>CM056840.1:4007416-4374916 GCA_029853015.1 Chelidonichthys spinosus
GACAGACAGACAGACAGACAGACAGACAGACAGACAGACAGACAGACAGACAGACAGACAGATAGATAGATAGATAGATAGATAGATAGATAGATAGATAGATAGATAGATAGATAGATAGATAGATAGATAGATAGATAGATAGATAGATAGATAGATAGATAGATCCTTCTGGAATCTGTTTTATGTTTTTACCCACTGGGACAGGAGGGGGAATCCATGTCAAATCTGATTGGACGGTGGAATGTTTGAATTGAACGAGCCGACGTGCTAATTGGCTCGTCCGTTAGCAGCAGGTGTGTTGAAGCAGGTGAAGCCTACTTATCTCCAGATGATCACTTTTGCACGACTGATCCGAAACAGCCTTCTGTCCACCTGGATGTTAAACTCCCAGCGTGACTGTGACGGGGGCTGCTGTTCTCTCCTCCTCCTCCTCTCCTCCTCCTCCTCCTTTACGCTTCATTACTCCTCATCTCTCATCATCTGTCTGCTCTCTCATCACCCTCTCATCCTCCTCTCTCCCTACACAACGTATTACTCCCATTACCCAGCATGCATCAGTCATCCACACTCATCTACTCTCTCTCTGGCTGGATTCACCCTCTTCAAGGATTTTATCAGCGGAGGAAAAATGGCACTTTTTTTCACGGCTGACATGTTTCTGTGAGATTAAAAAAAACATTTTTTACACAACATCGCTCTGCACACACATCTCATCACTTTTTAACTGAACAATGAGAACACTTCCAAATATGGTGTCGGTAGCTCTTAAAGTGAAACTAAAGTATTTGTTCAGGCCGGTGAGTTATACTCACAGTATGTAGAGCTACCACATGCAGCCAGTAGAGGCGCCAGAGGACCAGGAGACTAATGTTAAGCACCGTAGAACAAAAAGGCATTGGTTAGAGCGCAGGTTACGTATCTCTTCTGGGACGACGAAAAGAAAACTTTATACGCTTGACAAAGAACTGACTTGTTTGTTTCCGACACATGATTCTCTTCAGAGAGACCATCAGCTGGTTCAGTTAACTCCTTGTTTTGTTTGAGTATTTCTACTCTGTTGACCTCTTTTATAGGCCTCCATAATAAGCTGTTGGTTTGTATTGTTTTGCCTTTTTTTGGGTCAATATAAACCCTATTTTTCAAACAGAACTCCTGTTCTCATCGCCTCGCTGCTTGGTCTCCGACAGTCAGGTATCGGGTCCGATACTCGTCATGTTCTCGGAAAAATACTCCCATACAACATTAGTGGATTCATTTTCAGCAGCCATGTAAACAGCTGGGAAGGAGTATTGCTTTTTGGGGGATCAGAGCAAAACAGGACTATATGGTGCATGTAGAAAGAGTCATTGTTGAGTTCTACGTATCGGAGGCATCGCTACGCGTTAGCACGCGTTAGCACACGTTAGCACACGTGTGGCTTCTCTTTTCCTTCACTGAACACAAGGATATAGCCTCTGATGCTGTGAAGGTGAGAACAGCCACACACTAAACCAAGATCTCTGCAGAGAATTGAGAAAAACAGAGCTTTTATGGATTTCTCTCAAGGATAACACTTTGTGGGACTGAAAGCATGGGAGCAATTTGTTCATTGGACTGGTGAAAGCGTGTGGAGTTACAGCGATACAGCAGTTCAGCTGGTTGCCGCCCTTCAACCGGGAAGGAGGCTGTTCTGTTCTATGCAACTCTGGGACAAAGCAAGCGGCGGCTGCTGCTGCCACACTGGGATTTGAAAAGTGTGTGTGTGTGTGTGTGTGTGTGTGTGTGTGTGTGTATGTGTGTGTGTGTGTGTTTGTGTGTGTGTTTGAAAGCCCATACTTTCACATTAAAGGACAATGTCACTCACAAGTCATAATGACAGGATATTGCTGAATGCAGAAAACAGTAGATGACAGTAATATTTCTAGTAAACATTGACGTTTTGCCACGTCAGTTTTCAGCAATGTGAATTATTCGTGTCGATGGTCATGTGATACATTGTGGCTCGCTTGTCACGTGAGTCATCAGTCGGCCGAGTTAAAGTGAACCGCCTCTTTTCCTCAACCTAACTAGGTGGTTTTGTCGTAAGAAAAACGTAACTTCCTGCGGAGACGGGAGTTTATTTTGAAAAGACACTTTCTGATGCACTGGAGAGAAAACGTGTTGACGGGTCATCACAGACCAATCGCAGCTCGGGGTGTATTGAATTGACTCATAGTATGATCTATTTCTTTAACTGGTTAAATGGTTAAGAAAGTTTGACCTCCAAGGATTTGATGCAACGTAATGAAATGAAATAAGTGACAATTTCCCCCCAAATAATAATAGAAGGTTATAATAATAATAATAATAATAATAATAATAGGTTGACATTAGGATTGTCATGTAGGAAACATGCTGATAAATCCTCCCTGGAATAGAAAAGAGACTGAATGATGTCCCTCATTAAACAAGAGCTCAGCATGAATGTGAGTATTCTTGTATCAGCAGCAGTGGCGGTGCTCAAAACAATAGGAATGTTGAAATAGAATAATAATGATGACTCATATACACTGTTGCCCATAAAGTTGGAATATTTTGTTTTCAGACACATCCTCTGTGTTTTCCTCTTTAAATGCATCAGTAATCACTTTGACCAGGTGCAACGATTTCACTATGTGTCACAATCCCACCGGTGAAATTAGTTCATGCATTACATTAGTTTGGCTCGATAAAAGACATTTGTAAATGAATCCAACTTTATGGTCAACCCTGTGTTTTGTCCAGAGGGGCCATATGGCCAAAGAGTGCAAGGGGTTATGTTAGCTAGGCTCCTTGTATATCATCAAATAAGCACCATTATAAGTAATATACAGACGACTGCAGTGTATTACTGTGATACTGAAGGAACCGTTTGTTCATGACAGCCATCAGAAACACACTCGGAGAAAGTAAGTCAGGCTGGATCTAAAGAACGTGTGGAGAATGTCTGGGTGCTCAGATGTGGGTGATGACTCATATCGGAGCTATCGGCCCCCGAACCAGAAGCTGAGAGGCAAACTACAAATACGTGACTTCCTGTTTCAGAACACCAGCATGCACAGAAACACCTTCTTCCTCGTCTTCAGCTGAAACTAGGGTGTAAGGTGGCGACGGGGGCTCACCGGATGTGCTCGTCGGTGACGGTGAAGGCCCGGCAGAGCGGCTGGGACGTGTTCAGCCAGATGGCCGGGTTCTTCTCAGCCGCCACAGACGTCTGTCCCGTGATCGGACCCGAGCTCATGTGCAGAGCGCTGGCGATGGCCGACAGCAGGGTGTCATCGCCCGAGTCCGGACCAACACCTGCACAGAGAGAGAGAGAGAGAGAGAGGTCAGGGGTCAGGGGTTCAGCACGCTGTGTGATCTGGTTCATGATGGAGACTTACTCTGCAGGCCTTTGGGCAGGTCCATAGTCCGCAGCACTTCCTCCGTAACGTCTGACGCCTGCAGACCTTTCAACCTCCGCTCCCAAAACAGCTGCAGGCAGACAGGCGGCAGAAAGTTGAATAGCTGCTGTGGAACAGTTTTAGTTTTCTCTCACATCAGCCTCACTGTTTTCTGATCTGGAGTCTGCTAATATATTGATGCCTACAACACTTCAGTGCTGGTCCTGCCCTACAGAACACAGAATACTTGCAGGAAACCTGACGTGAACACATCTACTCAGAAGTCAGTCTGTAGCTGACATACGCCACTTCACATATGGACGTCCATGAACAGGCAACAGCAGTCATAGAGAGGCAGAGTGCCGATCCTTCCCGTGGACCACTGTGGGCCCTTACTTTGGGAAAAAATGCATGGTAGTCTATGAGGAAAGACAAATCATTTTATGATCCCATTTGAATTGGGCCATGGATGACACACATGACGTTTGTCTTTTTGCATTCATATCAACGGGTGAAATCTGACACTATTAGCCATGAATAAAAATGTCCACCACAGGTGTCTACTTACTGTGTTTCCTGAATGGACATGTGGGTGAAAGCTCCATATCACAGTGAGCAGAGGCAGAGCCTCACTTAAACATTCAGGTTACACCATTTATGGCATCTATACGTACTTATTCAACACTTCCATCCCTCCTTCTCTGCCTGTCATCACACCGTCTAGGCCTCTTTTCCCACGACATGTCAGCACCCTCTAGTGGCCACAGTCACAATGACAACCTGGTTTCCTCTGGCGTCTCTTGTGTAACAGCCTGACCTCGCCCTCAGGAATCAGCATGGCGACATCAGCGTGTGTGTGTGTGTGTGTGTGTGTGTGTGTGCGTGTGTGTGTGTCAGCCTCTCACCTGTCTGGGCTGCTCGCTAGCTCGCTGCAGGTCTGCCTTCACCTTGTTGCCAGGGTGACTTGTAACCTTGGTGACAGGCTGTTTAAAGATGGACGCCGTCTGTCTGATTGGCAAGGCAGTGTTCAGGTCCGGTTTACCTCCCTGGATGAGACAGAGACACAGTCTGTGTGGAGAAACGTCTCCTCAACTTCTTTCCTAATTCCTTTCTTTTTCCCTGCCTTCCTTCCATCCCAGCCTTCTTTTCTTCCTTCTTTCTCCTGGGTTACCATCCTGATCATGAGAAAGACAGTGGTAATAAACCTGTGTGTGTGTGAGTGTGTGTGTGTGTGTGTGTGTGTGTGTCGAGCTAAAAGGGTTAACTCTGAGTTGAGGTTTCACAACAACAGGAATGTGTGTGTTTCTACCAAGTAATGATGCGTGAAGAGCAGCAGCAGATAGTTACAAACCGTGTCAATACAGCACACACACACACACTCACACACACACACAAACTGACACACACACACACACACAGTAATGTAACTCTGCCCCGTTGAAGGATGTTGATGCGTCTTCGACTGAAGACAACAAACAACTTCAGCTCTGGTTCCGTTTCAGAATAAGGAATGGAAGACATGAGACGGTGACGGGGGGGAAACATGGCTGTAAATCACCAAATGAATGATAGTCGAATCCCATTCACGCATGTGTTTCTAATACTATACAACAAGGAAGGATCTCCTCATGACGCTCTCACAAAGAAAACTATTCCCCAAAAAGAAAAAGCTCTTTCTCTTGGGAAGGTTCCTACTGACGATGACTGACTGAAATGATGAGTTCTCCTTGGGGAAACACCAGACCGTCCTTTACCAGACAAAGTGTTTAATGCATCCCACAATTCCTTGCAGCAGCAACATTTAAAGCAACAATCCATTCGGCCGTTCATGAAAACAAGCGATGCGCCTTTCTTATATTCCACACAGACTTAGTGTATAATAATGATTTATGTTGTTACATCTGAGTGGACAGTGATGACCACTTTGTTTCACTTCATTTGTATTAATTTATTGGTTTGGAACATGTTACAAATAAGTTTAATGATGAATAAATAAATAAAATGAAAAGTAAATATAGCAAACTGCCAAAAACAATTCTCATAAGAAATATTCACAATCAACATGAATAAATATTACACGAGGAGGAAAGGCAGAAGCGACCCCTTCACTATGAATCAAACAATTAACTCATTTCTTTATCAAACTCTTGTGACTGGAAGATTTTTTTCCAAACTTGGACATGAAGTTGTGAGTTGGCTGACCACCACAAGATCGTCTTTTATTTGTGCCACTGTGGGACAGCAGCAAGTAGTTCAATAAAATATAACTATTAAATATGTAGTTTTTCTCATGGGATGGTTGGCAAAAAGTTGTTTATAGATATGCTAAGTCCCGCCCCTTCTGGTGGACCACCATGGGATTTAATTTCAGAAAAAATACATAAAGTAGTCGTACATAATATGTTGAATAATATGAGGCGGATGGTGTGCACTCGCATGTCACCTATTTCTAGCGTTTTTTTGGGGGGCGTGTATGAAAATTGAAATATCCTCGACTTTTCAGCCGTTAGCGAGGAGTCACACGGCTCATCAATGTTTTGACACTTGGCTCAGGCAGCCTATCAAACTGAGCGAGAGGCCGGGTTTACTACCTGACCACTCCCTTCCTGTTTTGATGTTGGTAGATGTGGTAGGAACAGACATGCACATGCAGATAAAAGGTTGATTTCGTGGTTTTGGTATTCTTTCTCCTCCTCCTCCTCCTCCTCCTCCTCCAGCAGCAGAGCAACATCAGGAGGTCCATGTCTGCTTGAAACCGTTTCCTACCCATTCATCATATATATTATATTTGATCACCTGTTTTGCACGATTGCACTTTGCCGAGGGCCGTTTTTAGAGCGGTTGTGCCTTCACGTGTGTTGGAGTGATCACACTGTGGAAATACATAATTACAAAGAAGTGTCTGAAGGCAAATAAGAGAAAAGGCTTTTTTTTTTTTTTGTAGTGTTTCATTTGTTTTGTTTTTTTCAAAAGTTGCACACCTTTGGTGACATTTTCAGAATGATATTTAATAATTGCATGGGCCAGTATTGAGGCTGGGAGGAAGGATTTCTCACTCCCCCTTCCTGCTCCCCAGAGGATGAACCCTGTATATAGACCTTTCCTCTTGTGCCACCATCAGAACAAACTTAACACTGAGACTTTCTGACATGTTGTGGTTGTGATGAACACAGCAGCCTCCGTAAACCGCTACGGCACACGAGCAGGACGTTCTGCTGGTTAAAGGTTACTTCAGGTCATGAGGGTCACTTCCTCAGACCTTCGTACTTTCTTTGCTTCACATGCTATCTCCCTACTTTCTGTCTTTCTTATCATATCCACCAGGAGACGGTGTGATGTCATGTCTGAGTGAGTGTGCATCTCCATGTCTGTCCACGGCTAACCTTGCATACCGTTGCACCAAACTGCAGAATACGTTGGGTGCTCATGTCTGCATGCTTGAGGAGCTCTCCTGGCTGCAGTGACTCACTTACTCAAACACCTTTTATTGGCGGTTCGACATTGCCACTGATAAACCCACTCCTGGCTGTTAGAGGCCTCAAATGATCACACACCCGAGTGCACGGTTCAAACCGAAGTCTGCAGATGTAGACGGAGCTACTAGGGTTTACTGGCTGAATTTAAGTTGCTACAGCAACGACGGTCCGTCTCTGGAGCTCATGCCTACTCTCCTCCCGGCAGACTCTCCCAGCGGTGGGGGGGTGGGGGGTGAGGCGTCTCATTTGTGGTCTGACCATGAGATTAAGTGGCCCATTTTCAAAAGCTCCAAGCTGACATCAGCTCTGGCTACCTTATTTGTCGACGTTGCACCGCCAAGGCTTTCATCATATGGAAGTGGGCGTGGTTTGATCTCTCAAGCTCCTTGTCCACTTTTTGGCTTTTGCAGTGGGTGGCCTTAAGTTACTTTTAATAACTTTTATCCTGGCTCAAAATCTCACAAGATCAACATGCGCTGTACCAGTTTCCACACACCTGGCCCACATCGGCGGAAAAAAAACGTGGCAAATTTGGCAGCTGAATTTTAGTTGCTACAACTGCGAAGGCCCGTCTCTGAAGCTGCCGCCTGCTATTCTCCAAGCGTCGAAGCAAACTTCCAAACATTATTGGGACAAACTGACAATATATTGGGAATCTAAATTGTTACTTTCTCCCATTCAAATATTATCAGTTAATACAGTGACAAACTAACAGTTTTGGACCTGGCTCAACATCTCTTACATTCTTGCTGATGAAGTGTACAACCGAGTTTTCCTCCCGTAGACAAAATCCACATGCTCTGCAGTGCAAACGGCATGTCACACTAGGGATAAAGGATAAATGACTTTCAGTTTAACCACACACACTGCTGACTGCATTTCTGCTGAGTCGGTCATTCAATCAAATATCACAGCAGTGTGTGTGTGTGTGTGTGTGTGTGGAGGGGAGTCAGACACAACACAAGACACCTATATGCATACCTGCATTGAGACATGACAGCACAAGCTTCACATCACCTCTCTGATCTGTGTGGGCGGAGCTTATCATGGCAGTATCACTGCTCTGTCTGCTAGTGTAGCCTAAACACTGGAAATCTTGGTTTGTGATTGGCTGTCAGACATTCCCAAATCAGAGCTACTGATGCTTTTGGGCTTTGTTAGTATCAGTGCTGGAGGAGGGTGTGTGGGGGGGGTGTGTGATTGCGTGTGTCACCTGACCAATGGTTAGATGACCATTCAAATTTAATTAGATAGATTCTGTAACATGAGTCCAGTCTGCTTAGATCAGAGACTAGAGCACCAAGACCAAGGCAAGTCCGAGTCAAAGCACCCATGAGACTGAGAGCAGCCACAGCTAATAGACTGGACTCAGGACTCCAGCTCTGATACATGTATACTGTCTGTCACATGAATGATGAGACTAGAAGACAGACAGACAGAGAGATCAATAGTCGGTTCACCCACTCATCACTCTTTTCCTCTGTGGCGAGTGACTGATTGTCAACTGACTGCCTGAGCTGTCAACCTGTTGCAGGGAGAGCCGTGTTAATCTGATAATCTGATAACCCCCCCGCGTCTCCGATTCTTCTGTTACCTTGGCCAAACTGAGCGGGTCATGTCGGAATCTCTGCTTGTTCTTCTGCAGTTTCCCGGGCATCATCTTCCCCGTCCGGAAGTCGAAACATGCCAGATCCAATGTGTTTCCAAGGTAACGGGACAACTGAGGCTTACTCCTGAACTTCTTTCCTGAAGGACTGAAGGAAGAAGGAGAGTCAGACAGAAGAAGAAAGAAATGTATAAAAAAACATTTGTTTAAAGATTTTTAATTGTCAGGAATTAAAGTTATGTTAACTGACATCGTGACTATTCAGAACTAAAGTGGAGGTATCTTGAACTTGAATTTGAATATTCGAATATCAAATATATTTCAATTGGAGAATTTTACTTTGGAGTTGTAATATTATCAAAGGAAATATCTGGAAAATGCCTATTATCTGAAAATGTCTATTATCAGCCGATATTAGGCATTTTCCAAACTATCGGTTACTATCGGTATCAGCATTAATAATGGCCGATAAATGAATATTTTAAAAATGAAATAAAAACGGACGAAACACCCTTATAGAACTTAACAGAATTTGTCTCCAGTCTTGTTGGAAGTTATATTTATGAAGCTTAACCGAGTCTTTTAATACTGGTAACTTTGTGTTTGGTTGTTGTTGTTATTGTGTTTTTGTTCAAAGGACTTTAAGTTTCATATCTTATGTTGGTATTTTCATACATTTTATTTATCAGAACTTTAATATGTTTGGATGTTCTCAGTGTGCGAGTTATACCACGGTGTCCGGGGGAGCCGGGGCTGGGGGCGGGCGATCTTTTTTTTTTTTTTTTTGGAGGGGGGAAAAGTTTAAATGCTGATCCTGTCATTAATAGCAACAGCATATGCCTATTATAAAGAGAAAATCCGTTGCACGCACACCATAGGTCTATGTACAATATTATTTATAAGGAATCCCCTCCGTCTACCTGGAGACCCGGACCGGGTTTAACCTTTAGCGCATGTGAGCAGTGGGGTCACGTGGAGCTGCGGCCTGCAGGCAGCGCCCCCACGCTTCAAGCGCCTCTGACGTGCAAGCAGGCAACACTTTTTTCATGAATCACGAACTAAAAATAAAATTTTATTTCTCTTATTTTACACCTTTGAGGGAAAACCATGGCCAAAATATAATTAATTTGGCAATCATATCAATATTTTAGAGCTCCCCCCAAATTTCACAAATCATGTTTCCAGGGGAGCTCAGGTGGCCACCAGGGGAGCCATGGCTCCCCCTGCTCCCCCGTAACTCGCACCCTGGATGTTCTTCTGTTCCGTTGTGACAATAAAATAAACAAGTTTATTTTTAAAATGCATTATCATATTATTTTAGTGAAAACTCATAAATAACTACATATAACTAATATTGGGGAAATCTGTTAATGTTTTGTTACGTGTTTTTGAAATAAAAATAATATATCAGCTGATATGTCGGAATATCGGATTTTTAAATCAACAAACATTTGTATCGGCCTTCAAAATCCTTTATCGGTCGGGCTCTAGTTTCAAGCAGTCCGAACAGTAGAACCAAAGGCTCCTGAAACACAAAGGATCTGCATTCTTATTCAGTAGGTAATTGGGGATCAAACTGAGCTAACACACACTTTACAGCAGTGTAAATTAGTGCTGTAACCAGCCATCAATAAACCACAGATGTGTATGTCGAGAATCCGGCCACAGGGCAGGAACAAACATGGCTGCCTCACATCTGTCCACCATTTCAAACGCATGAACTCATTTCAATCTCGTCAGCGTTGATGCCGTCCAACTCTTTAACCCAGCCTGAAAATGACACTGACATAAATGATGGAAGCTGCCACCTTCTCATGTCTGATGGTGCAACCATGGAAACACCTCCCGCCCACAGCAGGACCTGAATGCAACTCCAGGGAGGATCTATACGATAAGATACACACTTTGTTTTCCCCTTGGGGACAAGCACATAAATATTGCTTGCATTATTCAGAAATTACAACGTTAACATGTTCTGTGCTCCGAAGATTTGGCACAAACACAGTAACATATGATCTCATCCTTTAATACATGATGACATGACATGAATCCCCATCTCAGGACCTTGGGTTTGGGTCTGATGATGAATGATAATATTTCCGGGGTTCTGATGTCGCCAGCAGATATCTGGGCCAAGACTTCCTTTTCCGCGCGCTGCTCATTGTTTACAGTCCGATTAGCAAATTGAGATAACAGACTGGGCTGCAGCTGAGGGACGACGTGTCCGACCGGATCATTACACAAGAAGACACTTCACGAGCTCATTCCAATTCAATCAAAAGCTGAATCATCTTCAGGTGATTCACTGCGCTCCGTCTCTTTGCTCTCCACACAGACTGTTTCACAAGTCTGCACCAACGCAACTGGTCAAAACACCTCAGACTTCAAACGGAACCAGAGCGCTTCCGTTTCCATTGTTGCACTAGAAAGCAGAATGTGTTTGTAGAGACTCTAACCCTAATCCTAAAACCAAGCCTTAAAGACCTTTGCACAGAGGGCAGGACCAATAAACAACATTAAAATGCTCAGCGCCCTCCTGCAAATATTATATGCGTCAGGCTTTTATTGTGAAAAAGTGGATCTGGTTTGCGCTGCCTCTCAAGGTTCAAAGGAGTAGCAAAGCTTGGCGTCTCAGTTCCAACACAGGCACGACCCGACTACTATGGTACAACTCGATTGGTTGACGACTTTATTTCAAGGCGCGAAAGCTACGGAAATCCTCCACGTTCCGACAAGTTGAAAAACAATGCGGAATATTCACGTTTTGGACGAAAATATTCATGACAAAAACAGCAGTTTGAGGATAATATAGTGGCAGGGCAGGGCCAAGCAAAATGCCTTCTCTTTCTTAAAAAAAATGGCCCCAAGGTCCCTAAAGGGTCATCGGCCCTCTCAAAGACGGAAGATCAGGAGCAGACACACAGTCGCTCAGCTGTATCTGACATGTAGGTCAGCAGCCGCACCGCAAAGATCAGAGGATGTGTGTGTGTGTGTGTGTGTGTGTGCACGTCTGATAGTAGATATCGTGTTTCGTCTGGCTCCAGCTCCTCTGAAGCTACACGCTGCTCACTCTGAGTGAAATATCCAAACACATTATGTATCCAGGTTATCGGAGCGTCGTGTGGATCAGAAACGATAAATAAAAATGTGCCTTTGAATCAAACTCCTGACAAACAGTGAGGGTTTGGAGAGATGGGGCCCGGCGGAGGCCTCGGCAGGGTGTTACTGCGCTTCCAGTAAGTCAACCTGCTGACTGGTTTCCTTACTGGAACTGATGAGTCACGTCACCCGGCAAAGCGAAAGTAGCCTCCGAGCTGCTGATCTCCTTCCATGTCAGCGCGGATGTTTCTGACTCTGAGCCGTTAATCTGATCGAGGCGCGCCTCAGCTGCTGATCAACAGGAAGCGGCTCTGTGGCCTTGCCGCAGACCCGCACCAGGAGTGACATCATTTCCTCTATAATCTCATGCAGCGGTAGTTAGTGGAGATAGAGAATCAGGAAAAACATTTTCACGCCTTCAAACAAAGCGAGTACGAGTGGAGCCGAGCGGGGAGACGACGGCGTTTGCTGCTGAAAGTTCAAATTAATTTAATCACTATTCCTAGCTGGTCGTGTTAAAAGGGCAAACACATTAAAAGGTTGACCAATCACAGCAGAGCGGGCCAGCTGACCAATCACAGCACACTGGGCTTTTTTTGGAGGGAGAGGCAGGAGGTCAAACAGAGAGTTTCCGAGAGAGGCTGCTGCAGCACAGCCTGATGGGAAAATAAATGAAAGCATGTAAACACGCTCTAGCAGTCAGTATGAAGCAGGAAAGCAGCAGAACAGGTCGTTTTGAACACGACTAGGTTGTAACCGAGTCTATGCTGGACCACGTATAGTCCATTTCCAAATTGTGGCCCAAACTGGTACACAGTCGGTGGTCGAGTCTATAATGTGTAGGAGTCCCAGTTATATTTGTTTTTAACGTGTGATGAAGAGGAGAGCCTTGGTGGAGAGCACACCACGTAACTGCAACATCCCCGGTTCGATTCCAGCCGGAGGACCTTTGTAGCATACCGCTCTCCCTCCCCCGTTTCCAGTCGGCCTCTTTACTTGCCTCTGTCCAATAAAAGGTGAAAAATGCAACAACACATATACTGAAGCAGCACATCAGATGACACAGTACGCTGAGGACCGTTTGGGTCCATAGAGGTCCCGCCCCTTCCGGTGGACCACCATGGGGACCTTAATCCAGAAAATGGGATTCGAGTTGAGCATGAGCCTCTTCCAACCGTGCCAGGGAGCACTCACACTGGTCAAACCAACTTGGGCACGATGTATAACACCCGGTGGAAGGCGTGTCCAACTGTGTCACCACGGAGATCCTGTCAGTCAGCTCAATATTACAGATGGAAATAACCTATAGACGGCCAATCAAAAAGGTCATAAAGGTATGAAAATAACGATGCTGCCCAAGCTTATGATGGTAAATACCCTCCTATGGTGGGAGGGGGGTCAGGGTAACCAGGGCGATTTTGACCGGTTATGCACGTTGATCATATCATAACGTCAGTGAATAAAAGTGGCACACTGTCTCTAAACTACATCAGCAGGGAATAACAGTAATGAACCACTTCTAAGTGACACCAAAACAAGGACATTCATTTACCACACCATTAAGACCTCATCAGCCACTCACAACTGTTGGTCAACAAAGACCATTAGGAATGCAACTGGAATTTGCAGACAGCCTCAACGAGCACTTAAATGCAACGTGAGAAACACAGATGATGATTCTTGCGGTGGGAGTTCAAACCCTGGCAACGACCCAGAACTGTAGACAACCACAGAGTGAGTGCTCAAACCCGGTATTTAATTATGAATGGGCTGCTCCGACAGCAACTCGATACATTGTAACTTCTCTGACGGATCAATCAGCGACTCTGATCAACTTTTAGAAGCGCAAGTGCGCTCAGAGCCGCCGGTGACACGGAGGGTTTCGGACCATTAAACAGGCGTACTGGTGTGCCTGATCGATCACCGCTGTGACGCTCCTGATCGCGGGCTGATCACCGACTGATCGATGAGTGTGCCGGAGTGTTGCGGGCTACCTGTAGTAGTAGACGTCGCTCTTTCCAGCGCTCAGCCCTGACTTCCTGATCACTTCTTCTTTCTTCCAGCCGGGCGGCAGAGCGGAGCAGTCGGTCTTCTTCTTCTCCATCATCAATCCCCCCCGATAATCCTCCGATCGGACCGATCGATCACTCGATAAACACTGATACGGAGCCTCCAGACGGGCAGCGTGGTGGTGAACCCAGCGGAGCGGCAGCCCGGGCGGGCGGGCGGGCGGGCCGACGTCACGGACGTTACGTTAGCGGAGGCGGCGGCGGCGGCGGCAGATCTCCCTCCGCCCCGACTCTTTACTGCTGCTTATTTCGGGTTCAGTCCAGATTAATGGATGCGGAGTGTGAGCTGGGATATCCCGGGTTAAACTAGCTTCGGCTCCGGATTTACTTCAATGTAGCCTGCCTCCGGAGAGAACCAACGGATGATCTCAACTGAACTGGACCAACGGCAGGCTGTGACGTCTGCGATAACACACGCACGCGCACGCACACACACAAACACACACACACACACACACACACACACACACACACACACACACACACAGATAGATCGTCTATTGTGACAGATGAATGACTCAGTAATGATCCGTGATAAACACGTAGGCAACCCCAGCGGGCCAGTGGTTTGCATTCTGGGAGAAATGGAGTTCGGCATTTAGGCCGTCGCCATCTTGGAATATTTGCAACCAGTGAAGGAAGTGACCATATTTGGACTATGGATGAGCGCTGGTGGATCTGACAAACACAAGGAACCCTTACTTGATCTGGATCCATCTGGATTCTGCTGTGAAGCTAAAGTTAGCTTCATATAGCTGTGTTCAAAGTCATCTTAGTCGCTAATTACATAGGATGGAGAGATAGTGATGCCGTGGTAGCGACCTGTCAATCACAAGTTAGCCCCGCCCTAAAGCATCCTCTGCATTATGGTCTGTTTAAATGGACCATAATTTACTAAATGAACATCATGCTGGAGTGCCTTTCAACCAGAGGAGTCGCCCCCTGATGGCCAGCAGAGAGAATGCAGGTTTAAGGTACTTCAGGGTTGGTTCCACTTTTCAGAAGCCGAGGTTCATGTTGATATGTCTGGAACACTACGACCTAAATGTTTAATTTAATTTTACTGTAATGTATCTACTAGGAACATTTATAACATTTATAACATAAATTAAATTTGACTGTAAACACAATTGCTCAGTCAAAACTCTCTCTGCCTATCTATAAATCTCAATATCTATAAAATATAAATAATAATACCGTGCAACAAATATTACTTTTCAAACGGTTGCAAATGCCTTTCGTCATCTGGAACTGTTTCTGGTGCCTGGACTTTGAGGCAGAGTGATTGCTCGCTGCTTTCCTTCATCCTACACCTCTCTGGTTCAAGCCCCCAGTGACGTCACAGGCTCTGGGCCTGCAGCACCCATGAACACTGGAGGGCGGGAGCTTGGATAGTGGAAGTGCTTATTGTGGCGGATGTTTTGAATGGTTATCTTTTGCTCCCCTGGATTTTTGCTTATTCGTTGATTGATGAAACATTTGTGACTTAGCCGTAGACTATTTATCAGAAGTGGATGTTGTCACCTTGATGTCACCCTTTGGGATGTGGACTATGGTTTTGAAGTAGCAAGTTTGGCATTTTAGCCGTCACCATCTTGATTTATGGCTGTTGCCATATTTGTTTTTTGCAACCACAAATGTCGCGAGAGGGTGGAGCTTTAGTACAGCCTGAATGAGACATTTTTTGGGGAACAAAATCTTAAAACTGTGAAAGAGTTAGTTATAAAACAAAAACACCAGACCAGACACTGTGGTAGCAAGCCTTTAATCACAAGGTAGCCGTGCCCTAAATGATCCCCTGTTTTAGGGTCTATTTTTCTCTTAATGAACCATAATTTACAAAATGAACATCATGCTGGATTGAAGAAGACTTGAAACTAGAGATTGAGACCATAAACTCATGTTTACGATGTTTACTGAAGTACTAAATCAAGTGAGAAGAAGATTCATTTTCTCATAGCCTTCTAAACAATCAGATTTCCTTTTAAAATCAGAGGAGTCGCCCCCTGATGGCCAGCAGAGAGAATGCAAGTTAAAGGCACATCAGATCTGTCTTCACTTTGCAGACTCGGAAATTGCTGCCTGAGAACAAAATATCCATGTGTAGTGACTCCAAATAAGTACTTACAAGTACAGCCATAAATCATTAGGATCTGCTTCATGAGCTATTGTTCACCAGAAAAAAAAATAGTGAGTCAAAAGGACGAAGGCTCTCATATTAATCTGGCTCCCAGCACATTCACGTATGCCTGGAAATAAAAAAAAAAAAAGCTAAGGGGAAAGTATAGTGAGGAGATAAATGAATCAACAGTGTCAACAGTATTAGCAACAAAAAGGCCAACCTTCAATTCCAAAGAATGTATTGTAAGATTAGAGGAAGTAACGGGAAAGAAGAAGTAACAACAAGCAAATGAGAATTAGACACAGCAGCAACCTTAAAAGTTGACTTCCGATTATGGAAAACATGGCAGGTAAGAGTTGTAATAGTGTAGAGGGCAGAAAACGGCTATCAGATGAATTAGGCAACTTTAAAGACCTTATGGGGACTTTGAAGTAGGCTTGATTATATTGCAGTACTGCAACTTTCATGCCAACTGTCATAAAACCTCAAAAAGAAGATGAACACTGGAAGAAATATTCAGTGTTGCAATGTATCTGACCAGTAGTTTTCACGTGGGTTCTGGGAAATGAACTGAAGCTAAAACATGTGTTCCAGCTGTCCTGTGTTTGCAGAGTCACCCTTTTCTTGTGAAGGCTAAAAGTAGGACAGGTCACAATGTAGAAATCCCAGTGAAAAGTTAATGTATTCAAAGTTTTTCTCAAGTAAAGGTGACTATTATTGTCCAAAATGTAGCCTACCTGTGGAAAGTGAAATCAAAAAGCAGGCTATTATTAGTCGGCAAAGTGGTGCTCATTGTTCATACTAAAAATAAATAAAGTGTCTGATACACCATATGCATACATAGTAGGCTACAGGAAAAGGGTGAGTGTATAGTATAGGATGGAGCCTAGTGAGAGTGGTGATGTCGCCTTAACAAACCCCGGGAGACTTTTCAGTCGGCCAACATTATTATCAGTTAAATTGAATGGCCGTTTGCTGACAAGAGTCTGGTGTGTTATCTCATCGATTTCTCCTCAGGTTTACTCATCCATGTAGAAAACACACTGACCACGGCGGTGTCCACGCAAATACCTGTAAAGAATATGGAAAGGAGTATATTATATTCCTTATATCTTCTTAGCTCACGTAGACGATACATCTCTCTTAAAACAGGCGAAACTAAAATGTGCATGCTTTTTCGCTCATTTAAAAAGGTAACACAACCGGACCTAAAACTTTTCTAATCCGCGAGAATGCATCCTTTAATTCGGCATTAGTCACATACAGCAAATAGGTCAGCAAATACAAGTTCACAGTACTTTCGGTTCCCCTTGGTATACAGCGTTAGCATATACTAGCATACAGCTAGCTCCATTGACTACGGGGGCGGTACTGTTAGTTAACAGCCACGGTGGGTTTGGAGAATTTGAAAATCCGTAACAAGGCTTGCTGCTCGGGCAGTGATTGACTCCACTGGTAACTATGGGTTAAGTGCGAATGGTGTTGGTCTCAGCGTCCCTGGCGAAACTCATGTGAACAAAACTGATTCCAGACTAGCAACTGAGTTAGCTTTTCCCGGGAGACTTAACTTTTGTGTTTTGAACATCAGTCACTGAGCGCAGAGGGCTGGACACCAGACACACTGAAGAGGAAAGATTTTGGAGCAACCATGTAGGTGTATTATTTTCGTTTTAAACAGATTCGGGAACTCTCCAGAAGTGCTGCTACTTGAGCTTTTAACTTCAGTTGTGAGTTTAACTTTTTGTCGTATACGTTTTGGCAACACGGTTGTGAAAGCTCTCGTATAGCTGGACTGAAATAGCGTTTGTCTCCTGGTTGTTGTTGTTTAGCTAGCTAACGTTAGCTGCCGGTTAGGCTCAAACCAAGTTAGCGAATTTATGCCAGACAGTTTTGCTAACATTAAAACAACACGAGCTCGATACTGACGGGCTAAAGTGACCTGACACCGCCTCGTATTTTGGGGGCGGTTGTCAGTTCGTGTTAAACTAGCTTAGGTTCAGATGAAAGAGTGTCTGAATTTAAAGCATAAATTCCAAATGGAATGGGAAATGTGCCGGATGCTTGTCACTGGTGGCCGCTTGGCTCACTGAAACCTGTGGCCTGTATTTGGGGTTAGCGACGTAACCTCAACTTTAATCCTCCCCGGCGGGTTTTCAGACCTATGACGGTGGTTCACTTCTTGTTCCTGGGATATCGCCATGGCAACGTATGCTTCGCACCCACACCTGCTCTGGAGGAAGTTATTATATGTGTGCATAGTTTGTTATTATGAGGCGTGAGCTCGTTTTTAGCTCAGATCAACTCGTGTAAAACCAATCAAAGCTCGGCGTTCACAAATCAGACGGTGGTAAAACCATAACATAGACTTGAGTCAGTACAGTTGAACTGGAAATTGCAGAAAGGACAGCTGGCTGACTGTGAATGTGTAAATGAATAGACTTATAATGTCACTGCCCATCGAGACCACCATACATCTTACTATAATTAGCTACAATAAATGTGTGGATATATGTATTAGGACATGTGTGACTATTTGAGTTTTATTATTTCTGCCCCTGCACTACTTCCCACTGCATTTATGTATCTTGTGTTTTATAAGACTACATCCAAGCACCACAATTATTTGGTATAATACACAAATGTAAGAAAAGTCAGATCTACTCATGCTCTAGATAGGGCAGGTTTATTATAAGGCTGTTAATTTACACATTCACACAGTCTGTTTTTTTTTTTTATATATATAATTTGGCCTTCCTGTATTTGGCAGTTTAAACTCTGTTGCTTTTAGTCTAGATGATGTGTTTAACTTCTTTGTATTCAACCAATATTGTGGTGAGTAAAGGACCGTTAAGCTTGATTGCAGTTGTTGGAGATAGTTAAGCCAAAACCTAAAGATACCCTTGCTATGTTGAACTTACTTCGTGGTACAGGCCTCTGATTTTAATGCCAGTAGTAGGATCACAAATAAGGATGGCTGTTATCCAAAAGTTGTGACATACATGGGATTTGGATTTTAAACGTATCGCTTTGAACATCTTACACTCCCCTCCAGCATCACACCATCTTTTTCTTCTGTGGTTTTTGTCAGCATGGAGTCCGGCGGCATGGTCGGTGACTTCGTGTCTCCTGAGTCGACGGTGACCTCTCTGCTGTCGAGCTCCGGTTACCTGAGGAGCAGCCTGCTGGCTCCTGCACACAACACCACCTTCAGATACAGAGACAGGGTTTGATCTGCTTCTACTGTTTCTTCTAGCATGTCTGTTTTCTATAACACCAATGTGACACTGGAGGATATCTGCCTGTTTCTCTCTTTTCTCTATCCTGTCATGATAACTGAACCAGTTTGACAGCCATTCATCCCACCTGACAAACAATCTTTTACACCAATATTGTATTTAGCTCTTCAGTTCAAATGGCAGATTGTAGATGGAAGTTCTGCTCTAGGTTGTAGATCAAGAAATAAGCTTTTTAAAGCTCAAATTAGACATTTCTGAATGATTCCACTACTTCACTTTAAAAGCCTCCAGTAATCCTTGTGATGTCAGAAAAAACATCCAAGACAAGATTTGGCTGAAAAGCTGTTCATGCCGATGGGCTTCCTAAAATAAATCACTCATGCGTATTGATTGTAGGACTATGACTCAGCCACGGCAGCGTTGGACGCCTATATCACAGACTTTGAGAGGAGTCATGAAAACAGCGTGTCGACAGGAAGTCTGGTTCTTCCACACAGTCCGCCCTCCACACCGAGCAGACCCAGAGTCAGCACGCTCAGAAACAAAGACGGTACGTCACCACATCCGTCAAGCAAACATGTTTGTTTTATGTATCGGTTATCGTCATAGTATTGTCCTCATCTGCTTTTGTCTCATAGTTCTGAGGGAGCGTTTAACCGACAGGGAGCTGGACTTCCTGAACCTCCCCGTCAGCTCTCTCCATCACCGTGGCAACCGCAACAGACTTTCCATGACGACAGACGAGCTGCTCTCCGTCCCATACGACGGCTCAATGCCTGTCACTCACACCTCCGCCTTCATCCAAGGTCTCTAAACGCATCACCCACACACATCTGTTGTCACCTCAGGTCCCTGAAAGCATCACCCCCACACACCTGCTACATCACCCTCATCTAAATGCAGTGTTTCCCCTTTCTTTCATGCTGGTGGTTCCCACTTACGATGGCATATTATATTTAGGTTATAAAAATGTTTTGTTCTATATACTAAAGACTTGAAACCATACACAAGGAGAGGTTGACTTCATCAGGCATTTATTGCATAAAAATGCTCCCGCAAATGATTAGTGATTTCCAAATGGATATTTGGTTGGGATGCACCGACGCCACTTAATTTCAGACAAAGTACAAGTACAAACACAAAACATTTATTTTATATATATATATATATACCATTTACAGATCTAACAATAACTTGGAAAACATTCAATTTTGTGTTTTCCTGCTGCAAATAAATATATAACTTAAATAAACTTAAACATTTCTAATTTTCTTCAGATAATCACTTTCTGACTAACAAATAATAATTAATAATTGGTGGGGGGGGGGGGGTCTTCTACATTGTAGGGGAAACAATGAAATGGGTTGATAGAATAGATACTCGATGGATCTTCAAATACTGATAAATTGCAGGTTTTTCAGTCTGCGTGTCGCAGGTCTTCTGACTTGTTTCGTCTGATGATCCAGGTCTCCTCTCCCAGTCTGGAACCTCACAGCCCCGTTCCTCCTCCTCCAGACCAGCACACAGAACTTGGGACGGACTCAGGAACAGCATCGGTGTCCCCCAACTGAACCATCAGCACCTTCATTCAACCAGGATGTCCAGGAGCTCCAGGTTCATGCTGCTGCCACTTATCTGTCCCTTTTTCTGAAAGATCTGGCCTCTGCCTTGTAGAAGGTCTACATCACTCTTGACCTTTCATTGCTTTCTCCTTTCCAGGTGCAGAGAAAGACCAGGGGCCGCCATGTTGAATCCACATCTTGACATATCCTCAGTCAGCTGCTCCAGGGTGATTATCATTTCCATTTGTGTTTTGGATCTGTATCTGAGTAGGACTGAAGTGAACCTCTTTGTTCCCTCTTCCTGTCTCCAGCAGTCTGCACACAGAGCAGCAGGGCGGGAGTGGGCAGAGCCGTCCTCGTCCCTCCACCTCCCTCGCTGGTTCACCAGTCACAAGAATGACATGGACTGTTCTGGAATCACCAGCGTGCCGGATGTGAAGTACCCAGCCTGGATCCAACGCTGCGATCTTAGCGAGCCGCCACCACCCTCGGAGTCAGAGCCCTGGGATGACCACGGTACAGCACCCCCTCACTGCACCAACACCGCCGGGCTCCACGGCTCAGTCACCTCCATAACACACGCTGCATGTCACCACAGCATCACATCACTTTAGCTGTTTGGCAAAAATTAGAAATATGAGGCAACGGGAGCTCCAAAAGGTCAACGGCACAGACGGTTACAGAATGAAGTGGATGACACTCAAGTTTAAATGAAACTTTTTAATTCCCAGTTTAAGCTGATTGAATCAGAGTTTCAGTGTCACTGTGCAAAAGCCTTTGAACACATTTAGACCATCATGTATCACTAAAACTATTTAAATTCAGAATAGTTCATTAACAGCATACAAAGTAGAGGACTAGTTCCCATCCCATGGTTTTCCAAAACCATCCATAACATTTATAATAACATCATTATTTATCATCATCATGAAAAACACAATGATATCACCATAGAAACAATGATACATAGTCTGACGGAGAATATTTTTGGCCTGAAACAATCGTGCTTTTTGGTGTCGCTCTTCCAGGTGTTCTCCCACCTGCAGCTCCCAGAGGCGGAGCTCCGTCCTGGGTCGCAGAGCTGGAGGACGAGGAGGATCCCGACCAGGCGCCTGCACCGGTGAGACCACACACAGTCATGTGGTCTGATCAACTCTGTCTGACCTGGAAAGGGATAGCAGAACGGGCCAAGTCCAATTATTATTTGTGTGTGTGTGTGTGTGTGTGTGTGTGTGTGGGGTGTGTGTGTGTGTGTGTGTGTGTGTGGGTGTGTGTGTGTGGGGGTGTGTGTGTGTGTGTGTGGGTGTGTGTGTGTGTGGGGTGTGTGGGTGTGTGTGTGTGTGTGTGTGTTCAGGTTGACAGCCAGCAGTCTCTCAGAGATCTGAGGCTTCAGTTTGCTGAACAGATTTCTCTCTTGGCTGCAGAGAGAAACAGCTCTGACGTCATGGAAACTCTGTTCCGAGGTAAAAAGACAAATGGTTACATGATGTAACATTTCATTGAGTGTCCGTCCTTACAGGCCAGTGCTACTTAAACTGTTTTTCAATAATGTGACACCTTTTTGAAATGTTGAAATGTATCCCCAAGGGTTTTGATAAAACGTTATCTGCAGAAGTTTACAATTTATGATTGCATTGAAAATAGAAATATAAAATATTGATTGAACATGCATTTACATTTTTAATCAAACTCATAATTATTTTAGGAGTTATGCATAATAGTACTATAGTAGTACTCCTATGTGTACTAGTACCCCCTTTTTGAGAAACAGAGTTAAAGACCAATGATGATGTTTCTGCTGTTTGTGTTCTTCCTCCTGTCAGACAACACGGTTGAGTCTCTGATCCAGAAGGCAGATCGGGTATTGAACCGTCTATCTCAGAGTTCTGGAGAAGCAGACGGTCCCGCAGATCCAGGTGAGACCAGGATTTAGCCCCAGACACCTCCTCCTCCTGCTGGATGCAGCAAGCTAGTGTCGATGAGTTCAGTTCAACAGTATGAAGGTTGTAGTTTGTTCACACTTGAATCTGCTGACAAAGAAGAGTGTCAGATTTAGAAGTGACGTAGTTATTATGATAATAACACTGTTGCCATGGGAGACAACTTGCCATGTCTCTTGTTGCTTTAAGTTGACCGGTTCATTCAAAGTAAATTGACAATGCAGTAAACTTCAAGTACAGTTCAACCACTTAATGCTGCTGCTCCACACTAATAATCTTCTAGCTGCAGGTAATGTGAGGAAGGGAACGTACGTCATTCTGTTGCTTTCACTGTGGAGCAACTTGATTTGCCCTTAGATGGTAAACATTCTATTATATAAAGGGAGAACACAAGAAGAGAGAGTCCTCATCCAGAGTGAAAATGTTGTACATATTATAACAGCCGGTAGGCTTGATTCACAGCTCTGCATTAGGGGAATACTTCGCCCCCAAAAATGACTATTTGTTTATCAATTTTTCAACCTGTGTTGCTTTGAATTTTTAAAGCAAATGTTGTTTTTGTGTCATGCCTCAAGAAAGAATCAAGAAAGGAGAAAAGTCTTGATGAATTGAATTAAATGGCATGTTAATGGCAAAACTAAAAAAACAACATTTACTCCAGACTTTTCTCTTCTTTTGAATTCTTCTTCACTGTGGAGGCTTGGGAGAAGTTGAACAGGGCTCAGTGATTTGATACAGAAATAGTCATTTTGGGGGTGAAGTATTAGATCCTTTGCACGTAGTTTCTTGGCCCACTTCCTTCTCAAACACTGGGGCTCCGCCCACGGAGACACCACATGGGGATGTTGGTGGTAGAAGTTGTTGTCAGCAGGTTGAAGAGAGGATCAGTAACATCACACACATCTAGCAATGGAAAGCTGTCTCCGCGAAGCTTCCCGTTTCCACTCAATATCAACAGCAAATTAAAGAGTGTAAATATTGCAGGTTGACTGTGGAGAGCCTCAGGGCTTTCACTGGGAAGCAGCTGATGGCAGGATACACACAGTGTGTCTTGTTGCTGAATCCAGGACTGTTTGTCTCTAGTCTAAATGTGACGATTATTGCACTCTTCGTCACAGAGGTTCATATATTGTCCATGTTTTCTGCCTTATTGAGTTACTGTTGTTGTTGTTGTTGTTGTTGTTATAGTCAGTCCGGTGAACACTGAGGAGCTGCTGCGTTGTTCTTCCTCACACTGTCGCCCATTCACTTGGTAAGTTTTATTGAAACTGCCTTTAATAGTTCTGATGCTGGATGATAAAACGCACTGAGTGATTGTATGTCGTCCCTGCAGGGACTCAGCAGCAGCAGCAGGGGGCACCATAGAGGCTCTGCTTGGCCAAGGAGCTCAGGTAGGTGTCAGTCCTTCCTTTTCTAAAGGCGGGTCCACACCGGACCGACTGCCCGATTCGCGTCTGTAAATTAAGTCGCGCTACTTAACATGGCAGACTCGAACAACGACATGGGCGGTAATTACAGCCGACGCCATACGTTCCGCGCTTGCGCGAGATGTAATGTCTCCAAAACAACAGGCGGCGCTAATCTGTATTGTGGGCCAAAAAACAGTAGGCGGTCCTCTCTAGACCACCTTCTTCGATTCCACTGGTTATCTGGTATGATTACCATCGTCACTTCCGGGCTTCACTGATTCGCTAGTCAAGCTGCTAGCCTCCACCAATCAGAATGGTAAAAGAGTGACCGACTCGAATGGCGGATTACACATTTGAATCGACTGAAATGAACGCCGACGTGGGCCGATTCGAGCGACCACACCAAGCAGACTCGTGTCACGGACGCCGACTCTGTCAAAGACGCCGATTTTCAGATTTCGGTGTGGGCCCGCCTTAAGGCTAAGGCCCGCCCCTTTCAGTTGATCAAAGTGTGTCAATGGTGAGAGACAAATAATAATATTATTGATGATGTCATCACCATGCTGGATAAGTAGCCCAGCCTGTGAATTCACACAATTAAAGTTTTGTGCGCAATTTGGTGTTCAGATACAGTGTTGGGAAAGTACTCACAAAGTGTACTACATTGGTTTATTTATTCTTAAAAGGTAATATTTCTTGACGTATTACTTGGTATCAAAAGTAATTAGTTACGTTACCTGTTATATTACTTTCGCACCCCATTCCCTCCTCCTCCAACCAGACCAGCACAGCAATGCGACGGTGCTTTAACATCATGGTAACATACTAAGCTTACCTGGCACTAAAACCAATCATGTTCTGGTAATACTGTAAGGCGTCGCTACTTAGGTTAATACCTGTAGTATATTTACTCTTACACTATTTGTTACTGGGGAAAGTCCCAGTATTATTTCTCAACACTGATATACAATATACAGTCTGTGAACGGAGACCTCAGCTGGGTTTCTCATGTGTTTCCTGTGGCACAGAAGTCTAAATGATCCTCCGACATATCCAGGATTACAGTGCCCCCTTCTGTCTGCCCTCCCACCCAGGCTCCGAGCTCCAGTCTCCGTGGAAACGGCATCTTTGAGCACCCTGGTCCAGTGGAGGCTCTGAAACAGATGCTGTTCAGACTGCAGGCAGTGGAGGCACAGCTTCAGCGTCAACAAGCACCAGCAGCTCCAACGCTCCCTGAGAGGCTGCAGACAGACAGGCTGCAGACAGACATGCTGCAGACAGACAGGCTGCAGACAGACATGCTGCAGACAGACAGGCTGCAGACAGACATGCTGCAGACAGACAGGCTGCAGACAGACAGGCTGCAGACAGACAGGGCTCCAGTGAAGCAGGTAAGAACAATCACTCTGCACCTGTCACCAGCCTGGACACAAGGTCTACATAGAGGACTACATAATGGACTACGTAGAAGACTATATAGTGGACTGTATAGAGGACTATATAGTGGACTATGTAGAGAACTACATAGTGCACCATAAACAGGACTATATAGTGGACTACATACTGTACTACATAAGTGACAATGTAGAGGATAACATAGTGGACTACATAGAGGACTATATAGAGGACTGTGTAGAAGACTATATGGAGGACTATATATAGGAGATATTTGTGTTTTTGATATAGCAATTGGTTTAAGCAGTATTATAGGTCCATTTCACTGCTTTGTAGCATATCGAGATCTCCACCAGGGGGCAGCATAACACAGGCTAAAAATGTTGTGACCACAGTATGAAGAACCAAAAAGTATTTCTTGGTGGTTTCTTATTCTGATAGCAACAGGATGTTACTTAGTGTGAAAAAGTACAAAGAACACGTAACTAAGATACTACATACAGAGCTAACGGATGGTCAGAAGATGCCATCTTCACTGCCCGCCATTCAGCTCACACACCTTGGAAATAACAACACAGATTTAAGTTCAGCATTTCACAAAACAACACTCTGGGCTTGAGTGCCTCACTCTGCAACTGATTTTTAGACTTCTTCACAACAGACTCCACACAGTATGGACTGGTGGTAACACCTCCTCCTCTCTAGTGTTGAATCCCGGAGAGCCCCAGGGTTGTGTGCTTGGCCCCCTCCTTTTCACGGCGTACATGAAGAGAACGCTGCTGTGATGTTTCCGGACGACACTTTCGTCAGAAACTAACAGTGTTGCAGAGTCCATGGAAAACAACCCACTACTCAATGTCGGTAAAGAGCTGATAGGTGAAGACACACACCCTTACATCAATGGAGCTGAGGTGGAGTAAGTGAACAGTTTCTGTAACAAACAACCTGACATGGTCATCACACATCTCCACCCGGGTTTAAGAAAGCTCAGAAACTGCTGTAGTTCTTAAGGAAGCTTAAGAAGACAGCATGTCCCTTGTTAACTTTTACAGCGGAGCAATAGAAAGCATGGGAGTAAAACGGTTCATGTATTTGTACCCAAAAGTTCCGGTATATTTTTTCAACAATACGCAAGTATTTGAGTGTCTTAACTGCTAAAGTAATAATTCTGGCCAATGAGCAACTTGAGGTACGTAGAGAACCGTGAGTTCTGCACCGTTACACCCCTAATAGAAAGCATTCTGATCTGAAACATTACCAACTGTCTGGGATGTGCACAGCCAGCTGGTAATCATCAGAACTTCATCTGTACCCATCTACAGAACATCAGTGATATTGGTGACAAGGGGTGCCTGCGGAGAGCCCAAAGATATGAAACATATTGTGTTTGTGTTGCAGAGGCCTGAAGGTGAAGAGGAGCTGGAGAGTTTTCCCGGAGGACCGTCACTACAGAGGTAACTGTCACTGAACACAACAACATTAGAGTAACATAATGAACCTCACAGTTCAACTGAGGAGCTAATTTTCGCCTCCATGTAGACGCCAATGAGGTTTCATCCATCATGACTGAAATCACCACTATTGCTGCTTTGTATATGTCGAAGTCCCAGATATGCCGGGAAACCTTGTCTGAGTTCATGTCATCATCATTATCAGTGAATGTCACCAAGCTAAATTCACTGAATCTAGCAAGACACGTCTGCTGGTTTATCACAGCTGGAGGAGCCTAGAATCAACTACAGTGAAGAAAATAAGTATTTGAACACCCTGCTGTTTTGCAAGTTCTCCCACTTAGAAATCATGGAGGGGTCTGAAATGTTCATGGTAGGTGCATGTCCATTGTGTGAGAGATAATCTAAAAAGAAAAATCCAGAAATCCCAATCTATGATTTTTTAACAATTTATTCGTGTGATACAGCTGGAAATAAGTATTTGAACACCTGTCTATCAGCTAGAATTCTGACCCTCAAAGACCTGTTAGTCCGCCTTTAAAAGTCCTCCTCCACGCCACTGTATTATCCTGAATCAGATGCACCTGTGTGAGGTCGTTAGCTGCATAAAGACACCTGTCCACCCCATACAATCAGTAAGACCCAAACATTCAGCATGGCTAAGAGCAAAGAGCTGTCCAAAGACACCAGAGACAAAATTGTACAACTCCACAAGGCTGGAAAGGGCAACGGAGAAATTGCCAAGCAGCTCGGTGAAAAAAGGTCCGCTGTTGGAGCAATCATTAGAAAATGGAAGAAGCTAAGCATGACGATCAATCTCAATCGGAGTGGAGCCCCATACTTATACTTATTTTCTTCACTGTATTTAGCTGTGATTTAATTGCAATAAACAGATAAAAAAGGATGCTGAAATAACTCCATAATGATGGTGATTAGTAATAAATCTGAAGTCATGCTTTGTTAGTTCTGTCTGCAAGAAGACAAGCTAACAACTTTTAAAATGTTTGTTTTCTGAATGGAGTCTGGTTGATGGTGCTAGGCTATGCTAACATAGTAGCTGCTCCATCAACACTCCAAATAAGGTCATCTAGACATAAATACAGCAGAGACCTTGTTGTTTGGACCACAGACAGTCTCTGGTTTCTCCACATAGTCTGGTCTGGTCTCTGGACTAATATGAGCTACTATCTAGACCTCTGGGGGACCACAGACAGTCTCTGGTTTCTCCACATAGTCTGGTCTCTGGACTAATGTGAGGTACTATCTAGACCTCTGGGGAACACAGACAGTCTCTGGTTTCTCCACATAGTCTGGTCTGGTCTCTGGACTAATATGAGCTACTATCTAGACCTCTGGGGAACACAGACAGTCTCTGGTTTCTCCACATAGTCTGGTCTCTGGACTAATGTGAGGTACTATCTAGACCTCTGGGGAACACAGACAGTCTCTGGTTCCTCCACATAGTCTGGTCTCTGGACTAATGTGAGGTACTATCTAGACCTCTGGGGAACACAGACAGTCTCTGGTTCCTCCACATAGTCTGGTCTCTGGACTAATGTGAGGTACTATCTAGACCTCTGGGGAACACAGAAATAGGAAGGAAACAGCATTTGTTTCCTCAGCTTTGTTTGAGCAACATCAGGGTGACAGGAGGAGAATCTCACAACAACACAGCATCACACAGTTTGTTCGGCCCGTTCCCGTCAGCCATTCACACCGCCCGGCGTGAAGTTGTCTATTTGCGTCTTTGCATTGACATTTGATGCAATCGTGTGAAGCCAAGAATTCACTCTGGGTTGTGAAAACAGCAGGATACTAAACAGCCTTCTAGGATTGTTGTTAGCATGTTAGCATACTGATTTAGCATTGAGCTCAATGCGCTGCTCTAAGTACAACCTGGCAGAGCGAGCTGGCCTGACTGTCGCAGCTCTACGCGCCACTTCACTAATGTTGGTCTGACCAAATACGTTACCTCAGTCGTCAGAGCTCATTATTACGGTATTAACTGAAGAAATGAGAACTGATCCAGATGCTGCACTGTGTCCTTGTGATGCCCTGACATGTAAATGTAGTTTGGAAGTGTTTGCATTAACGCACAGTTTAAGAACATTTCTCCTGAATATTTGCGCCCTCAGAGCGATGCATCACCTGAGCCGCCTGAAGGTGTTGGTGGAAGAACCCCGAGAGAAACGCACAGAGGAGGAAGACAAGGAGAAGGACGAAGATGAAGGGCGCTACTCCTCTTCATCTGCTGACGGGTTTACAGTATTAACACTCAGCAGAACGCCTCCTGAAGCGACTCCATTGATAACAGGAAACAGCGGATGATTCCGGATGAAGTCGGCTCTGGATTTGTATTTTCAGTGAAAAGGTGTTTTCATGTGGACACTAAGGGAACAGAGACCAAACCAGCCCCATTCAGAAATGGGTGTTGAAGTTCAGAGAAGTGCTACAGTGAAATAAAGTTTTTAAGTATTAAGCCGTTTACATTAAAGAGACTATGGGGGAAATCCTGTCATTTAACATTTTACCAGATTCAGATGAAGGGATGGTTCCATTAGCTGCGTCACTAAAGTCCTCTTTAATACTCTTTAATACTCTTCCAGTCAGTGTACTGATGTCCAGATTGTATTTCTGTACTGGACCCGGAGGTGAAACTGTTCTCCATCATCTCTTCTAACATTAGTATTTGTCTTATTGTCACAATGAAGCTCTGCAGCATTGTTAGCATGATAGCATGCTGTCAGTGAGTTTAACATGTGGTAGCGTGTTGACCTGCGTCATTATTTTAGCATAGTTAGCATGTTACATGCTATTCGACAGCATGTTGGCATACTAACTAAAATGCTAATTGTTATGTGTCAATTGTAACTGTGCCATATTAAGATCCTAACGTTAGCATTTTGTAAAATATTTTATTATAAGGCGATGTTCATGTTGCTATGCTAAATGGTAAATGCTAAACGTGGTAATCATCAGAACTTCATCTGTACCCATCTACAGAACATCAGTGATATTGGTGACAAGGGGTGCCTGCGGAGAGCCCAAAGATATGAAACATATTGTGTTTGTGTTGCAGAGGCCTGAAGGTGAAGAGGAGCTGGAGAGTTTTCCCGGAGGACCGTCACTACAGAGGTAACTGTCACTGAACACAACAACATTAGAGTAACATAATGAACCTCACAGTTCAACTGAGGAGCTCATTTTCGCCTCCATGTAGACGCCAATGAGGTTTCATCCATCATGACTGAAATCACCACTATTGCTGCTTTGTATATGTCGAAGTCCCAGATATGCTGGGAAACCTTGTCTGAGTTCATGTCATCATCATTATCAGTGAATGTCACCAAGCTAAATTCACTGAATCTAGCAAGACACGTCTGCTGGTTTATCACAGCTGGAGGAACCTAGAATCAACTACAGTGAAGAAAATAAGTATTTGAACACCCTGCTGTTTTGCAAGTTCTCCCACTTAGAAATCATGGAGGGGTCTGAAATGTTCATGGTAGGTGCATGTCCATTGTGTGAGAGATAATCTAAAAAGAAAAATCCAGAAATCCCAATCTATGATTTTTTAACTATTTATTCGTGTGATACAGCTGGAAATAAGTATTTGAACACCTGTCTATCAGCTAGAATTCTGACCCTCAAAGACCTGTTAGTCCACCTTTAAAAGTCCTCCTCCACGCCACTGTATTATCCTGAATCAGATGCACCTGTGTGAGGTCGTTAGCTGCATAAAGACACCTGTCCACCCCATACAATCAGTAAGACCCAAACATTCAGCATGGCTAAGAGCAAAGAGCTGTCCAAAGACACCAGAGACAAAATTGTACAACTCCACAAGGCTGGAAAGGGCAACGGAGAAATTGCCAAGCAGCTTGGTGAAAAAAGGTCCGCTGTTGGAGCAATCATTAGAAAATGGAAGAAGCTAAACATGACGGTCAATCTCAACCGGAGTGGAGCCCCATACTTATACTTATTTTCTTCACTGTATTTAGCTGTGATTTAATTGCAATAAACAGATAAAAAAGGATGCTGAAATAACTCCATAATGATGGTGATTAGTAATAAATCTGAAGTCATGCTTTGTTAGTTCTGTCTGCAAGAAGACAAGCTAACAACTTTTAAAATTTTCTGAATGGAGTCTGGTTGATTGGTGCTAGGCTATGCTAACATTGTAGCTGCTCCATCAACACTCCAAATAAGGTCATCTAGACATAAATACAGCAGAGACCTTGTTGTTTGGACCACAGACAGTCTCTGGTTTCTCCACATAGTCTGGTCTGGTCTCTGGACTAATGTGAGCTACTATCTAGACCTCTGGGGAACACAGACAGTCTCTGGTTTCTCCACATAGTCTGGTCTGGTCTCTGGACTAATATGAGCTACTATCTAGACCTCTGGGGGACCACAGACAGTCTCTGGTTTCTCCCCATAGTCTGGTCTCTGGACTAATGTGAGCTACTATCTGGACCTCTGGGGAACACAGACAGTCTCTGGTTTCTCCACATAGTCTGGTCTGGTCTCTGGACTAATGTGAGCTACTATCTAGACCTCTGGGGAACACAGACAGTCTCTGGTTTCTCCACATAGTCTGGTCTGGTCTCTGGACTAATATGAGCTACTATCTAGACCTCTGGGGGACCACAGACAGTCTCTGGTTTCTCCACATAGTCTGGTCTCATGTGAGGTACTATCTAGACCTCTGGGGAACACAGACAGTCTCTGGTTTCTCCACATAGTCTGGTCTGGTCTCTGGACTAATATGAGCTACTATCTAGACCTCTGGGGAACACAGACAGTCTCTGGTTTCTCCACATAGTCTGGTCTCTGGACTAATGTGAGGTACTATCTAGACCTCTGGGGAACACAGACAGTCTCTGGTTTCTCCACATAGTCTGGTCTCTGGACTAATGTGAGGTACTATCTAGACCTCTGGGGAACACAGACAGTCTCTGGTTTCTCCACATAGTCTGGTCTCTGGACTAATGTGAGCTACTATCTAGACCTCTGGGGACCACAGACAGTCTCTGGTTCCTCCACATAGTCTGGTCTCTGGACTAATGTGAGCTACTATCTAGACCTCTGGGGAAGACAGAAATAGGAAGGAAACAGCATTTGTTTCCTCACCTTTGTTTGAGCAACATCAGGGTGACAGGAGGAGAATCTCACAACAACAAAGCATCACACAGTTTGTTCGGCCCGTTCCCGTCAGCCATTCACACCGCCCGGCGTGAAGTTGTCTATTTGCGTCTTTGCGTTGACATTTGATGCAATCGTGTGAAGCCAAGAATCCACTCTGGGTTGTGAAAACAGCAGGATACTAAACAGCCTTCTAGGATTGTTGTTAGCATGTTAGCATACTGATTTAGCATTGAGCTCAATGCGCTGCTCTAAGTACAACCTGGCAGAGCGAGCTGGCCTGACTTCACTAATGTTGGTCTGACCAAATACGTTACCTCAGTCGTCAGAGCTCATTATTACGGTATTAACTGAAGATATGAGAACTGATCCAGATGCTGCACTGTGTCCTTGTGATGCCCTGACATGTAAATGTAGTTTGGAAGTGTTTGCATTAACGCACAGTTTAAGAACATTTCTCCTGAATATTTGCGCCCTCAGAGCGATGCATCACCTGAGCCGCCTGAAGGTGTTGGTGGAAGAACCCCGAGAGAAACGCACAGAGGAGGAAGACAAGGAGAAGGACGAAGATGAAGGACGCTACTCCTCTTCATCTGCTGACGGGTTTACAGTATTAACACTCAGCAGAACGCCTCCTGAAGCGACTCCATTGATAACAGGAAACAGCGGATGATTCCGGATGAAGTCGGCTCTGGATTTGTATTTTCAGTGAAAAGGTGTTTTCATGTGGACACTAAGGGAACAGAGACCAAACCAGCCCCATTCAGAAATGGGTGTTGAAGTTCAGAGAAGTGCTACAGTGAAATAAAGTTTTTAAGTATTAAGCCGTTTACATTAAAGAGACTATGGGGGAAATCCTCTCATTTAACATTTTACCAGATTCAGATGAAGGGATGGTTCCATTAGCTGCGTCACTAAAGTCCTCTTTAATACTCTTTAATACTCTTCCAGTCAGTGTACTGATGTCCAGATTGTATTTCTGTACTGGACCCGGAGGTGAAACTGTTCTCCATCATCTCTTCTAACATTAGTATTTGTCTTATTGTCACAATGAAGCTCTGCAGCATTGTTAGTATGATAGCATGCTGTCAGTGAGTTTAACATGTGGTAGCGTGTTGACCTGCGTCATTATTTTAGCATAGTTAGCATGTTACATGCTATTGACAGATGTTGGCATACTAACTAAAATGCTAATTGTTATGTGTCAATTGTAACTGTGCCATATTAAGATCCTAACGTTAGCATTTTGTAAAATATTTTATTATAAGGCGATGTTCATGTTGCTATGCTAAATGGTAAATGCTAAACGTGAGCATTTATAAGCTAAACATATTCGAATAATTCTTATTAAAAAGAAAAATGTTACATAAAGTGAACAATGACGATGTTGTTGATATAAATGAAGACGTTTGTAGCTACACTTATTATTATTTTTATATTTATTTGGCCAAGGTTCTTTATTTAAAACTGATGTATTGAACGGATAAATATTTTATTCTTATTCCTCAAACTAAAAAGGTGTAGTTTTTGTATTTGTAGAGAGATGTGGTTATTATTCTAGTGCCAATATCCAGCGTTACAATACCCAGCCGTACTAACTGTGTTAGCATTAGCATGTTAGCATTCAGCTCAAAGCAGAGCTGGAGTGTTCTGAATGGCCTCTGGAATGATAATGCTGCATTCACATTGTTTGCCAATAACCACTTTCTAATTCATGTCTTGTCATTTGGAGCTCAATAATATAGATATGAAGAATGGAATGCTCTATTAAATGTGACAGTATTTTGAAAGTCTATTACCTGAACACAGGAATGATCCCATGTGGTTTGAACCCAACATGAAAACGTGGCCTCAGGAAGAAACCTCAGCAAGTGTACTGCTTTATTTACCTTTGTGCTCAGACCGTCTGGCCTCACTCAGCTTTATCAACTCACTCACTAGGATTCAGGGAATCTCACATTGTTGGATCTGTTCGGATTCTGATTCAGTTTTTGTCTTCCCTCTTTGAAGACAGGATATCGTTTTTTTTTATCTCAGAAGCAGTAAAGTGCTAAATGAGCATCCAGGCAGCGATGTGTGACCTGAATGTGAGAAGATAATTGTTTTGTTAACTGATCTGTTTTTAATGGTTCACACTAAGTGCCTTTATTTCCGTGAAGCAGGCTCGTCTGCAGCCGGTCTGAGATGGTTTGTCCTCAAACAGGTTACAATAAAACTCATCGTAGTTTACTGCCTCCATGATGTCAGCTATTTTTTTTTTTAATTGGACATGAATAGGATAAATCTCTATGGAGAGTTTTTTTTTTTTTAAATCTCATTGAAGCGTGTTAAAAATGTTGTGTTACTGCGAGGCCAAAGAGGACATGCATAACCTTTGACCTTTAGCTCTTGGTGTTGCTCTGCTGTTGGATGAGGGGGAGGGAAACATTCAAATCCATTTAATAAACCACTCATTTCAACCTTTCGTCTGCCTTCGACCATTTTCTGTTCCTTCCACATCTACCGGCATTAAAACCAAGGAAGTGGTTGACCTTGCTCAATTTGATTGGTTGCCTGGGCCAAGCGTGACATTGCTGAATGGCCATGCCAAAGGAAAACCAAGGCGATGCGATCAGACTGTATTTTATGTAGATAAAGTATTATAGATATTATACTCCTGCTTGTGATTAGATGACTTTTAATATTTAGAAATCTTGGCTTTTTTTGTTCATTGAAGCCATCAATAAAGTTCTGGTTTAGATCTCGCATGAGTATCAAACATGTTGTGAGACCTTCAACATCACAAGTAAACAGTGTTCAGATCGTCTGCTGACAGCCGAACAATTGGATAATCAGCTGGTTTCACGTTGGTTGTTCCATTTCAGGCCCAGACGTTAATCATCCCGTCACTACCGGCTGACATCACAGTCTCCCCCTTGTGGTCAAACGCCACACTCTGCACACTGCCACTGTGTCCTGCCAGGCTGCCTGCCACACCGGAGTCCACCTCTACTACTCTAACGAGGTGGTCGGTGCCGGCGACAGCCAGTGTCTTCCCTGACGGGCTGAACGCCACCTGATTGGCAGCAAGCGGCCCGGCATCTACCGTTGCCATTGCCAACGCAGGTTTCCTGACGTCCCACAGGTTGACTACACCACCAGAGTCACAGGAGGCCATGATGTGACTCGCCTGGCTGAAGGTGCCGTAGTTGCAGGGGTGCCGGTGTCCCCGGAAGCTCTCTGTGCAGACACCCAGCCTGGCGTCCCACAGGGCGAGGGTTCTGTCAGCTGAGCAGGTGAGGAGGAGGTTGGAGAAGGGCAGGAAGCAGACGCTGTTGACAGAGGCGGTGTGGCGACGCAGTGTGAGGCGGCAGCGCTGGCTGTTCAGGTCCCACAGTTTGGCGGTTCCGTCGGCAGAGCAGGACGCCAGGAAATGACCACACGAGTGGAAGGCAGAGCCCCAAGTGGGCTGGCTATGACCGGGCAGCACTGGACTAATGTGAGGTACTATCTAGACCTCTGGGGAAGACAGAAATAGGAAGGAAACAGCATTTGTTTCCTCACCTTTGTTTGAGCAACATCAGGGTGACAGGAGGAGAATCTCACAACAACAACAGCATCACACAGTTTGTTCGGCCCGTTCCCGTCAGCCATTCACACCGCCCGGCGTGAAGTTGTCTATTTGCGTCTTTGCATTGACATTTGATGCAATCGTGTGAAGCCAAGAATTCACTCTGGGTTGTGAAAACAGCAGGATACTAAACAGCCTTCTAGGATTGTTGTTAGCATGTTAGCATACTGATTTAGCATTGAGCTCAATGCGCTGCTCTAAGTACAACCTGGCAGAGCGAGCTGGCCTGACTGTCGCAGCTCTACGCGCCACTTCACTAATGTTGGTCTGACCAAATACGTTACCTCAGTCGTCAGAGCTCATTATTACGGTATTAACTGAAGAAATGAGAACTGATCCAGATGCTGCACTGTGTCCTTGTGATGCCCTGACATGTAAATGTAGTTTGGAAGTGTTTGCATTAACGCACAGTTTAAGAACATTTCTCCTGAATATTTGCGCCCTCAGAGCGATGCATCACCTGAGCCGCCTGAAGGTGTTGGTGGAAGAACCCCGAGAGAAACGCACAGAGGAGGAAGACAAGGAGAAGGACGAAGATGAAGGGCGCTACTCCTCTTCATCTGCTGACGGGTTTACAGTATTAACACTCAGCAGAACGCCTCCTGAAGCGACTCCATTGATAACAGGAAACAGCGGATGATTCCGGATGAAGTCGGCTCTGGATTTGTATTTTCAGTGAAAAGGTGTTTTCATGTGGACACTAAGGGAACAGAGACCAAACCAGCCCCATTCAGAAATGGGTGTTGAAGTTCAGAGAAGTGCTACAGTGAAATAAAGTTTTTAAGTATTAAGCCGTTTACATTAAAGAGACTATGGGGGAAATCCTGTCATTTAACATTTTACCAGATTCAGATGAAGGGATGGTTCCATTAGCTGCGTCACTAAAGTCCTCTTTAATACTCTTTAATACTCTTCCAGTCAGTGTACTGATGTCCAGATTGTATTTCTGTACTGGACCCGGAGGTGAAACTGTTCTCCATCATCTCTTCTAACATTAGTATTTGTCTTATTGTCACAATGAAGCTCTGCAGCATTGTTAGTATGATAGCATGCTGTCAGTGAGTTTAACATGTGGTAGCGTGTTGACCTGCGTCATTATTTTAGCATAGTTAGCATGTTACATGCTATTTGACAGTATGTTGGCATACTAACTAAAATGCTAATTGTTATGTGTCAATTGTAACTGTGCCATATTAAGATCCTAACGTTAGCATTTTGTAAAATATTTTATTATAAGGCGATGTTCATGTTGCTATGCTAAATGGTAAATGCTAAACGTGAGCATTTATAAGCTAAACATATTCGAATAATTCTTATTAAAAAGAAAAATGTTACATAAAGTGAACAATGACGATGTTGTTGATATAAATGAAGACGTTTGTAGCTACACTTATTATTATTTTTATATTTATTTGGCCAAGGTTCTTTATTTAAAACTGATGTATTGAACGGATAAATATTTTATTCTTATTCCTCAAACTAAAAAGGTGTAGTTTTTGTATTTGTAGAGAGATGTGGTTATTATTCTAGTGCCAATATCCAGCGTTACAATACCCAGCCGTACTAACTGTGTTAGCATTAGCATGTTAGCATTCAGCTCAAAGCAGAGCTGGAGTGTTCTGAATGGCCTCTGGAATGATAATGCTGCATTCACATTGTTTGCCAATAACCACTTTCTAATTCATGTCTTGTCATTTGGAGCTCAATAATATAGATATGAAGAATGGAATGCTCTATTAAATGTGACAGTATTTTGAAAGTCTATTACCTGAACACAGGAATGATCCCATGTGGTTTGAACCCAACATGAAAACGTGGCCTCAGGAAGAAACCTCAGCAAGTGTACTGCTTTATTTACCTTTGTGCTCAGACCGTCTGGCCTCACTCAGCTTTATCAACTCACTCACTAGGATTCAGGGAATCTCACATTGTTGGATCTGTTCGGATTCTGATTCAGTTTTTGTCTTCCCTCTTTGAAGACAGGATATCGTTTTTTTTTATCTCAGAAGCAGTAAAGTGCTAAATGAGCATCCAGGCAGCGATGTGTGACCTGAATGTGAGAAGATAATTGTTTTGTTAACTGATCTGTTTTTAATGGTTCACACTAAGTGCCTTTATTTCCGTGAAGCAGGCTCGTCTGCAGCCGGTCTGAGATGGTTTGTCCTCAAACAGGTTACAATAAAACTCATCGTAGTTTACTGCCTCCATGATGTCAGCTATTTTTTTTTTTAATTGGACATGAATAGGATAAATCTCTATGGAGAGTTTTTTTTTTTTAAATCTCATTGAAGCGTGTTAAAAATGTTGTGTTACTGCGAGGCCAAAGAGGACATGCATAACCTTTGACCTTTAGCTCTTGGTGTTGCTCTGCTGTTGGATGAGGGGGAGGGAAACATTCAAATCCATTTAATAAACCACTCATTTCAACCTTTCGTCTGCCTTCGACCATTTTCTGTTCCTTCCACATCTACCGGCATTAAAACCAAGGAAGTGGTTGACCTTGCTCAATTTGATTGGTTGCCTGGGCCAAGCGTGACATTGCTGAATGGCCATGCCAAAGGAAAACCAAGGCGATGCGATCAGACTGTATTTTATGTAGATAAAGTATTATAGATATTATACTCCTGCTTGTGATTAGATGACTTTTAATATTTAGAAATCTTGGCTTTTTTTGTTCATTGAAGCCATCAATAAAGTTCTGGTTTAGATCTCGCATGAGTATCAAACATGTTGTGAGACCTTCAACATCACAAGTAAACAGTGTTCAGATCGTCTGCTGACAGCCGAACAATTGGATAATCAGCTGGTTTCACGTTGGTTGTTCCATTTCAGGCCCAGACTTTAATCATCCCGTCACTACCGGCTGACATCACAGTCTCCCCCTTGTGGTCAAACGCCACACTCTGCACACTGCCACTGTGTCCTGCCAGGCTGCCTGCCACACCGGAGTCCACCTCTACTACTCTAACGAGGTGGTCGGTGCCGGCGACAGCCAGTGTCTTCCCTGACGGGCTGAACGCCACCTGATTGGCAGCAAGCGGCCCGGCATCTACCGTTGCCATTGCCAACGCAGGTTTCCTGACGTCCCACAGGTTGACTACACCACCAGAGTCACAGGAGGCCATGATGTGACTCGCCTGGCTGAAGGTGCCGTAGTTGCAGGGGTGCCGGTGTCCCCGGAAGCTCTCTGTGCAGACACCCAGCCTGGCGTCCCACAGGGCGAGGGTTCTGTCAGCTGAGCAGGTGAGGAGGAGGTTGGAGAAGGGCAGGAAGCAGACGCTGTTGACAGAGGCGGTGTGGCGACGCAGTGTGAGGCGGCAGCGCTGGCTGTTCAGGTCCCACAGTTTGGCGGTTCCGTCGGCAGAGCAGGACGCCAGGAAATGACCACACGAGTGGAAGGCAGAGCCCCAAGTGGGCTGGCTATGACCGGGCAGCACCAACACGCAGCAACCACGGGAGAAATCCCAGAGACGCACCTGCAAGTAGGACGATCCAGGAGTGGACCGCAGAAGAAGATCAGAAGCATCACCACAGAAGAAGAAGATCAGGAACATCACCACAAAAGAAGAAGATCAGGAACATCACCACAGAAGAAGAAGATCAGGAACATCACCACAAAAGAAGAAGATCAGGAAGATCACCACAGAAGAAGAATATCAGAAAACATCACCACAGAAGAAGAAGATCAGGAACATCACCACAGAAGAAGATCAGGAACATCACCACAGAAGAAGAAGATCAGGAACATCACCACAGAAGAAGATCAGGAACATCACCACAGAAGAAGAAGATCAGGAACATCACCACAGAAGAAGAAGATCAGGAACATCACCACAGAAGAAGATCAGGAACATCACCACAGAAGAAGAAGATCAGGAACATCACCACAGAAGAAGATCAGAAACATCACCACAGAAGAAGAAGATCAGGAACATCACCACAGAAGAAGATCAGGAACATCACCACAGAAGAAGAAGATCAGGAACATCACCACAAAAGAAGAAGATCAGGAACATCACCACAGAAGAAGAAGATCAGGAACATCACCACAGAAGAAGAAGATCAGGAACATCACCACAGAAGAAGAAGATCAGGAACATCACCACAAAAGAAGAAGATCAGGAACATCACCACAGAAGAAGAAGATCAGGAACATCACCACAGAAGAAGATCAGAAACATCACCACAGAAGAAGAAGATCAGGAACATCACCACAGAAGAAGAAGACCAGGAAGATCACAGGGAGGATGTCAGGTTGTGAAGGTGAACTCACCATAGCGTCTCCGCTGGTGGTTGCCAGCTTTGCTCCATCAGGGTGAAAGCTGCAGCCAGACAGCCAATCAGAGTGACCCTCACCTGTCAGCACCATCTCACCAACCTGGCAACACACATGACATTACATTTCAGTACAGGAGCTAATAAGGGCGACCCTCGCCTGGCAACCCAACACGATGGTATTGACCTCTTTTTCATTACATAAGATTTAGTTTACGGACAGAAAAATAATTGTGATTGTTGTTACGTTATGTCCTGGTTGTTATGGTAACAAGCTCAGGGAGACAGAGGCTAGCTGGCTAGTGAGCTGACTAGCTGGCTAGCTTGTCCTTCTCTGGAGCACCAGTGGAGCATTAAAAAATGGTGGAATTAGCAAGCTAGCTATAATCAATAAAATTGGCAATAAAGTAGAAAAAACTATATGAAATGATTTTGTCTCATCCCAGATTCTTTCATATATTCTATTATTATACATCATATAATGTATTCTATTATATCTTGTCTTGTCTAATTTGACATTGTCTCATCTTATTATCTCATATGTCATCTCATTTTGTCTCATATCTCATTGTATATGTAATGTTTCTCATCTCATACGCCAACACATAAGATCTCCTGTCATGGTATCTGAGCTCCTGGTCTAATCTCCGGTCTCTGACAGGCTGAACCTCCTCACCTTCTCTCCGCCGGGCTGCAGCCTCCACAGCCTCCAGCTGCGGTCGTCGCTGGCGGAGGCGAGGAAGCGTTCCCGTGGATGGAGGTCAATGCAGCTGATGGGAAGGTCGTGGGCTTTGATGGAGTAGGACAGGCTGAAGGAGCTGGGGCTTGTCCACTGTTCAAATCCCACGGGAGCCAGGTGAGGGTTGGCCAGTCTGCTGCAGACAGGAAACTCCGTGTCCTTTGGGCGTCTGGTGACGGGGCTCTTTGTTGGTGATTTATCAGCTCTGTCACTGCTTTTCATGCTCCTCTCTTCCTTGATGTGGGACTTTTCCTCATTCACTCTGGCTTCTGTGGTGTTTTGAAGTCGTCCCTTTTTTAAACTGATGAGCGTTTTCTGCCTCAGAGCTGCTTGATATGTGTCCTCCAGCTGCTTGAGCGCCGGCTCGTAGGACTCCAGGTGTTTCTCCAGCCGTTTGAAGTCCTCCATCAGCCTGTGTCTGTCCTCAGTGACTCGTCTGTACTGCAGCTGGTGGAAATCCCTCTCCCTCTGCGTCCTCACCAGGTCTTCTCCTGCCACCAGCACGTCCTGCCTGAGCCGGTCGTTTTCTCCGTGGACCGTCTCCAGCTCCATCTGAAGGAGCTGTCTGTGTGTGAGAGCATCAGGAGTAAACAGGACCCCCGGCCCCACTATCGCCAGAGTGTCCATCAGGAATCTCTGCGCTGATCTGTACCACTCTGCCTCAAAGCTGTTCAGGGTCCGGCTCAGACCGGCCCTCTGGAGGAAGTTCCTCAGGAAGTCGTCCACTGCCTCCGGTATTTTGGGGACAATGAGTTGTTTGGGAGCTCCAGGTGATCTTCTGGAAGCCGTGGAAGAGGCCACCTCAAAGTCCTCATCATCCTCCTCCTCCTCCTCATCCACAGCACTCCTCCACTCCTCCTCTTCTGAGAAAACCTCCTGGTTTTCATCCTCTGCTCTCTCTTTTCTGCTCACGGACATTTTCTCTCCTCTGTCTCTGAGCTCTTTGTTTACCTGTTGCCATGGGTAACAACAGCCTACCTGCACTCTGTGTTGATTTCCCTGCTACCAAAGCAACTCTGCGACTTCCCTGTTTTATATATATATATATATATATATATATATATATATATATATATATATATATATATATATATACATATATATATATATATATATATTCTCTTTGTTTAATGATATGTGTGTAGGTCAACATCACAAAGGTGAAAAAATACATACAAAAAAAAAAAATAAAACACAAAACATGCATCAAACCTGTTACTGTTGCCAAATGTTTTGGAGCAGATTAAAAATCGTTGCACAAAAAAGACCTAAAACTCACAAAAAAATGACCCGCGTCAAAAATGTATTCATAATAAAAATATATTTTTTGTTTTAATCAACATATGTTTAAACCACTTTAAAACAGTTTTAAAACCATCTATTGTCATGTACAGTATTTATTAATCTAGGAACCATCTTAACTGTCAGTGTTGTTGAACTACACACGTTCATATTTCAACCATTTAAATGGCTGTCCTTAAACAAAGACATAGATTTTCTGTTGCTGTTCTGCTACAGAACAATTACCTACTTAAATTAGTACTCCTGGAGGTATAACTTGCAGAAAACTTTTTCCATATCAACTAACAAATCTGCCTAATATCTAATCTGAAATATTGCTTTTGTAATGCATATTTCAGATGTCAGATATGCACAAACAATCACTTAATTATTTTGTGACCAGAATAATTTGCAGGTGAAAAGCTGCAGATTCTGAGCGACACAAAGCAAATCAATGTCACTTTGTCCTCATTAATCCAGTGTCCTGTGACCTGCATGCATATCAGCATGGACACTCCTGGGGTTCACACAGTGGCCACTAGAGGGCAGACATGAACCGGCACAAGGAAAGCAGAGGGACGATGATGTGACAGGAGGTCCTGCCGCAGGCCGGGTCACATGATCCAAATCATCCCTAAGGAATGATCAATACATGAATGAGGTGACAATTATTTTTTCATCTTTATTTATGTAGTGTAATACAAAAAGTATTACTCTTAATATGAAGATTAATCTGGTAGAAATGTATGAGGATATAAAGGGAAAAAGTCCCATTGATAGTGTGATAAGTGTGTCACCTGCTGTGGTCATTTTCAGGACTTTTGCCCCGGGAGAGATTTTGGAACACATCCCATATAAGTCTCTGCTAAATGAAGCGCATACAGATCTTATCCAGTACTAAAAACCAAAACAAACGATGGGATTCACAGAAATATATGATTTACCTTGTAGAATCTGCAGAATATTACTTAAAGTTTAAATCATGCAGTTTGTTCCTGATTCAGACCTTATGGGTCGTTCCCTTTTAAAATGTTAATATTTTTTGCCAAGTGATTTCAATAATGTAACAGGAGGAACAGAAACTACTGTATATCCCTTTGATTTGCTTCATAGGCATCTGGAAAATGTGTGTTTATTGTACGTCACGGCAAACATTCATCTGGGTTGAGTTTAGGTTAAAACAAATCTTTTCAAATGGACTGATGACGTGTATTTCTTCTATGACCCTGTCACGTCTTCTTGCTTGAGGAAATTTTAGGAACGGACGACCACGTGATGTACGAGCCTTCGAGGAGCCCATGAAGGCATCACAGATGCACCTGCGTCTGAAGGACGCTAGCTCGGAGCCGCGCTCTGATTGGCTCGCTGCCGTTGGAGGCGGGACCTCCTCGTGGAGCCGCGGCGGATGATTAGCCAAGACACCTGGCTGTCAAGATAAGTGCGCCTACCTGTCACTTCCTGCTGTTGTATTTATTCATTTTCACTTCGGTTTTTTTTGGACCAGAGATAATTTGGCAAGTCACAGCCATGTTTGCGTGATTCCGTCTCATGTGTCCCGCGCGGTTCGTGGACCCCGCGGACCAAACGTTACGACCTTGGCTTCACGTCCGTCTCAAAGGAGGAGGAACCCCCTGGAAAGTGCTGGGAAACACCGCTCGGGTTTAATCAACCTGGACTCGTTTGATGCGGACTCGTATCGTCGTCTTGAATAAAGCAGCAGCAGCAGCAGCAGCAGCACCGAGGGAGGGACTCTGCCTGGCGGAAAGGTAGGCAGCGGAACGGGCGGTAGCATGCTGGACGTGTTTGCGGGGAGATGAGGGAGGCTGCGCGGCGCGGAGACGCAGCATTAGGCCCGGCTGGAGGATTCACCCGGCTGCAAACGCCGTGTCACTGCCGTCTGACAGGGCGCTGCATGCGGACACACACGCTGTGATTTATGGACGAGCTGCGGGGTTTTGTTGTTGTCTGTCTGCGACTCTTCTTAAATCTCGGCGGTCAAACATGTTTGTGTATGGTGCAGGGCCGGCTCCGGTTTTTATAGGGCCTTAGAGGGGACACGACCCTCCCACTCTCCACCCACAAGACACCACCAAACCCCCCTGAAGGGTCACGGAGGGGTCATTCACGGCTCACTCACAGTCCAGGGAGGACGACATACGAGTGTACAGAGGATTATGTGGAGGATTATATAGTGGACTATGTGGAAGACTATGTCGTGGACTATGTAGAAGACTATGTCGTGGACTATATAGTGGACTGTGTAGAAGACTATGTCGTGGACTATATAGTGGACTGTGTAGAAGACTATGTCGTGGACTGTATAGAGGACTATGTAGAAGACTATGTCGTGGACTATATAGTGGACTATGTAGAAGACTATGTCGTGGACTGTATAAAGGACTATGTAGAAGACTGTTGTGGACTATATAGTGGACTATGTAGAAATCAATGTTGAGGGTTCTATAGTGGACTATGTAGAGGACTATAGTGGACTATGTCCAGGACTATGTTGGGGATTCGATAGTGGACTATGTTGAGGACTATAGTGGACTATGTTGAGGACTATATAGAGGACTATGTAGTGGACTACAGTATAGTGACTATATGGAGGACTATGTAGAGGACTATATAGTGACTACATGGAGGACTACGATGACTATGTAGAGGACTATATATATCTCCAGATCTTCTGTATGGTGGCATGCAGAGCTGGATTTGCAGATTGATGGATGGATATCATGATTAGTGAAGGGAAGAAATAAGATTTGATCATGGATCAGGATAAAACACACTCACAATAACTCACTCATTTAAAAATATATGTATTTATCTCTTATTTATGCAGTGATGATTACTTTATTGAATTATTTGTTTATCATTATTATTATTATAAGGATGTTCATGTGTCTGTGACACAATACCTCTATTGAATGTTTAGTGATTTCACTATGTTTTAGTGCCATAGAGTTTGAAGCAGATTTAGGTGATTATCAGGTTAATATTGTGAATCACAATTATTTGAGCCAGGATAATCGTGACATGAGTTTTTCATATCGTCTCATGTCTAATCATGATATTATTGGTTGGTGGGGGGGGGGGATATAGTGTTATAGAGGTGAACAATATGAGCAGGAAGGTGATAATTCTTAACATCATATTCTAAACTCAAACACCAAACCAAGTGATTTGACAGAGAGCAATATACAAGGTAATAGAACTGGTGTCAAATACATTCAAGTAGAAGTACGGATACTTGTGTTCAAAAAGACTCGGGTAACCGGAGAAGTACTGATTCAACCTCTTTAAGTTATTGTGAGAAAGTACACACTCTGAAATGTACTCAAAGTGATTTCAAACTAAAGTAATGAGCCTGTTTTGAAATTGGTTTTAAAATGTTGGGAGTAAAAGAAAAACGTCGTCAGGAAATAACAAAGTATTTATACTTTTGTTAATTCCCACCTCACAGTAAAATAGATGAAATAATGAAAACAATCCAATCCAATAAATACAAATAAAAAGAAATGAATAAGAACAAATGGAAATGAATAGAAGCAACAGTATTGTCCTGTCCTCATTACTACAAACACAGTGTGCTACGACGTACACCTCATTAGCGCCCATTAGCTTAATGTGCCAGTAATTATTGAGTTCACTGGGCGTACTGAGGGGAAGAAAGTTGCATACCAAACTAAACGTTGAAGCTAACTGTCTTCCTGCTATTCAAACGGGAGATGAGTCTCCAAGGACGGCTAAACGATAGCGAGTCATTCATTGTATTCCAACAGCGTGGCTGTTAAATGAGCCGAGTGTGAGCTGATCTGAAAGGTGATGAAACAGAGATAACAGATCAACACGATTACCAGATTACAGCAGTAAACGAGTCATCCCCATCAACAGTGTGTCAACAACGCAGGGAATCATTGTCTGCAGCCTCGGAGGTGTTAGAGACTCATCGTAAACAGGAAGGTCAAGACTATAGAAACAAGTTGTTGATCTGCATCCATAATAAATAGCATCTTTGTTCCTGAAACATGGAGGCATCGGACTGATGTTTCATTCATTATCACAGCCATGGTTCCATGATAACACCCTGCATGGTGATGTGAAAGTATAAACTTTAATGATTTGAGAGCAGGTTTCACCCTCGGGTCTTCTCTAGTGAACAAAGCACCCAGTAAACGTGATGAGTTTGTTTCCTTCCTCAGGAAACATTTGAAAATGTGATTGTTCTTGATTTTCAGCCCACAACGTTGCCATCGGTGTTGCTCAACCGTGTTCCGACACAACTTAATCACTCTCCGCTACGGTTCCCACGTTCAGGCAACGGAACGACTCGGTTAAGGTTTGGAAAACATCATGGCTTAAAATGAAACTGAAACAAAATAAAAATGCACAGCATAACTGCTTGGTTGTCACGGGACGTGAGTCTCCCGGTGGAAGATAATAATAATAATAATATTAATAATAGCTTTCATTTATATAGCACCTTTCACAAAGCCCAAGAACGCTTTACATAAACAGAGAACAAAGAGGAAAACAGACAACAAACGGAGACAGGTGACAGGGTTAGTGTAGGTTGGAGGCTGTGGTGCGATGTACGGTAACATTGTTCAATATTGCGATGACGATATGACTTGCGATGAACAAATATTGACGTGTGCATATTAGCTATACAGTTCTGTCTTTCTGCTGTAATAGTTACACTGTTAACATGGAACAAACACTGAATATTTAGTGCAATCATTCTTTTTTGTATGCTTTTATTTACCATAGTCAACAATCATTTAATAAAATATTATAACTATATGAAAGTTTAATTTCCCCTTCTCCCTTTAAAATATTGGCTCCTAATTTTAACAAAAACTTCTCTTACCAAACTCTTCTGCTTCCAGTTTCCAGTATTTTCCAGAAACAAGACATGAAAACATAAAAAATATAAAATGAATGAATGTGCTTGAATCATGTTGTTCGGGTTACTCAATATTAGATGCAATAGATAACGACTACTTTTTCCTTAGTCATGGCGTTTGGGGCAGGCTTTTGCATCGTGATCGTGCATATATCGTGATGATGATGAGAACCCGATGATGCACGGTGTGGAAACCCTTAAATGGATTTCTTTGGATATAAACTCTCATAAACAGGCGTGAAATCTTGAAAACTGAGATTTTTGGTGAACAACAGGCTAATTGGGTCCCGGCTATAGGTGTGCGACATTCATGAAAAACGATCTTGATATTTTGGGGGCTTTTGCCGTTAAAGATAATTGATGATATTTTGCATCCCTAATGAATCTGCTTGTAAAAGCCTTGTATTGTACTATTGTTGTTCAAGTGTAATACAACACAAAACACTGAAATCACCAGAGCAGGTATTGAGATCAAACAGTGCAGGTGCGAGTAAACCATTTCAAAGTGGCCTACAGGATTAACTTTGTAAAATATTGCACAAATTCCAGCAAAAAGTATTAGGAGAGCATTTTAAACTAAATGAAATGTCAATGAGAGGTGCGGCTCGGATCTTCTGCTCGACCACGAAGTCCGTTGTTGTAAAATGTGAAACCTTCTTTCGTTGCCGTCTTGTAAGGAACTCTGTTGCCGAGATTGTGTTTTTGTTTTCACTCCCGAAGCTTTTCATACGCTTCATATTCTGTTTGGTTTATTTGCAGATGGTGAAAAAGTCCGCTGTCTTTAACGGCTACTGTTGACTGAGTGACGTTGATCCACGTCCAGCTGTTAAATCTAACAACGTTGATTGTGTTTTATCTGTTTGTTCACTCATTTTTAACTTCAGCCATGCAGCTGCTATCGTGCAGTTTGCTGTGATAGTAGCCTGTCCTGCTGGGCTGGAAAATAAGTAACAACATACTCAATATTGTCATTTCGCACATCTTAAAAAACAAGAATTAACATATTATCGTAGACAATATATATCGCACACCCTGAGTCAGGGATACTCTTCACTTATGGTTGTCCCAAACTTCACTTTGGACAACTGAATTGAATTGAATGCAAACTCGGATTGCAGTCACTCTGTAAATCTATGAGTCAATAAGTAGAATTCAAATACATTTAACTTCATCAATCAACAAAACTAATACATACCCAGATACATTGCTTTTGAGGTTTAGTTACTCTTTAAATAAGAAGATGACTATGCTTCTGGCATATTATACAGAATCCGATACAGAATGTGTAAAATGATGGTGTCCCTTTTAATATGCCACAATGACGATGTTATTCTTCCATGTAAGATGACTGTTAGCCCATCCTCCACCTCCAGAATGGCTCCTCCTTAAACCGTGATTACCATGCTGCTACACACAGAGTGTAGCGCTGACCTCTTTTTGCAAACCTCTCAGGGACTCTCCCAAAAAGGTGTTTGTTCAGTCGGAGGCCTTGCTGCTGGAAGCAGAGTAAAGAGAGACTACTCTGTGATGCAAGAATTCTGCCTGACGACACGTTTTGAACCTTGTGATCCTTTTCGATTGCTGAGAAGCAGAGGATGCATGCAGTGAATTAAAGCTTTTGGATGAGGTGCATTAAAGGCTAATTATTAGATTGGATTTAAAGGATTTTAATAACTAGTATGAGCAACATTTACTCACTACGTTACAATACATTCAGTCCAGGCTGCAACCTCTTGCTCTGACAAGTGCAGCCTAATTATGTTACATTCCCAAATATTGTCATGTCTCTTACCATGTCTTTTTACAGTTTTTTCTCAGTTGCTTTGGCACAATTCTCAAATGATTATGACTATTTTCAAAACATGTGTTCCTCCAAACCGCTTTAACTTCACTAACAGATGAGGAGTTTCTCTCATCTTCATCAACCAATCACACGTTATCTCTAGTTACCTCACAGATGCTGTTCATGAGTACAACTGATACCAAACATATTTATAGAGCTGGACTTCAACAGAATAACCACAATGTGTGAACGTGGAGGAACCTGCTCAGGTTAATATATACTTCCTGCTCCAGGAAGAGGAAGAGGAGTAAGATATGTTAAGTTTACTGTTAACAGTCTCCATGGAAACGGGAGTGCAGTGTGCAATACTGAAGAAAAACCAAACATGTACTAAATCAGCATCTGGATACCGTTCAGTTTGATACACAATAACATTCAGTTCACTGGACAAAAATAAAACATTCAGGGTCAATTAAAAGAATAGGACAAACCTGAAATGTGCTGATAGGAACATTTCCAGGCTCCATCGCCATCCTGAGAACATCTCAACCCTCTGACCACCATTGTTTACACAACGCCAAAGGAACTTCTCATTTTGAGAGCTGTGAATATGAGACGGTAACTTTGTTTTGAAGGATAAGGTCAATGTTGTGTTGGACCATAGAAGCTATTTTTATAAATGCACCCGTTTCAAGAAATGCGCCAACGTAATTGAGAAAATCTGTGAAGAAGACAGGCGACACCATGATCTGTTGATTGTGTGACGCTGGCATAGCGGCGGTGCTGTAATTACAATCAATCAAATTGAATTGTGACCATAAAACGGAAAATGGATTTGGAGAATTGGGACACCCTTATTAATAACGATTCAAGTTTTCATCATGTTCTCTCATTTGAAACAACCAGGCCATGGTATGATATATAAACATTTCATGTTCTGATTATCCTGGCTGAAACAAGTACGATTCACAACAATACTAATCCCGATAATCAAAAATATGCTGAAAACTCTTAAAATTGCGAAACATACTGGAATCATTTAAAATGCCTTAAAGGTCAGCCGGGGCTAACTCCCTTCACTTCCATTATAAAAAATGTCCTCATTTATATAGGGCTTTTCTCCAAAGCGCTTTACAGACTGACTGACATTCACCCATTCATACACACATTCACACACCGACGGCGGAGTCAACCACGCAGGGCTACAGCCAGCTCCTCAGGAGCATTAGGGTGAGGTGTCTTGCTCAGGGACACCAGGCACTCAGCTAGGAGGAGCCGGGGATCGAACCGGCAATCTCGTTACCAACCAACCCGCTCTACCTCCTGAGCTAATGCCCCCCATTATCAGCTGTCTGACAACAAGACAGCAGGAACTTAGCTTGTGTCTAGTTGTAGCGATTATTCACTGATGCATGAACTGCACACACACACACACACACACACACACACACACACACACACTACATTCCCATGACTGGCGGAGAAATGTAGCACGGAACTAATGTTTTGACATCAGAATCGTTTTACGGCGGAACAATGAACAAACACTACTTTCACGCTAGCAGAGGTGACAGAGCAGAGCGATACTTGACAGGGACGAAAAAGAAAAACTTCTGTGATGCTTCTGAGACAAATGGGACAAGTGGAAGTAAGCAACCCAAAAGTCAAGAAAATATGACGAAGCCCATCGTGCTCATGGGTTCACAGTGGATGTGTGGGAGATGAGGAGACAGCTCAGCTCAACATTGAGCGTGACGTGAGAGCCGCAGAATTAAACCTGCAACCCCGTTTCGAAAAGATCTGCAGCACAAAACGGGCTCATTGCAGCCGCCAATGCAGCCGTTAAGACGTGAGCTCTCACAATCTGATTAAACCGTGTTATCGGTCTCGCTAAGTGACATTTTATTTAACGTTTCTGTGTTGACAGACAGAAAAAGTTTGACAACCACTGCACCAGACTGTGGAAATGATGAGTTCACATGCGTGTTCATCAGGTTGTTGTGTACTGGCTGGATATTAGAATGACATTCAGATGTTTTAATTTGACTCAGGTTGCGAGGGGCTTATATTGGCATGTTAAGGTTGTTGAACGTTGTTGATCAGCTACACACAAATATAAATATACAAATACACACAGTTACCGATGAATCTGCAATAAGCTGATATCTGATGGACATGTATCGGCCTGGTGAACTTGTATCTCTAAACGAGGCCCAGACGTTTCTGAACTGAGGTAACAGCATCTAAAAAACACAAATCTCAATAGAAATCTTCAGATTACCATGGTATGTTTTCATTTTGACGTGTAAACAGGAATTTATCTGCTAATGCAAACCACATACTGCTATCTAGGACATGTCAGTATGTTATATATTAATGCTGATCACAGGGGGTCTGGCTTTCTGGGGCTTATGACGGGCTAGAAGGGCAAAACACAACATGTGCACGAGTCAACTACAAGCTAGTACTTCATACTGTATACACCATCCCTCTACTGTGTACTCATATTTATAGTGTTTGTTTACAAGATTAGGAGCATATTTCCCCTCTAAATGTGTAATTTATTTTCTGTTTTCAAGCTCTCTCTCTAACTGCCTCACCAGCACACTTAAATAATTAACACGCCTTTGCATTTGTTAGTCGCTCTTTCAATTCCTCTGGCAACTTCCCCCTGCATTGCATTGTGGGAGAATCACGACCATGAAAAGCACACTATTAATAATCACATGTTTTTCGAGTATACATGCTCTGAAGACAAAAATAATAGATAATCTTCAAAGTCTATTAAAACTCTTTAAGAAGCACTAACACTTTACATGTAGTTATGAAATAAATATTTTTTGTGTTGCAGATATCACGCTTTAAAAAAAAAACAATCAAATAATCTCGTCATAAATCATAAGGCCTCCTACATGAAAAAAGAATCAAATTCATAAAATAGAATTGTTAAATCCTGCTTCATGCTCTATTTTTCACTTCTCACTGTGATAGTGAGCTCGACAACTTTTCAAGTCACTCATGATGATTTTTATTATTATCACGATAACAGAGATTTTTTTTATTTTTATTGCTTACCTTTTTATTTTTTTCACTTACTTGGTCATTTTTCAACACAATACACTCCAGACCTGCTTTCAAATAAATGTATACCTTAATGGCCTGGAACACAGTGTAGTGACTTGTCCTTATTAATCCCTACTACATATTTATTTATACAGGATAGAACACATACTTCTCGTCATACTGTACTGTTTTGGCCATTAAAGAAATACTTAACTGTTCTTGAAGAGGAAATGATTCAGAACTGAGAACATCGCTGCAATTAAGTTGAACAAATGGAATCCCAAATGTTTCTTAAGGGTTTAATTGTCAGTATTCGGAGGTCTTCCTGCAGCTGATTTAACAACATCCTTAATGGGTTTTAATTAGTTCCAGCAGTGAGCCGCTGTTCTGTTTCCTTTTATAAATTGCATTGTGGGACATTGTGTTCACAAGCAGCACGCTTGGTGATTATGAGTTTACTTACTTTGTGATCACACCGCAGTGTGAAGTATGGAAGTGGACACAGTGTTGTGTTCTGCTGTGGTTGGTGTTTCCTGCCACCTAGTGGTCACATTTGGGTATAACTGTTGAAGGAACTGCTTTCCTTTTCTGAAATACAGATATGAAAAAATGTCCGCTGCAAAATGATCACTTTCTCTGGTTTACTATTTATAGGTATGTGTTCAAGTAAACGTAACATATTTGCTTCATAAACTACCCACAACAATTCTTCCATAATCAAAGTAAAAATATTGACATTTACAGCATTTATTTTAAGAAAATGACAATTGGTCAAAATAACAAAAAAAATCTGATTTCAGACCGAGACTAATGCAAAGAACCAGTTCATTTCAATTTTTAAACAACACGATACTAATGTGAAGAGTTCATAAACCAGTATTTGGTGGAATAACCCTGATTTGTAATCCCAGCTTTCATGCATCTTGACATCTCCACCAGTCTGTCACGTTGCTCCTGGGTGACTTCATGTCCCTCCTGGTACAAACATGAAACCAGCCTTTGTTTGATGGCTTGTGACCTCCATCTTCCTTGATCACATTCCAGAGGTTTTCAGGGGTTCAGGTCTGGAGATTGGGCTGGCATTGATCTCTCTTGATCTTGATGGACCTGGCAGTGTGGCATGGACCATCATCCTGCTGGAAGAACCAACCCTGAGTGTTGGGAACATTTTTAGAGCAGAGGGAAGCAGCTTTTCTTCCAGGAGGACCTTGTACGGTTCTTGATTCAAGGGTCCTTCACAAGGACAAACCTGCCCGATTCCAGTCTTGTTGAGGACCCCCAAGGTCATCACGATCCTCCATCACTTAACACAGTGGGTGTGAGACACTGTGGCTTGTAGACCTCTCTAGGTCTCTGTCTAACCAGTAGACCACCACGTGTTGGACTCATCAGAGAAGATGACCTTACTCCAGTCCTCTATGGTCCAGTCCTCTACGGTCCAGTCCTCTATGGTCCAGTCGTCTACGGTCCAGTCCTCTATGGTCCAGTCCTCTACGGTCTAGTCCTCTACGTTCCAGTCCTTCTGGTCTTTTGTAAACCTCAGCCTGGCTCGTCTTTGCTTCTCATTTATGAAAGGCTTTTTCTGGCTTCATGACTTCAGTCCGGCCTCTAGGAGTCCGTTTCCAACCGTCCTCCTTGTGCACTTCATGGTCCATCCTTTTTGTAGGTCCCTCGATGTCCTTGATGTTTTTATACTTTAACTTGTTAAATCAGATCTGGTTCGGGGGATCACCTAATCACTACTTCATTAACTAGAATGATGTGTGCCTGTGTTGGAATTCAACAGACACTGGAATTTAATATCTGCCATACATGTAGAGATGCTGCTAGAAGAAAAAAATGGAGTGGTCTCTCTTCTTTGTTACAGCCAGAGGAGTTTCCCCCCGATGGCCAGTAGAGAGAATGCAAGAAGGTTGCCGCCTGCTCAGAACTACACTGTATGTTACGATTCCTCCAGAGAAACCAGACATTTTACAACCGTTTTCACAGCCTGAGACTAGTAAACTGATCTCATGTGTAAAATCAGTGGGTTGCCCCTTTAAAACACCAGCCCACATGGTAATGATAAGTGACTGCTGTAACAGTGAAGGAGCACGCACCGCACTTAGAATTTACAATAGCAGCATTTACAGCCTTTTTCGGTGAGTTAGAAAATAACCCTGTTGTGTGCATGTGACATCATGTAGGAATGCATGTATTTCTAATACATGCAGTATCTCAGTTGCACAGTAGAGGGCATGGTAGCACTGAAGATACACTGTTTCTGCACACTGTTTGCATGTGTGACTTCTAAGGTCAGGTTTACTTCTTATTTCCATTACTTAAGAATATCTGAGCACGTTTGCAGAAAACAAAAGTGCACCAGCAGTGTGCCCTGTGGGACAGTTTCATGTCATTTTGAATCGTGGGTGAACTGAAGCTGCATGGCAGTTGGTCTGATATGTTTTTCTAATGGAGCTCAGTGAATTACCTATTAACAGTTCATAGGTGTATTGGACAAATATTGCAAATCAATGTGTTTTTACTGAAAGAGTTCCTTATATTCTGCATTATTCACTATACACAAGCAATAACTCATTCTGACACAGTATTAAATACATATAATACATATAAATAGACTGCACCTGCAGGCAAAAATAACAGACCTGGTATGAACAATACATTCTTATAATAAATACGCTTATGCAGCTTACTGATCTCCAGTCATTTCTGTCTTTTGTGTTCCTCTGCTGGTTTTAATTACTGTAACAGTGTATCTTATTTTATTACTGTTAGCTTGTGCTGTATTTGTTGTATGTCGGCACCATTAAAAGTGAGGGGTCCTCCCTCACTGCTTTTAAATCAAATAAGGTAAGAGAAGTTATGCTTTTAAATCAAATAAAGATAAGAGAAGTTGTGCTTTTAAATACAATAAAAATAAGAAGATATTCTTTAAATAAATAAAAATAAGAGAAGTTATGCTTTTAAATAAAATAAAGATAAGAGAAGTTATGCTTTTAAATACAATAAAAATAAGAAGATATTCTTTAAATACAATAAAAATAAGAGAAGTTATGCTTTTAAATAAAATAAAGATTAGAGAAGTTGTGCTTTTAATACAATAAAAATAAGAAGATATTCTTTAAATAAAATAAAAATAAGAGAAGTTATGCTTTTAAATAAAATAAAGATTAGAGAAGTTGTGCTTTTAATACAATAAAAATAAGAAGATATTCTTTAAATAAAATAAAAATAAGAGAAGTTGTGTTTTTAAATAAAATAAAGAAAAATTTCTGTAACAAATCACACAAACTGAAGGGTCCATATCAGATAACTCAGAGCCTCGTTCATGTTCAGCGTTCCAGCTTCAGGAAGTACTTATGCTCTTATGGATAACGAGAGTTCACACTGGACGCAGAAGAGCCTCAGTTTTTAAAGAAGAACTAGTTTTCGGTGACCGTGTAAATCATTATGGGGCTCGCTGAGTGGCTTGATCTTCAGCCATAGTTTAGGCATCTGGTCTACTTTCTCCGTGTGCTTCAGTGAATCTAGCAAGAAAAACACACTGATAATTTAAAATGACAGATGTGATGTAAATGATCCGATTATGAAAAGTGATATAATATGCGTCTAGTATAAACTATCATTTTACCCAGCAGAGGGGTCTCAAGTAGGGATGGGACGATATGGGGATAAAAAAATGTTTCCATTATCGGGATCATCGTTAATATCGCCCCGAGTGACTTGGAAAGGCTGTGGAGCTCAATATCATGGAGACGTGAAAAATAGAGCCTGATTTAAATACACAGGATAGAAAAATACATTTACACTGTATTTGTCCTGTGTTTATGCAGGGAGACCTTATGATTAGTGATCATCTCAATTGATTGATCACTAAAAAGGATGTTCTATAAAAAAGTTGTCTCATTTGTCTCGCAATAAAAACACATTTGTTTATGAAGAAAATGTGGAGTGATTCCAGTGTTCAAGTGCCTCTGTAAGAGGTTTAAGCACATTTTGATCATAATCGGGATAATATCGTTAATCACTATTATTTTGGCTAGAATAATCATCATCAATCATCTCTCTCTCTCTCTCTCTCTCTCTCTCTCTCTCTCTCTCTCTCTCTCTCTCTCTCTCTCTCTCTCTCTCTCCACCTCCAAGTTGTTTTCTTTCCTGCTCTCATCAGCTTCTGTGATGGGGAGCATATGGCCTGGTTTCTGCCCCTCTGGTTAGGTAGCATTAATGATATTCATACTTTTAATTACAGCGATATAAAAATTGCCTTCCATTACATCTTCTTGTCTCTTTGAATTAAATATGAACTAGTGTCAAATACTAGTAGTTACCTCTAGTTCAGAGATATTTGTGTCAGTGGATCGGGGGTTAAATGTGCTCCTCATGTCTGCAAATATCACGACTCCACCGTTGATGACCAGATACAATGATTCTTGTTGTCACCGATGGTTCAGGATCATTGTTGTTTTCGTAGATTATAGTGATATTATCACCATGGTTATATGACACAAAAGGAAGTGCTGGATACGTGAGTTACTTTCCCAAGCTACAGTGATGTCATCATTTTGTACTGTGGGCCAGTTTGGGATGGCTTGTAAAATATAATGGTGTCCCTAATTTGGTTTCATTGCTGTTCCATTCAAGTGAAAGAGTTGGTCTGAAGGAAAGCTGTCAATGTTTCCAAAGGTCTTATTCATGCTGACTCTACAATATTTATATAACTGTACTATACTAAATTATTAATACAAGCACGTACAGAGTAACTGCCAAACACTGTGGAAAATGTACTCTTTATTTGTTTATTTGTGATCCCATCATTTAATTACCTATCCCACGCCACCCAGCATCTCAGAAAAACTAAATAACAACAAAATAAATCATTTAAAGGTGCTATTGACAACGTTGATAACATCCAGCCAGTAGATGTCGCTCTCGCACTCACCCTTCCATTGTATTCAAGCCGCGACACAGCTGTTGCTCAAAGCGCATGCGCCCTCAATGGGTTGCCAGTTAGTTGCACAACCTGCGTTTGCATGGTCGAGTGGAGTGACACTCGGACTTGGTCATGTGATGAATTTTTCGTGGTATGAATTCATTTTGCAACATGTAGCTTTACATTTAGGTTACTTGTGCAAACTCACATTTGACTGTTTTTTCCACACTAACTGGCAACCCCAAACACATAGCCCTGACTACAGAGATACCACATGATACCAACGTCGTTATTCTATTGGCTCACTAGCCTTGCTAGAAGCTGCAGCCACACGTCACACATCTACACAGAGGTAGACAAAACATTAATTTTGGACCCGTCAACATTTTTTTAAAATGATTCATTCACAATCAAAAAAATGTTTTCACGAAAAGTGATACCAGTACTTTGATTCTGCACCAAATATCAATGTGACGTCCCCTTCTCCTCTGATTGGCTTAGGGATCAGTCGCTCTCCGATCAGCACCCACCTTTTGCACCATAGACTTGCACAGATCTTTGCACCACGCATCTCGGTGGAGGGCTCGCTTTGTGATTTGAAGGTGAAGGAAACAGAATCTGTGACTCGTGGGGACGATTCCAGCAGTTCTACTTATCGATTTGTGTTTTAAAAGAACATTGAACATTTATTGCACGTTCATATTTGCACATATTAACATTTTGTCAACAAGTTCACATTGTTTGATTCAGGTACACAAATATGTTTTGCACCATATAGACTCCAACAATAGGAGCAAAACAGTGAGCGTGTCAGTTTTTTAATCTGTGACTTGTAAAAGAGGATTTGTGCACCTGTTATTAAGAATTTGTGAATGTGTAAGTGTTGTGTCGTATTTGTGAGGAAAAAAGTACACAACTTATAGTCTGTGACCTCAAATGTACTGATACACAATGACTGTCACAACTACAAATGACACTGTTACAGGGGCTCAAACCTTTTGCACCTTTTGCACTTCATACTCTGGAGACCTTTCACATGAACAACCAACTATGCAACACAGTAAAGGAAGGGGAGAAGAGGAACAGTCCCATGTAAAGATGGTTTACAGCGTGTGTGGTCTGTCTGCAGGCATGGATGAGAGGTTATGTGTGCCCACCAGCTGAAGGCCTGCGTCGCCCCGACCTGTGCATCCCACCAGTCCCTCTGTGAGCATGTATCGCAGGAACGGGCTCTCGGATGGCACCAGCATCAACTCCGTCACCTCCGAGGTAAGATCACGCTTCTCTACTGTCTCAGCACAACTGGTCCTCATGGCGGGACACAGGGGGACATGATGGCAGGGTTGATAGCCAATACATGAAAAGCCCATAAGAGGAATAGAACTGCTCACATGCACTGGAATGGATCTGTTTAACATAACTCATAGATTGATTCTTGATAAATCAAAGGATTAGATGGAGTTAATTCTAACTCATTTATGTAAACTACTTTAGATCAGAGTCAAGTGGAGACTAGCTCATTTATAGCTCATTGCTGTATTTGCATTGAGAAAGGCATGGATGCAAACTATTAGCAAATCATCCGTACATAAGGTCCATCCATCCATCCATCCATTTTCCTCCGCTTATCCGGGACCGGGTCGCGGGGGCAGCTGCCTGAGCAGGGACGCCCAGACTTCCCTCTCCCCGGACACTTCCCCCAGCTCCTCCGGGAGGACCCCAAGGCGTTCCCAGGCCAGCCGGGTGACATAGTCACTCCAGCGTGTCCTGGGTCTTCCTCGGGGTCTCCTCCCGGTGGGGCATGCCTGGAACACCTCCCGAGGGAGGCGTCCAGGGGGCATCCGATGCAGATGCCCGAGCCACCTCAACTGGCTCCTCTCGATGTGGAGGAGCAGCGGCTCTACTCCGAGCTCCTCCCGTGTGACGGAGCTCCTCACCCTATCTCTAAGGGAGCGCCCCGCCACCCTGCGGAGGAAGCTCATTTCGGCCGCTTGTATCCGGGATCTTATTCTTTCGGTCATGACCCAAAGTTCATGACCATAGGTGAGGGTAGGAACGTAGATTGACCGGTAAACCGAGAGCTTCGCCTTTCGGCTCAGCTCCGTACATAAGGTTTACAGCTATAAGAGCTACATTTGAGATGTGTTGAGTAGACTTTACTCTGAATGCTGAGTGTGATCGAAGTTCCCCTGGTGTCTCGTACATGTTGCTTTTCTTCAACATTCACACTGATACTCCTAACCTAACCACCGATGGCTCAGCCTTCAGGGGCAAAGGGCACACTTGGGCATGTAGACAGGAGGAGCCGGGGATCAAACCACCGATCACAGGATGAGTCCCACATCGTTGAGGCACAGCCGCCACACAGATACAAACAGCAGGAGCGTTGCATGCTGCTGTTGTCAATGTGGGAAATAAGCAGATCCTCACGAACCCTTCAGACATGGAGAACTCACTATGGAGTGAGTGATTTCAGACACAGCTTGTGTTTGCATCACAGTGTTGGTGGTGAATACGTTTTGACCTGAGGATGATGATGATGATGCCACATTTACCTCATGAGAAATTGGATTTCATTACTATATATGATTCGTTGTAAATCCCGTTCTTGAAGTGTGAGATGGATGGATCTGCTTTTTTGATTGAACACAAAATCAGTTTTTTCCACCTGTGGACTCCTTCCAAACCCTCTTTGCATGCCTATTGTTCTCTTTTTCCTAGTAATAATTTGGAAAGAAAATCCTTTCCATCGCTGATTAAAATGCCAGAGCCGAGCTTTGTTAACCCGGGAAGGATAAAAAGTTGACATTGAAAGCACATTTGAAACGAGGCTAAACAGACTCGCGGGAACATCAGACGTTCATGTCATCTTACCATAATTTGAAATGGGTGAAATGCCAGGAACTACGCATCTGTTTGTACTTGGTGGAGTCCTTCGTTTGCTTTAATAAGCCAGTGAATCACATTATGCAAGTCATTTCTATCCCTAAGTGTCTGCGGTTGTGTCCAATGTCTGTGACTCCGTCCCCGTCATTGTCCTCTCTTGTCTGTCGGCCCTGTAGAGTTTTCCTATAAACATACAGCATTTCTGTCACGTTCACTGTTTCTCGCCAAAGCACGAAGTGTAGAGCACCAGGGTGTCGCCATCCTAAATACCCATGATGCATTCAAAAAGCAACGTGACCTACCACAACTGTTTCCAATAATCAATCAAAGGATTAGAAATAGAAGACAAAACAAAAAAATAAATACATTTAAACACGGACTAAATAATAACATAAGATAAAGGAGATCAATTAAATCTAATACTAAGAATAGACACAAGTCACGTATGATAAATGAAAGTGTATTTGTGTAACAGCAAGGACTGAATAACCTAGAGTCTGCCCACTAAGGTGAATCTCCTTTCCAAGTGTAACGTACAGGTCAGATCACACAGCCACTTCTTGGAGGGAGGACATAGTGAAAGTTTCTTCTTCTGCAGTCAGGCAGGAAGAGAGGAAGTGTGTGTTGAGCTTTGGTGAGTCTTCTTCATGCTTCAGAGACACCAAAGCTAATGAATAAAGAATGTTGTGTGTGTCTCTCAGGCCAGCAGCAGCTCGGACTCTCTGGACGTGTCTTGCGTGGACTACGCCAAGAGCTACGATGCCGTCGTCTTTGACGTGCTGAAGGTGACGCCTGAGGAGTTTGCTGTAAGTAAGAGTACGAGATCTGTGAGAGGACCTACTCTGTAAGCTTTCACATGGAGAGGGAGGGGATACTGAGCCCCTCAAACAGATTTGAATCTACTGTCTTCAAAAAATGGACGCTTTTTATTTACCATGTGAGAAACGCATAATACTCAAAAACCATGTTTCAGCTTTAGCTTGTTATGACTTGGACTGATCCGCTACATGAATTCTGCAGCCCCACACTTCACAGTCCATTGTAAACATTATCAGATCTTCATCATTGATCTTTAGCAGTTATTCCCACAGCAGCATTTCCAGTTCTGACCGATAGACATGTGTATGAATTCCCCCGTGTAGTTGACTAAATCTCCTGCAGGTTAAAAGTAAACAATGGAATCCTTTCTTCTTGCTTCAGAGCCAAATCACCCTGATGGATGCACCAGTCTTCAAAGCCATACATCCAGAGGTAAGAGAGACTCATGTTGTCCAGCTGTTAGTCCCCTGAGCCTCATTTCCACTCACTTCCATCTTCAAGCACATCATTATCACCTTGTAGGGAAACCAGTGTGGCGTTTTCATGAGGAGCCTAAGAGGAGATCAGTAGATAGGCTAAGTCCCACCCTTCCCTGTGTTCCCCATGGGACCTCATTTGAATTATACCATGAATTACGCATATGGTGTTTATGTCTTTTTAAAAGATTTTGCACACCAAGAGAGTCTCAGTTTGTCGTATAGATGAAATATAAGACTGTGAAGATACATCCTTAGAAAGATGACACACCCACAAGTGTGGTAAGTAGGTACCAGGTACCAGGATGTAACGTTACTATAACAACAGGTCTCTCTGTGTGGTGGGTACCAGGATGTAACGTTACTATAACAACAGGTCTCTCTCTGTGTTGGGTACCAGGATGTAACATTACTATAACAACAGGTCTCTCTGTGTGTTGGGTACCAGGATGTAACGTTACTATAACAACAGGTCTCTCTGTGTGTTGGGTACCAGGATGTAACGTTAATATAACAGGGCTCTCTGTGTGTTGGGTACCAGGGTGTAATGTTACTATAACAACAGGTCTATCTGTGTGTTGGGTACCAGGATGTAACGTTACTATAACAACAGGTCTCTCTGTGTGTTGGGTACCAGGATGTAACGTTACTATAACAACAGGTCTCTCTGTGTGTTGGGTACCAGGATGTAACGTTACTATAACAACAGGTCTCTCTGTGTGTTGGGTACCAGGATGTAACGTTACTATAACAACAGGTCTCTCTGTGTGTTGGGTACCAGGATGTAACGTTACTATAACAACAGGTCTCTCTGTGTGTTGGGTACCAGGATGTAACGTTACTATAACAACAGGTCTCTCTGTGTGTTGGGTACCAGGATGTAACGTTACTATAACAACTGTGTGTTGGGTACCAGGATGTAACGTTACTATAACAACAGGTCTCTCTGTGTGTTGGGTACCAGGATGTAACGTTACTATAACAACAGGTCTCTCTGTGTGTTGGGTACCAGGATGTAACGTTACTATAACAACTGTGTGTTGGGTACCAGGATGTAACGTTACTATAACAACAGGTCTCTCTGTGTGTTGGGTACCAGGATGTAACTTTACTATAACAACAGGTCTCTCTGTGTGTTGGGTACCAGGATGTAACGTTACTATAACAACAGGTCTCTCTGTGTGTTCGGTACCAGGATGTAACATTACTATAACAACAGGTCTCTCTGTGTGTTGGGTACCAGGATGTAACGTTACTATAACAACAGGTCTCTCTGTATGTTGGGTACCAGGATGTAACGTTACTATAACAACAGGTCTCTCTGTGTGTTGGGTACCAGGATGTAACGTTACTATAACAACAGGTCTCTCTGTGTGTTCGGTACCAGGATGTAACATTACTATAACAACAGGTCTCTCTGTGTGTTGGGTACCAGGATGTAACGTTACTATAACAACAGGTCTCTCTGTATGTTGGGTACCAGGATGTAACGTTACTATAACAACAGGTCTCTCTGTGTGTTGGGTACCAGGATGTAACGTTACTATAACAACAGGTCTCTGTGTGTTCGGTACCAGGATGTAACGTTACTATAACAACAGGTCTCTCTGTGTGTTGGGTACCAGGATGTAACGTTACTATAACAACAGGTCTCTGTCCTTCTTTCTCTTCCTGCTGTAAAAAAGAGAAGCTGGATAAAAGTTAAGATAATGTTACACTAGTAATGGGACGTAGCTAGCAAGCCAAGCTAACGGCCGTGTTCAGTCTAAACTAATTGATACTATGAGAAACTGAACTGAACTTGACAATCTCTTTTAAATTGACAAACATCGTATGTGTACTTCAAATTTCAAAGGGATAATGAAAAGATTTGTCTCTCACTATTGACTACTGTGCATATTTTTTCCTAATAAGAACCCATGGGCAACACTGGAGGGGGCGGGGCTTACCACTCTATCTCTGAACTCGTCTGCTGGAGGGGGCTCTATTTCTGGTGTAGCCAGCTGCTTTCCCCGCCACTACTTCATTTTCCTTGCACTGCTCATTGTTTATATTGTAATTTAAACTTGAGATGTAGTTGGAGGTGAGAGACGACCTCCTCTCAACCAAAGCCTGGTCAATACTACAAACGGAAACCAGAATGTTTCCGATACCCATATATTCTACAGCTGTCTGCATATGAAAGTAGAATCGGTTTTATCACATTCGATGTACAGCAGCGTTTTGCAGGGAACCTCTCTGATATCTCTCTTCACAGAAGGTTTCCCGTCTGTTTCGAATACTTCTAATGCCTTCCCAGCTGTTGCCACACAGCTGAACCCAGACCAGCCTTCGTGGTTGAACTCTCCACTGGAAACCCTGCTTCCCCTCTGTTAGTCAATGGAATTCCAGACGGTGCTGTGCCCTGAAGGATTTCCTCCCCACCACATGCTCACTGTGTGCAAGGAGGAGAACCAGGCAGACATGGCAGAGACATTAGGCATGAATTGTTAGATGTGAACGCAAGATGAGGCCCTCGTAGGCACATGGAGAATGGTCCAGTTCACTCACTCAACAGAGTCTCCTGTTTTATTGCCATGCCTGTCAGTGGTGATCATGCTCTTCAGTCCATCCAACACAAGTTATGTCAAACTGACCAGCGGCTATATTCATAAAATCATACCCACCAACTGCTGATTCCACATTCTTATTAAGACCTCATCTTCTTCTCATCTTCTTGATGAATGAACCAGTGATAGGTTGACAGAAGACCGGTATATGAAAAAGTATATGAAAGTCAACTTGATAGTGAGCACTTCTGCTTTGCTGAGATAATCCATCCCACCTCACAGGTGTGCCACATCAAGATGCTGATCTGACATCATGATTAGTGCACAGGTGTGCCACATCAAGATGCTGATCTGACATCATGATTAGTGCACAGGTGTGCCTTAGACTGTCCACAATAAAAGGCCACCCTGAAATGTGCAGTTTTTTTGCTTTATTGGGGGTCTGGTGACTCAGAACCAGTCAGTATCTGGTGTGACCACCATTTGCCTCATGCAGTGCAACATCTTCTTCGCATAGAGTTTATCAGATTGTCAATTGTGGCCTGTGGAATGTTGGTCCACTCCTCTTCAATGGCTGTGCGAAGTTGCTGGATATTAGTGGGAACTGGTACACGCTGTCGTATACGCCGGTCAAGCACATCCCAAACATGCTCAATGGGTGACATGTCCGGTGAGTATGCTGGCCATGCAAGAACTGGGACATTTTCAGCTTCCAAGAATTGTGTACAGATCCTTGCAACATGGGGCCGTGCATTATCTTGCTGAAACATGAGGTGATGTTCATGGATGTATGGCACAACAATGGGCCTCAGGATCTCATCACGGTATCTAGGGCTGGGCGATAAAACGATAAAGATACATATCGCGAAATAACTTTTCCTCGATAGAAATATGAGACACGCTCGATACAATTTCGATAGAATTCATTCGTCCATGTTTTGACCATGAATAATGAAGTTAACTTTAACAGCGTCACCCCAGAAACCAGATGCAGTAAGGCTAGCTGCTTGAGGCAGGGCTCCAGACTAACTTTTTGCATTGGTTGCACTGGTGCGCCTAACTTTTTTTTTTTAGGTGCACCAGCACAAAATTTACGTGCAGCCACATTTTTCATCGTGTCGCCTTTAACACCAAAAAGTCACCTTTTTATCGCTCTCCTTTTACATAATGACACGCCCCTTATGGCCTAGGTTAACTGCAGCACCATCAGCACCCAGAGGAACCGTTTTCTGCAGCCAATCTGCACACTGATGCCCAAGCGCAGTAAATGCTTGCTTTGATCTTAGCCTAGCCTACTTATATTTTTACTTAGGCTATTCATTTTTAATAATAATGTTAGGAATAGGCTACTATACAATTTCCTATTCATGATCTCTCATGCTGTAATGTGGGCCTTCAAACACTGTGCGTGTCCATGCTCCACCTCGACATGTCCAATTAACATGTTGACCGGACTCCCTTTATGCAAAATGCAGCAGTAGACAATAACGCACTCCTTCATAGAGACGTCTGTGTCTCCGTCAATCATGAATGACGTGTACGTGGCGTTTCCAACCTCCGCAGCTGTCTTGTTCTTGTTCTTTATTGTCAGCATTTTTTTCATCAGAATAATTTCGGACTTAAATTTAGTGAACGGCAACTCCTCCTTTGCAATATTGTATGCAACGTTTAATGTTATAATCATTTCAGATTCCTCAGCGGACCTGATCGATACAGCCTGACGCTGAAATGCAGCTGGATGAGAGGACACTTTATTAACACACTTATCACGGCATGTAGTATGCTTTTTGGACATATTGCGCTTTTTCAATGTCTCGATGCGAAATGTTGTTGACTCTAAAACGCACTATTACCGGACAAATTCTGACCGCACTCCCGACAATAAATGCAGTGTATTGAGTCCCTTTCTTTATCGTACATCAGCCAGGGAAATTGCTTCAACCAGTCCGGTCTGAAGGCATATTTTTGGGCTTTTTAATTAGTCTCGGGGCGAGGCTTTCTGCCTCTCTTCACTTTCAAAGAGAATCGAAGCGCTCAGAGTACCTGCTCTGCTCGCTCGCATTGTTCGAACTGACACAATTTACAGCAGTGAAAAGGACCACAGCCAATCAGAGGCAAGGACCCGCCCGAGCTCTGTCTCTTATTGGTTTAGACCACGATGCCATCAGGAGAACACAAAGAGATACTGCGCTTATGATTTATTTTTTCACCCGAGCAGCGTTCGTTGCACCAGTGCGACCTACAATTTTTTTTTCAGTCGCACTCATAAAAATTTTGGTTGCATATGCGACCAAAATGGTCGCACTCTGGAGCCCTGTGAGGTGCTCAAAGCCTTAGTCCACAAACCAATGTGTGACGTCACAATGACTACATCCATTTCTTATATAGAGTCAATGATCTGGTCCCTATTTTGCCGTGTTTTTGTGACCAGTAATGAGTGGGAATGTTGCAGACAGCAGATGCTAAACGGCCTGAAATGTAATCGCTCCGGGCATTTCCGCCCCACTTACCAGATTGTTCTTGTAAGTTCCTGACAACATAACATAATGGACTCTACATAGAAATGAAACCTTATTCTTTACCTTTTGCTTGATCCAGTCTGCTTGTCATTGTGCAGTCTTTATCTTGTGTTTCTTTTATGTGGTGTTGGATTGATAGACCGTTCCAGAGAATGTTTGTGTATCCGGTTCTGGGGTCATCTGAGCATCTGATTGGTTGAACTCAGGAGTATGGAGATGCAATAGTTCTGCTAGATAAGGTGGTACAAGTCCATTTTAAACCTTAAAAAACAGCAATACCAGTGGAGGGAGGCCGATACTGGGGAGATATGGTCCCTGACTCCCGAGGTGTTTGGGAGACAGATGGGCCTTTACCTTGGCGTAGACGAAAGATGCTGATGAGAGGCCACTTCCATTTTCAACAAAAATCTTTTGCACACTTACCTACACACAACCTACCACATGCCAATGGTGGCACAAGTTCGCCTCCGCCTTAATTTATCTCCAGGTTGTCACCCATCTGTATTTAGTTGTCATTTTTGATGTTCCATCTAAAATAATCTGCCCGTCATCACATCACTTGTGTCCCAATGCAAATAGTCTTGCTCATAATGTTTTGGTTTGAGTTTGGATTTTGGATGAACTTCCTGTCAGGACGGATGTTCTTTTCTTAATGTCTTTATTTGGGCTTAACAAATATTGGGAAAAGTCTTTGAAGAAATGGAAATCATGAAATTTAGATTGGCGTAAAGTAAAAAGGAAGGGGATTTCCAGTGGATGATGGACAGCTGTTAATCCCAGCTGTTTTCTTACATCGTCCGTCCCTAGTTTATGTGGGTCTCAGAGAGAAGACCTGGGTAAAGCAAAGGGTCTTCACTGTTTCATTAAGACCGTGTCCACACCCACTCTAATACTTTCCATTCCAGTTTTAGTCATGGCTCAGTATCTGACACTCCACCACTTTGGACCTGACTGGAATACCTCAACAATATTTCTGAAATTTGCCATGAAATTTGAAGTAACATTCATGATACATGATCCCCAGAGGATGGCTCCTGCTTCACATCAACTTTTTTCCCAACCGTAGTCAATTTGTGTGGTATTGTAATTGCTCATCATTTTTGGTAAAAGTCAACCAATCGGTTGGTTATTGTTACAGATTCCTTAAATCCGTGTTGCTGACTGTGATTTGTGATTTACAGGAGCTGGCCAGCTGTGGATGGAACGGAAAGGAGAAGCACAGTTTGGCGCCCAATGTGGTCGCATTCACGCGCAGGTTCAACCAGGTACGTGTTTACCAGTCTGATTCCGACTTCTCGCCTAACATATTTTAACATAATGGCTGCCTCCCATTGGCCAAACGTTCTCTGGCTGTCTCTGATTGGACTTTGTCAATCACAACAGAAACAAGAGAGCCCTTGGGCTGAATATAATTACGCCTGGAAAAATAGTTCCTTACGAGAACTGAATTCTGACCTAGAATTTGAGCTAGAAGGAGGAATTTAACGACCAGGTGAAAGATATGGATGTAACTGCGACTTGACTGGTTGATGGAGTCATGCAACCGCTAATATGCTGCTAATTTGTGTTTTTAATTTTGTAATGTTTCAGGTGAGCTTTTGGCTGGTGAGAGAAATCCTAACTGCCCACACACTGAAAATCCGAGCAGAAATTCTGAGTCACTTTGTCAAAATCGCAAAGGTGAGTTGAAACATGCAGAACATATTAAGTAATATAAGCTATTTTGAAGTTATTCTTGTTAAGCTCCATTGTTGCTACAGGAGGAATAGCTCAATGTGATGTTTGGTAAACTTTGTAATGAGAACATCCATCATCAGACACAGATGTGTGTTCAGGAGGTTTTTACTGTAACTCTTTATTCCATGAGTCAATGTCAGTTGGAAAGCAATTTCAATACAAAAGCAGTGATGGTGTGTGAGGCTGCAGCATGCAGGAGCTCCCCCGGTACTTTGTTCCACTATATGAGGATTGATGGAGAAAGCAGACATTTGCAAGATGGTGATCCTCCTCTTGTGGTCTGATCAAGGAATAGTAGCAGAGGGAGTTTTGCCCTGAGGTCAGACTGTGGGATGGAAAGAAAACGTGTAACCGTCACGTAATGTCCCTGGCAACCTGCAACCATATCGATGCCTGCAGCAAAACTACTGAAGCACGTTTTAGACACCTGACTGTGACTGATCACAAACCCATAATGCATCACCTCAGGGAATCACTCTGCACTTCTGGATTGAATTGGGCTTCTTAGAGTTTCAGCTATTAAGTGAGGTGTGAAAATAAATAAATACATTAGTCTAGTGACTAGCAGAATTTCCTTAATGCTGTCTTTACACCAAAATAAAGCACATTTTCGCAAATTGAGATCTGTAAAATGACAAGCAGACACCTTTTAAAACGCTTGTTATCTGAAAGGAGATCAAATAGATCAGAGCTATGCTACATCGTAGCTGCTCCATCAACACTTTAATAAGGTCATCTAGGCATTCTCCACATGGTCTGGTGTCTGGACTGTTATGAGATACTATCATTAAGATCTGTGGGACGGTAGACTGCCAAAATCTTTCTTTACTGATGTACGTTGTGTAATTTGTTGAGAACAAAATTACATAACAACAGTGAATAGAAACCAAAATCATCAAACCACTGAGGGCTGGGCTCAAAATCACCTCCCAGACCTGGATCAGGGCATCAGTGAGCTCCTGGACCATCTGTGGTGGTACTTGGAGGCGTCGGATGCACAGATACGTAACGCCCTGAAAGATGCTCAATAAGATTTAGGTGAGAGGAACGGGAGGGCCAGTCAGGCAAAACCGTAGCCAAACCAATGAGTGATGTCACAATGACTACGTCCACTACTTATACACAGTTTTGTCTAAACTCAGAGATGTATCACTGGAGCTTGTATTTGTTTTTGTTTTTTCAATAAAAATGATAATGAATACATTGCCAACAGACGTGTTGGTTAAACCATCCGTGTTCATCAAATAGCTGTGTTTGTTCTCAGAAACTGTTGGAGTTGAACAACATTCATTCTCTGGTGTCGGTGGTGTCGGCGCTGCAGAGCGCTCCCATCTTCAGACTCAGCAAAACCTGGGCGGTAAGACATCACCAACACGCACAAATATCAATGTATGGAATTGTTATTTATTCAAATGGTATCCAATATCAGGTTGTCTTATTTTCACTGATACCTGATCAAGCTGTATGCGTTAGAATCAGACTGATATTCAATACCACTATCAGTAGGCTCGGTGAACCCTGCCTGAACTTCCGGGAAATTTGGATTTCGCTCGGCAGTTTAGGCTGGACACCCTCAGGCTTACTTTCGCTGTTACATAGCCAGAATCTTTGGCTCCAATCAGAAATGGCCATTCTCTCCTGGCACGCTATTGGCCTGCTCTGATTGGTTGTAGGACTATCCAATTGCGTACGGAGTCATTTGAACGATGCCCATTGATCCCGCCTCTTGAGCAGTAGAAACAAAGCGCAGCTTCCCCAGACTAATGTTCAATCTTAAAAGATTGACCTTAGTATGGTGAAAACCAGACTACACTATCAGTGCATCTGTAATTAAAAGATTCATGATTCAATAATAACATCTTTTTTGAATCACGTGTATATGAAATTGGTTGATATCGGATGTCTAAAAATCCTCTGCCATTTTCCCTTTATCATTTTATTCTGCTGGATCAATCAGAAACCTGGGCTGGCGGGTTTAGGTGGATCAGATCTGAGATCCTACCTTGTGGCCTCGGATGACCTTCCTTCAGAGAAAATAGAGATGACATGTGTTGCTCGGATGTGCACACAAAATAATTTTCTGTTTCACGATATATCAGCTTGGCTGCCCAGTAGCTTCATCTCCAAACGGGGTGAATGATTAGTTCCACATCACAGGCAGCTGTTTGTGAGCTGTGAAGCCTTATGGGACGTTTCTCCTCCAGGTCATTAAAGTACAAACTGCTTGCTCCTGGTTTTAATATTCAAACATGAATTCAGATTTGATGGAGCTGGATGGAAGACCCTAAAAGTGGATGCATCAGCGCTGAGACACATGGACAAATACTCAAAAGCATTTTGAGCAGGAAGGCTGGCTTCTGTTGAGCTGAGTTTAAGAGCAGAACCAAGAGATATTTTCTGCATCAGCAAAGAGAAACGCTTTAAAAAAAGCACTCGTATTGTATTACAGGTTTAGTGAGAAGAGAGCAGTCTTACCAACTCTAATCGAGGATATAGAGACACCTGAATACGTCGTTTTCTGCTAACTGGTCTTCATTCAGATCTTTAACGTTGACCAGTCTCAATTATTGATCTGATGTCAAATTTAACTGAGATAAGCCGCGTGGGATAATGGGACAATATGGATTTCATCACAGATCACGATACAAAGACTCTCACAATGAGCTGATCATAGAGAATTTCCAGGATCAGGATAGTCGTAAATATAGTAACGAGTAATTTGATGGATTCAATTTCCCATTTATTGTGCCAACGAGGAAGTGGAGCGAAATGGAACAGGAACATCACAAGTGAGCTGTAGCAAAGCTGAGGTCTATGTAGAGGACTATGTAGATGACTATGTAGAGGTCTATGTAGAGGACTATGTAGAGGACTATGTAGATGACTATGTAGAGGTCTATGTAGAGGTCTATGTAGAGGTCTATGTAGAGGTCTATGTAGAGGACTATGTAGTGGACTATGTCGAGGTCTATGTCGAGGACTATGTAGAGGTCTATGTAGAGGACTATGTAGAGGACTATGTAGAGGACTATGTAGAGGTCTATGTAGAGGTCTATGTAGAGGACTATGTAGTGGACTATGTCGAGGACTATGTAGTGGACTATGTCGAGGTCTATGTCGAGGACTATGTAGAGGTCTATGTAGAGGACTATGTAGAGGACTATGTAGAGGTCTATGTAGAGGTCTATGTAGATGACTATGTAGTGGACTATGTCGAGGTCTATGTCGAGGACTATGTAGAGGACTATGTAGAGGACTATGTAGTGGACTATGTCGAGGTCTATGTCGAGGACTATGTAGAGGACTATGTAGAGGACTATGTAGTGGACTATGTCGAGGTCTATGTCGAGGACTATGTAGAGGACTATGTAGAGGTCTATGTAGAGGTCTATGTAGTGGACTATGTCGAGGACTATGTAGAGGTCTATCTTTAATGGCTTAGCATTGTATACATACATCATTACAAAGTACCTTAATACATGGCACTATAGGCTGCACTACACATTATTATTGGCCCGGTTTAATAAGCAACACAATTGTATAAGATATGTAATAGGGGTCACTATAAGCCAAGGGGTTCTTGGCCTGAAGTACATTGAGACCTCTGATGTAGAGGACTATATGGGAATCTTTGAGTCCACTATATAGGGTATAATAATTCTCACTAATCATTTAGACGGCAATACAACATTTAGAAAAGTGTCATTTATCCAATCGAATGCTCACTGCTTCCAAAACACACACATACGTACAATAGCTATGCTATTGTCAAACTTGATCTCCATTTAATTCAATACATCAAGTCCGTTTCTGGATCATTCGTTCATAGGGATGCTCCGATCGATCGGCTGCCGATCGTTATCAGCTGATATGGACCCTAAACAGGTTGATCGGTGATCGGTCAAAGTGCCGATCGCATATTGATATATTTCTTTACCCGAGACTGTTTTTCTGCGCCTGACGCAGGGTGGGAATTTCACGAAGGCCACGATGCCTGTCAAAGTTCCAAGTGTAAACAACGCTAATGACGCGCGATGAGCTTTTATGGACTTACAGCCACCCTCGTGCGTACAGTCGGCTCGTCCCGTGTCTGTGGAACAGAGCGGTTGCTCTGTAGGATTCTTCCAAAATACAACCTGCGCAACTTCGCGAGCCGCGCAGGTGAAGTACAACATCACATGCAAGAAGAACGTCAACCGTTCATCAGCTTAATTACAGCCACCCGAGTGGAGCTGAGCAAGCGGGCAGTGAAAGCACACTTTATTATAAAAAGTAGCGGTCTGTCCGGTTCCGCTCCGGCACATGTTTGTAGTCAACATGAGCGGAGCTGAACGAGCAGGTGGCCACGGGTAGGCAGTGGATTTTGCAGAGAGCAGCATTGTTATTAAAAAATTACCGGTCCGGCCCTGCTCTGGTCCCGCTCACACCATGAGTCTGAAGCCCAAGCCCGACCCAGAATCCTGCTGTGTCTTACAGTCATCAACAGTATGTTCAGTCATAAAACGGCTCGATTATTATATTTATTTGTTTATTATTATTATTCTCCCATCCATTCTGTGATGGGTGATCGGTATCGGCCGATTTATGATTCCTGTGATCGGTGATCAGATCAGCCCCCAAAAATGCTGATCGGAGCATCCCTATTCGTTCACCATGGAGGCATGAGAGACAAACTAAGTTTCCTTCAAGAAATCATGGTAACTCGGGGGAGTAATGATACATGTTCATTTTGGGGATAGAGTATTCCATTAAAGAGTTTATTTCTTCAGTCAAAAATGAGGTAGTCTCAGGTGTTATCTTGCAATCTTTGGCCCAGACGAATATCAATAATTTTGATCATTCTTGGAGGTCTGCTGAAGTCTATACTAAACCTATCTATTTATTTATCATTATGGAGTAGTGTTGGTGTTCCTTTTCATTTACAGTAGCATTTGTTTCATTAGCTCCAGGTCGTGGGACAGGAATCATGCGTCTCTTGCCAAAGCAGTTGATGGAAACCAATAACACTTAGTCACTTACTTTGTGCCTAAGCAAAAGTATTGGGTCACATATTGGCAAGAAATGAAACCACATTTAGCCAAATGAATGAATCGGTCAGGATGATGCACTGCAGACCTCTCTGGCCATAAACACTACTTAATTAGCTGGCTTCTGCAGTCTACTGGGAAATGGGGGGGAAAACTACACATGTTGGATTTAGGGGTTTCAAAACACTGACACACTTTAATTTGTGTTGGGTAAGAAGCCATGATGTGATATTTGTGTGTGTATATAGTTTCCACTCAGGTCATAGTTTCTGAATGAGAAGGACAAATTAAAAGTGTGGACTTGTTTTTTGTTGTTGTTGTTGTAGTTGATCAGTCGGAAGGACAAGGCCACGTTCGAGAAGCTGAACTACTTGACATCCAAGGAGGAGAACTACACCCGCATGAGAGAATACATCCGCTCCCTGAAGATGGTGCCCTGTATTCCTTATCTGGGTAAGTCCTCCATTACTTAAGCTGGGATTCTGTTCAGCACATAACCATCATATAGTAAACCATACCAACCAACCTACAGGTTGTACACGGTGGAACGTTCTAGTGAAACATTCCAGTTGTGCTTCTGCATTCCTGAGATTTCAGTGTCAGTTTGGTATCAGACAGCAAACTCCGGTTCTTAAAAGTGAAGCCAAATCTGGAGTGCCTTAAACGTGCATTCTCTCTACTGGCCATCAGGGAGCGATTCCTCTGATTGCAAAAGAGTCTGTTTACATGGAAGTGTATGAGAAAATGACCCTGCTTCTCACTTGTTTTACATGAGTTTCAAGTCTTCTTCAATACAGCATGATTAATTTAGTTGTCCTTAGAGATGTGTTTTTTATTTTGTTTGCCATTGTTGGGACCTCACCATTAGGACACACACAATGCGGCTACAAAAGCCTGCCCATGCAGTCAGGACAAAGGAACAAAGGAGATAAAAACTACAACCACCATTTTAGTTTCACTTCTCACCGAGGTGCGAAGTGCAACGTCACACAACTGGTGCCCCATTGGCTGACAGCCACAGGTACCCAGGGGGGTCCCCGGGAGCAGCCGTGAGCTATATATACCGGAATGAACTTTCTCGCTCCACCGTAACACGCGTTACAACAGGAGGTGAACGTTACGTCTGCAGCATTTTCCTTGTCCTAGGCCGCAGTCTTTTCCCCAAGCTCGCTGGACGAGCAACAGACTGTTTTCCCTCACTTTTTCTCTACTAGCTTTATTTTTCTTTTTGTTTATCATTTTGGATCCTGAGGAGACCGCCGTGACCGCGCGACACCCGTTTACCCGCGGAAGGAAGAAAAACACTTTCTTCATCCCAGCTGCCAGCATAACGGATAACTTCTAATGACCCGTTTTTGTCTGAAATTAGCTGACTAAATCGCAGAGTCCCGCGATTTTTATTGTTGCCTGCAGAAGGGAGAAAACTAACTGTTTTCTTCAACTAATTTGATCCGGCGCCGAACGAGCACTCGCGAACCACCGTCCGTTGCCGGCGTCAAGAAATGCCATTACCGCACGGGACAGAAACCTCACATCGACACACCTCACATCGACAAAAGTAAGAGGCTATTTGTCTGGGCAGAAGCAGAGATTCAATATTCTTGTTAACGTGTTTTAAGTTTTGTTCACGGACCGCCGAGTCCGTGGCTTTCTGTATTGTTGTATTGGAAGACTGATTGGGTACCCACGCCGCTGGGTTGATTTCTGTAACGGTGTTTTTGACTAACCTCAGCCATATTCATGAGCTCAGTTCATTCACGAGCTACCGTGTGATAGTTACACGCCTACTGAGCCTTAGAATATTGCGTGCGCATTCTCCCCCTCTCTTTGTTTGTGTCCTGCTAACACACACACGCACACATGCATCGCCCCCACACGTATCCTACGCCAGCTGTTTCCGTCTCCGGACACTGAGGACATAGCTCCATCTGGTGGCTGTACCCAGCCATCTCCCGCTCGCTCTCTCTCTCTCGCGATCCTATCGGACATCAGTGAGGGATAGCTCCATCCGGTGGCCGTGCCCCCGGCCATATCTCTCTCTCTCTCTCTCACTCTCTCTCTCTCTCTACACACACACACAGACACACACACTCCACGTGTGTCTCTTTGTTTAGCTTAGCTTTGTGTGTTAGGTAGTTAGGTAATAAGGCTTTGTTAATTGCAGTGTTATTGATTGTGATCATTATTACTGATTTTAATAAATCTTATTATATTATAACAAGCGGTCTCTTGTTCTTGTTGTGTATATGTCACTGGATAACAGCAGGTTGTGAAGGCTAGTGCTTGAATTTCACGCCTTTTTAATTGTTAGATTGTTTCTATGCTTCTATGCCAATGATCATGATCCTTGGCATTTGAGTATAAAACCTTTATATTGAGACTGAATACAGTTTTAGGTTATGTTTTCCCTGATCCCAGGGTGGTGCCCCGCTTATTCATTATTATAGCATGATAATATATTAAATATAATTATCAATATCGATAATCATATTGACATTAATAATTAGCTGTTGATAACCAAATCTGCTCCTGCTACAACCCCAACACCATAAAACCTGTAAATATAATTTATATGACACATAAATCCCAGACCACTCATGTTCTGTCCCTGGAGCACAAATAAACTATCCCCGAGGAATCCTGTGAAAGTTAAGGTACAACTTGTCATTACAAGCAACACTCAATGCAGCAAAGGAGAAATATGCAAATGAAGCCATGCCGTTAATCAATATTACAATGAATTTAAATTAAATTTTGCATGCAGCTTGAACTTCATTGAGCTGCGAGGAGCAAACCTCATTAAGCGGTATGGGGAGATTATGTGTTCAGTCAGATGTGTCTGTGTATCTGTCTGTCCACCCTTAATTTCACATACTACAGGGCCCATCTGCCTAATATTTGTTGTGCACATGTATGACTGTATGCTCTTATGGTGGCAGTGATTTGAAGGGATTTTTGAAAACTATATTTCATTGACTGTTTTATACCGTCATTGTCACCGCCTCCTCACTCCTTTTAACAGGCCAGTTTGGCCCACAAGGGATCAACACCTGTTTCAGTAGCAAAGGGCACATTTCCAACAATCGGAAAACAAGCCTTACCTCATCTGTCTGGGCATATTTTTGGCCTTTGTCCTGCCTGAAAACGGAAATCTATGGAATGGTTTTGTCTCATTATTAACCAGGTGAATCCCATACCCGATAATCTTTTTCATTAATGTTACTGGCTGCATTGATTTATGTAGTGGTTGCAAATGTAAAGTGACTGTGTGCTTTCATTGTTCCTCATTGCTGTTTGTCTTAAGTTACCAGTATTGGTTGTCTGGGTTGGTGATATCAGAGTACTCTTTCATCTCCATTAAATGTGATTGTAGTCCAGATGTGTGGAAGTCGAACAGGATTTGATTTTGGGTGGTTGTAGTGAGAAGGAATGGAAAAGGCTGGATGAATGTGTCTCAGGTATGAAAGTAATTTGTGAGAGTGGAACTGATTTGAAATTAGATCACTTCAAACACATGCAGAGTTGGATGTAGTTTATTGCAAGATTGATAACATACGGACTATAAAAAAATAATCTTAATGAAAGAGCATATATATACACAGAATACCTGGTATGTACTGTATCTGCATACTAATGCAGTGACTGATATGTTCAACAGACCAGGAAACCTTCGGTGGGAGAGGGAATAACTGTTTAATTACTGCTGCTTTTACCTGCAGTCAAATTGTGTTAAATGTTTTTGTGAATCCCTTTAAAAGCTTAAATTTATTTCCAAAATGTCCATATTAAATAGGTGTGGTGCTGTCTTGGTGCTGGTAACTTAACCTAGAATAAAAGGGTTCAATGTAAACTTGGTCAGTCGAGGTAAAGTACCAAAATGTTTGTAATTCAAAATTATATAATGAGCCCTGCCACATTTGATGGACCACCGTGGGACCTTATTTTATCAAAATAAATAATCAGCTATCCCTCCTCTTGAACTAATCCCAATATATATTATATACATGCTATATACCTATAGTAGTAGCACCTATAATACATATGAAGTACCAACAAAAAACTGTACCTTGTGGATAGGGGTGTAACTGAACACAAAGTTCATGGTTCGGTACCTACGTCAGTTTTTGGTTCGGTACGTTTTTAGTACAATAGAGAAAACAAAGACAATGCAGGAAATAATCTTTGTTTTCTTGATTTATTTAGAAACAGAACACTTGCTCATTAGCCATAATTCTTACTTTAAGTGTTAAGGCACTGAAATACTGGCATATTTGTCATTGAAAGACACATCTAAATAATACAAATAAACCATAGAAATGTCTGTAATGTAAAAGTGACGCAATTCCCACTCAAAGAAGTATTTCTGACTGTAATCTTTCATCATATCACTCGGACCTGTTAATTCCTGAACAGGGGTGTAACTCCACCAAAACCAACTCACATGCTACAGCTGACAGCAAATTGATGCACTGCCGAAACGTTCCAGGTAAAACTCACCCTCCACCTTTCCATTTGAATAATACCATCAAACAGCTGTTTGGGTCACAGGGTGTACCGAAAGGATATGGTTTACCAACTGAACGTCCAGTACCAAAAACCTGTGGTATGAACCATGTACTGTTACACCCCTACATTAAGATGAATTTAAAAAAAGTAATTCAGCATGGATCCCATTGCATTACTGCATGAGCCTTGGAAATTTGAAGCTACATTATGAATATAAAGCAACCTACAGAAGAAGGGCTGAAGATCGAATCAGGGCATCCTGTTGTTTATAATCTAGAATTGCAGACCCTCTGACATTTGTCAAATAAGACATCCGATCAGTTTGACCGACCAAACTGTTAATGGAACGTGTTTGCGTTTGGTCGTATCATCATGGTCACTTTCTTCAGAGAGTAAGCTCCTCCTCTGAACTCGGCCCAGTAGACCCCGTCCTGGTAACGGCTGCGGTAATGCCCACCGCGGTACCACACACCATTCAGGTTGGAATGAGCACAGGCGTTGTACCACCATCCTCCCTTCTGGTAGTGGGCACAGTTACCTAGAGAGACAAGGAATCAAATCAGACCAACTGATATTCTAGCGATCTGGTATTCTGCTGGTTCAAGAGTTTGGGTTAGGGGAACAATAGTCATTATTTAGTTTTGGTTATTCGTCTCATTGCCGTCACTGCCGTCGTTTACACTGCCCAGAAATCTGTTCACGTTTTTGCATTTACTTTGAATAAACTTACCAGTCTTGAAAACATTTGCTTCGTCTTTGGTGTGAACACACGTTCAGTTATTTGCCACCAGTTTACGTTCAGTTTTACTTGACACATACAGTTTATGGCTGGAACTTTTGTAGAAGACCATTGTTGCACATTGAATCCGATACCAAAATGTAACTAATTTGTGAAAGCCCAACAATAGTTTATGCACTCACCGGTGTAGACGTCATGATCTCTGTCCAAGGTGGTGAACTGCTTGCCGTTGTGCCAGGTAAGAGAGTCTCCAGCGTTACCATGGTATCGGCCAACTCTCAACCTGTAGAAATCGGCCTCAGACTCGAGACGGAAGCTGGCATACTCAGCAAAGGTCTTGCGTCCGGCCCAGTCTTCCAGAACCACCAGCAGCTTGTAGATGCCCTGGTTGGTCAGCCAGTAGATGCTTTCCAGGCCTAACCAGTATTCACCATCAATGTTTCCAAACCCTTGCTGTAAAAAGAGAGAAACATTGAACTAGTCAGGATTCCTACTCTTCACACATGATTTAATGGAGTTTCCCTTATTTCCTCCCCTGGGATACAGCCACGGCCTTCCAGTAACAAACTGCCCATGTTTTCCAGTTGTCTGAAAGACTGGTATGATGTTGGAGTGAGTGGCCAGGAGCAGTGGCATAATGGCAAAACGTGATTAAGATCCTCTCCACTAGTCCACTAGAGCCCATTGAATTTGAGTCACTGGTTTCAATTATGTCAGGCCTGGATCCAATCAGGACGGAGTCGGCGTCCCTGCCAAATGTAAGCGTGTAATTGGCTTCAAGTGCCTCGTTGACTCATTGAGGGTGGGTTGGGGAATGATTTGGTTGCGGGACGACTCCACGCCTGAAGTACTCCTCCGTGCTTTGGTTTTGACTTTAAAGTATTGAGAAGAGTATCTATATCGGGATGTCCTCACTTTAGGTCACAGGATATTTATCTTTGGCAACTCAATGTTTCACCCCATGCACCAGTATTTACATGGCGTCAGCTTCCACCGGTAGTTACTGTGAAACGCAAGAGCTATGAAGTCCTTGGATCACTGCACTGTCTGCACTGAGCCGTGTGTGTTCATTCAAATTCATTTCAGCTTAGCTATGGTGATCTCATAGATTAGATGTTCTAGGTTATTCTTGTGGTTACTCAAATCTTACACAATGAAATGGATTTGCAAAACAGTTTGTCTTTCAATACTGACTGAACACAACAATCTTTTTGTGAAATAATTCAACTGTGCACAACTACTATTTATTTATACAATTCTTGCATTTATATATATATATATATATATATATATATATATATAAATATATACATACATACACACACACATATATCACTCCAGCGAAGGAGTCACCACTGCTCTAGAGTCCAGTGGCGCCGTGCTTTACACCACTGCATCCGACGCTTTGCATTGCACTTGCTGGTGTATGGCTTGGATGCAGCTGATCGCCATGGAAACCCGTTCCATGAAGCTCTCTAGACTGTCCTTGAGCTAATCTGAAGGCCACATGAAGTTTGGAGGTCTGTAGTGATTGACTCTGCAGAAAGTTGGTGACCTCTGTGCACTATGTGCCTCAGCATCCGCTGACCCCGCTCCATCATTTTACGTGGTCTACCACTTCTTGTTGAGTTGCTGTCGTTCCCAATCGCTTCCACATTGTTCTAATCCCACTGACAGTTGACTGTGGAATATTTAGGATGAGGACATTTCACGACTGGACTTGTTGACCAGGTGGCATCCTATCACAGTCCCACGCTGGAATTCACTGAGCTCCTGAGAGCGACCCATTCTTTCACACGTTTGTAGAAACAGTCTGCATGCCGAGGTGCTGCTTTTATACACCTGTGGCCATGGAAGTGATTGGAACACCTGATTTCAGTTGTTTAGATGGGTGAGTGAATACTTTTGGTAATATAGTGTACATGTGTTTATCATTTGGTCTATTTATTCATATCCACTGGGGACCTGTCCAGGGTGTACCTTGCCTTCACCCAATGTCAGCTTGGATCAGCCCACTGTGACCCTGAATACAGGATGATGGATGATGGATGGATGGATGGATGGATGGATGGATGGATGGATGGATTCATTCATTCATTCATTCATTCATATCCCTATTTATTGATTTTATTCACATTTTCTTCATGATTTATTACCATTATTTATGGTAGAATCAAAAATAGAAAAGTCCTGACCTGACTTCATGGATAATTATTACCTCCGTCTTTTTTCTGTGGACTGTTCCCAAAGTACATGACCTTTAATGTTTTTCCTCATTGTTTCCATGTCTAGGAAACTATGTCATGACTGATGTCATGTGTATTTACATGTTGTTCAGTTTGTTAAATATGGAAAACTGTTATTAGACAATGTTCCATTTTTAAACGGCCTTTAATGCTTCAAGTCAGAGCCCTGGATGAAGGACTAACTGGCACTTCAGCTGTGCTTGAAATTAATGTTTTCGTTGGCCTCTCGCTCACCATTAGCAGAGAGACAGATTGGAGGGATAGCAGTTTCAGACATTGCCCTTGCAGTTTTGACTTCTATGTCAAAACTAAGTAATTTTCTTAACACTTTCTGTATGTTCACATTAGTAGTCAAGAGGAAGAGAGGACTTTTCAACGGCTGGATTGTGAAATTTGATTCAGACATCCATGTTTCCCAGAGGATGAACTGTAATAACTTTGGTGATCCTGACTTTTCATCTAGTGCCATCACATTGGTTTATGACCTAATACTTGGGGAAATAATGACACCCCTAACCAACGTTGGTGGTCTGATGCTCCCAGCTCCTCCTGCCCGCCTGTCTAAGTGTCCTTGAGCAAGACACTGAACCAAGTTGCTTCCCGGGCACTTCACAGCAGCTCAATTCCTCTAATGCAGATGGGTTAAATGCAGAACACGCTAATATGGTGAACATTATAACATCCAGTTGTCAATATTGACATTGCATGTTAGCATGAGGACATTCTCATTGGTGTAAATGCACTCAAGCAAATACAAGTAAAATCTTGAAGAAGAAGTCTTAAGTTGAAATGATCTTGAGGCTTTACTTCTCAGAATGGACTCAAAGCTCAGATCCTTTAATTACCTTGTACGTATCCCAGTTTCTGAAAAAGTTCACAGCGCCGTCCTGCCGTCTCTGAATGACGGTCCAGCCACCGGGGTCGTGTCTCTGGTCACACCACACCTGCATGAGTTGGTTGCTGTTGTCTGGTTTCAGGAGGTACATGCCACTGCTGGTGTATCCGCCCTCCAGAGCCTCGAGACAGTCTTTGAAAGGGCCTGCAGAAGATGTAAACTAACAAAGCTGCTTATTGCTCTTCAAAGGCTTTCATGACTGGCAATAATCTGCCATTGTCATGTTTAAATTCCAACAACCTGTGCAAGTAACAGACACTGCCACATGAAATAGAATGGGAGAACATATGGTCCGAGAGCTGCTGGAAAAGTGATGTCACTGTTGACCATGAGTTATGAATGCCAAATATGACAAATCCTTTCCAGTGTCTGGCAGTCATAAATCTTACTCTGAGCAAAGCTGCCTGTATTTCTTAGGACCCTCAGAAGACATCACACCAAAACAACACATTAAATGGCTCAACATGATTAAGATGACATCAACAGTACAGTAGTCACTGGTGTTATTTGTCCTGCTTGGAGATCGAGGAAGCTTTATGTTTTGCAGTATTACTGTGAAACTACAGTGTGCGTGTGAGATACTCATTTCTTAAAACCATTTTTGTTTTGTTTTTGTCTATTTGTGGCGGTGGTTAGCACCTCACAGCAAGACAGGTTTTGAGTTTGTGTTGTCTTTGTGCCTGCGTGGGTTTGCTCCGGATTCTTTCCACAGTCCAACGACATGCAGGTTGGGTTGATTGGCAACTTTTAATGTCAGCTGGGATTAGCTCCAGCCCCCAGTGCTAAACTGGTATAGCTAATGGATGGTTTTAATATGGTCTAATCCATCATCTGTTACCGCTTATCCTGTTGAGGGTTGTGGGGGGGCCTGGAGCCGATCCCAGCTGACATCGGATGAAGGCAGGGTAGACCTGAAAAGGCTGCCAGTCTCTCACAGGGCTAACACATGGAGACAGACTCATATCTATCTAATGTGGTCTAATGTGTGATGCAAATAAATGCTAATTTTTTACTAATGTAACTATTTAGACTGGATTTACCAAAGAAGGTAAACAGACAATTACATTTGAAATGAAATGAAAATCAAATGTAATATATTTCTTCCCCTATAACAACAATGACCTAAAGTGCAGACGAAACAAAAAGTTGTCAGAAGAGAAAATACTCAGATCATCTGCTATGAATGAACCCTTGCCCATAGAATGAAAAGAAATATATATCTCTTCATCATAGTGGGTGGTCTGGGGTGCATGGTTTGACCAAGTCCTGGATGTGGACGAGCTGTTCAGAGCGCACCAGGCAAACACCAGTGTCTTCAATCAGATTACATTGCAACAGATGCATTATTACATTGTAGGATTCACTTACTGCAGCTACATATTACAGTATTCATCAATATAGAGTATCATCTCGGGGCATATCACTCTCACTTTATACCTGACTGAATAAAGTGCCTTTATACCTGCATATTTTTGGAGTAGTGACAATGATACAACTAAGAATACGAAAATATCCTTTTTAATCGTCATTAAATAGCTTCATAGCTGTTCTGGACCTTGAGGTGGGATTATTTTCTAAAAGGATTTAAAAGGTTCCGAGATGTATTTATTATTATTATTATTATTTATTTATATAGCAACATTTTATTTGTGTGTGTGTGGGGGGGGGGGGGCAAGGTCTCATGCAGGCCGACCAGATACAGACAGGTTGATATAAGCAGACATCCATCTGTTTAGTAAGAGGAGAAGGATTCATTGGTAAAACTATTTTGAAATATTGAGCTGCCAGCTGGCCAGACACTCGACTGTATCAACTCTCACTACTTGTTTTATTCAGCGTCTGCACAGCCACACCCTGCAACACTTACACATTTATAATTAATCCCAATCTTTAACTCTGCCAAACAATGATCATGATCTCAAATCAAGTGAGATGATTTAAAAATATCTTGCTTAGGTATATTTTAGGTATCATTACGCCACTGTTGCAAAAGTACATTCAACAAATGTTTTTCCAACTCTAGTTTTTCTCTAGTCAATCAGTGTGATAGCAGTTTTTTTGTAATAGCATTCATACTTTAATGTCACATTTCATCATTAATCTGGAAAATGAACAACCCTTTTTTGGTTTCTTCGTCCATGTTTCAGTGATTAAGACATACTTTGAATTTACTAGGGTATCAGAGAGCACAAAAAATCCTCAAAATAGAGCTTGCATGGTCCCCCACATCCCCTGACAGGTCCCCATCAGCCCTGAACTTCCTCAAATCCTAGACAGGCCCCTGGGTGAAAGTATGTTCACCTCAATGATTCGGTCCAGATATTCATGTTTAATCTGAGTTGATGACAACAAATGCGTTACTCCAGACTTATTATAAAGACAAGTGACTGTGACATCAGTTGCACCTGCAGTAAACTTTCAAAAGCCTCTGATGTGTTTTCTCAGTGAGGTTCATCACCAGTGACCATATTTGGATGGTGGAGGAGCGACAGGTTGATCTGACACACAAGCGGCAGAGCAGCATCCTTACTGGATCTGGATCCATCTGGATTCTGGTGTGAAGCTGTTCACAAAGTTAGCGTCATAATCCAACATAAGAGCTAAGTGTTAAAGTCGTCTTTGTAGCTAACTGCATTGGTAGTGGGAAGCAGCCCTGGGGTAGACCCAGAACACGCTGGAGGGATTACATTGGCTGGGTAAGCCTTGGGGTCCTCCAGAAGGAGCTGGAAAGCGTTGCTGGGTAGAGGGACGATTGGAATGCCTTCCTAAGCAAGCCTGACGACTTTAAGCCTGCTGCCCTGATGACCCGGCCCGGGATAAGTGGAGGACAATGGATAGATGGATGCTTTGGTAGTATGGTAGAGATGAGCAAGGCTGTGGTATCAAGGTAGAGAGCCATCAATAATAAGTTGGTAAATGTAAGTCTGTTGGACTCTAAATGGACCATAATGTACTAAATGAAAAAAAATCATGCTGGATTGAAGAAGACTTGAAACTAGAGATTGAGATCATAAACTCATGTTTAGAATGTTTACTGAGATGATACATCAAGAGAGAAGTAGGGTAATTTTCAATGGATTTCAAATGCAATCAGACTTCTTTTTGCAACCAGAGGAGTTGCCCCCTGATGGCCAGCAGAGAGAATGCAAGTTTAAGGCATTTCAGCGTTGGCTTCACTCTTCAGAACCGGAGGTTGCCACCTGGATATGACATGAAAGTGTGGTGGTCTACTTACCAGAGGGCTCGTTGGTAAAGCTGTGGGTGGCACTCGGCATTGTGGGCAGCGGAAGTGGTAATGCTTTGGAGTTCTGGTCATTCTGTATGTCATTGGTCAGGGGGTTGTTGGTGTGGCGGGTGTAGGTGGGGGGATGGTAGGGTCTGTAGCCGCCAGGAGACAACGGAGGCATTTGTATCGGAGGCTGTGGGATCACGGGAGGCTGTGGACGGGCAGGGCGGCTCCTCTCCTGCACCACGCTGTACGAGTACCCGCCCCGCCTACAGTGCTCCTCCAGCCGCACCAGGAGAGCACTCTGGTTGTTTGCAATCCCTGACAGATGCTGGTACTTGTGTTCCAGGTCGCGGTAGCGTGAGGTCAGCCTCCCCATCTCGTTGGTGTGGTTGAGGACGCGCGTCTCCAGCTGCGACACCTCAAGAGCGTTGTCTCGTTTGCGGATGATCTCATGCAGGAGCTGCATGTACAGCTGCGTCACTCTCGAGTTCATGTTGCGGCTCTCTTTGCGCAGCAGCTTGACTTCATTGATCACCCCCCCATCTACCTCCACCAGCTGCTGCAGCGCTTCGATCTGCCGCCGCTGCTTCTGCAGCTCACTATTAAGCAGCTCCAGCTCCTGCTTATTGACCCGGTTTGTGAGCAGGGCCTCGGGCTCCTGAGAGTTCACACAGATAGCCCCGTTGTTTTTCTGCTGAGGGACAATGAAGGTGTAAGAACATTTGTCCGTTTGGGAAGCACTGTGGTCGACCACGGCTCGTTTTTGCCGTTTTGGCGCATAGATGAATTCTCTCTCCGCGTCACTGTTCCCGATTTCCTGTGTCTCTCCCTGGATCGAGAACCTGGGTCCAGAGAGCAACAGGAGCACCGGCAAAACCACCACAGGGAGAATCATGGTACAGTCCTGCTGCACCTAACCAAGATGATTTCTGGAACAGAGAGAGAAGAGATTATCAGGCTATTCTGTAGATAGATGTCAGCGGTTTACGCCATTCCTCAGTTAAACACCAGAGACGTTTTAGACCGTTTGTGCCTGTCGGTCTTCTGTTAATTTAACTACAATGTTGTAGTTGAGCTGTGCACTACGGGTGCACTACTGAGCGGGCAGGAAAACGGACAAATGTGTATTGAAAACGTCTCAATCCAGAACCGATGTGTCATCTCATCGGCTCTTCTGATCACCTTTTATAGAGCAATCAAACTAGTTGGAATGAATTATGAATATCAGCTGACTAGAAACCAATATCATCTGATTGTTGGCCAATCGTGAGCTGCATTCACATCCAAAAAAAGGTAAAAATGAGGCAATAAACTTCAGTAAAGCTTAGAAAATAAATTAACTATCATTTACAGCTCAAAACATTAAAACTGGATGGATATTTGCTTTGAAATGTGTCGGCGAAGGTCAATGAGTCATTGCAGCAAGGATATTTTTTTTTATTTTTATTGCTTGCGTCAGTTACACGGTAATGAGTGTTGTGCTATCGCAAGCAAAATGAACTCAAACTGACTTCACCAATTCTCTCACATCATTCACTGAAGTAATACCGACTGATTATGGGCTGCGATCTTCAGCACTTTTACAATTATTGGAATCGTTATTGATGTTAGCTGACTGCCAATAAATTTGGCGGCGATGCAGCTGTCTCTCTCAATCAGTCGTAACTTTCAGCAGACACAAAGCAGCATCTCTGTTCATCAGGAGTTGTTTGTGTCCACCTGGTGAATGCATGTCCAATATTCACTCTCTTTTAGCTCGGTTTTTGGTCTCCACCTGCTCCTTATGGAAACATCTGTCTCTTTAGCTGCTAAATGCTACCAGCTAGTGTCACACTGTGACCGTGTGCTGAGCGGGTTACGTACAGAGTCTTTCTAGAGCCTTTTTAATTGAAAGCAGCTGCTTCTGCTGGAGGAAATGAGGCTGATGAGCACAGACTTTGCAGGCCATAAAACCAAAACAATAAAAGAGGTTAAGACACCTCATAGAGCTGCAGAGAGTTAGTGATATTTCTCTGTGCAACACCTTTTACTGCATATGTTGTCATCTGAACCCATGTTAATTAAAAAAATGATTGATAACTGGAGCTTTTTCAGGTGGAACCAATGTAGTTTTCATACACATTCCCTTGAACTATTCAGTCAAATAATTGCACTGGATTTTACAAGGGGTACAGAGATTTTACAGATATTACCAACATTCTGTATTGACAAATTGTTGAATGTGTCAAACTTTACTCTTTGTGGTTTCCTACAATACTCACTCATGCCAACTAAAGAATGGTTAACATTTTTGTGGTGCTGTTCAGGTCAGAGGTTCACAAATGTTAGGCGGTGGGCCACAAGGGAAAATGTGTTTAGAAAGCATGTAACAACTACAGAACTGTTTGGCTCTATCAGGCCTTTTTTTGAAGGAGAAAAAAAAAAAAAAAAAATATATAATATATATATATATATATATATATATATATATATATTTCCATATGAGATGTTTTGTCAAATACGCCGCGCTGCCGCCTAGGCAAGATGTTTGAGTGACCAGATAACAACGCATTTTACCGGTCGTTTACACTATTTAACCCAAGATGCATTTTTAAACCAAGTATAAACAAGAAATTAATATGTGTTTGTGCATGATTTAAGAACCCTTGTTCAAATATACTTCACACTTGGAGGGTGTGCGGGACATGCAGTGTCAAAGTCGGAGGTGGAAGCAGAACTTGATGGAACACAGACTGCTGTTCGTGTCCCACGTGAAACTAAAAGTAACTTTGACATTCAGTCAGTGTGAATTATTGGTGACGATAGTCACGGGAGTCATTGCTCAGTCAAGTTAACGTGTCTTTTCCTACATTTAAGTAAGTGGTTTTGTTGCCCTAAACCTGACTTGATGTGTTGGCAGGGTAAGCAGCACCTTAGGGCAGGGCTGTCCAATCTTATCCAAGGAGGGCCGGTGTGGGTGCAGGCTTTTGTTTTAGCCCAGCACTCAGACACCTGTTTCAACTAATTAACTAACCATGGTCTTCAATCAAGACCTTGATGAGTTGGATCAGGTGAGGTTGTGCTGGCTTAAAACAAAATCCTGGACCCACACCGGCCCTTCTTGGATAAGATTGGACACCCCTGTCTTATGAGGTTAAAGCAGATGGCCTACTCTGGGCACAGGGCGGTTTTGGCTTGGGTCATCTTCCCATTGGCTTCTCCAATATAAATCAAAGGCTGTAGGGGGCAATTTGAATGAGTTAGGTAAGATTATATCCTGATGGGCAGGCAGCTCCTCTGCCATCAGTGTATGAATGTGTGTGAATGGCTGAATGTAGACTAAATGTGTGAGTGCAAAGTGCCTTGATTGGTCGAAAAGATCGGAAAAGTGCAATAAAAATGTGTTTACTAAGAGATTTGACCAAGACGACTTGCTCAATCAAATTTGTTCCTTGTTTACAGAATTGGCTCAGATATAGTGGCACGCCATATTTTGATGAGGACTCTCTTGTTCTTGTGGAAAAGATCCATCACAGCATTGGAATGTCCGGTGACATGAAACACAAAGGGAGTCTCCCCTGACGATATTGCTGTTCTTTTTGTTGGAGATGGTAGTTACGACATCATAACATGTTCTGCCAGCTGAGTCGCCGTCATCCATTTTCCCATAATTCAACATGGTCTGTAAATATCTGGTTGAGGGTTTTCACTTATTGAAAGACTGCAAGCCAAAGTCATTACTCACACAAGCGGACCACAGAGAGTTCAATGTGAGCAGAATCATGTATTGGTTCACATCTCTGACACAAGGCCCATGGTTGTTGCTCTTGGTTCAGGATTTGGCCGGAATCGATGAGGATACAGTATTCTACCTCAAAGCGGTTTTCAACACTGAGACCTCCTGGAACCGAGTAGTGTAACGATTCATGCGATGCATCGATGAGTCGATTTTCAGTCCTACCGATTCAACTAAAATTATCTGCTAAAATTAATAAATAGAATAAATCGCTTTGGCTTCACCAATAATCGTATAAATGAGTTAAATATTTTGAATCGCGATTCTTCATTATGATTAATGTTTTAAGACTTTTAAGACTCTCTAACCTGCCAGCATGTAGTCTATTGAAAAATGTAAAAAAATAACTGAGCAATGTTTAATTACATTTTTGTATTCAGCATAAAATATTATGCAGGACTACTTTTTTATAGAATAAATATGTTAAATAAGTAATTCTGTGGTCCGTTTATTTTTTCACCTTTCAGAAGAATACAGATAGTGTCACTCGCATTATTGATGTTTATTTCATGGATGTAGAATTTTGGTTAAAAGTTATAGAATCAAATCGAATCATTACAACAACAAAAACTTGTCCTTGAATTGAATCACTGTGAAGCCAAAGATTCACACCCCTACTGCTGCCGTTTGTTGTCTCAGTCCAAAACCAAAAATGTATTAAAAACAGATTGATGTAGTAATTTCCCAAATCATCTTTAATCTAATAAAAATATCTTGCTTCAATCCAAATCTGCTGGCGTTTAACCTTTCAAAACAAGCTCTGCACTGATCACAAACTTGCTGCTGAACACACAAAGGAGGCAAGCAACTGTATTCATCCACAATTCATTGAAAAACATCAAAATAATCTGTTTGACATTAAGCCGGGGCTCTGAGACTTTTATTCAGGCAAACACAGAAGGGACGGCTCGTGGAACGGGAGGCGACACACGTCTAGGCTATGTCTTATTTTCATTCAAAAATGAAATTTAAAATGACAGGTAATAATAACGTATGACTGAATCTGTCCAACAAATCAGCCAACGAGAGAGTCTGACCCAACCTCAGGGAAATTTAAACTAATACCTGCAGATTCATGGAGAACCAAACCTGGATCACCCAATATGAAGATAATATGAATGTAAGAAATAATATGCATTCACTGCTAGCAGTCCCTAGCAACAGGACCGTCTTTACTGCCTCAAATGAAATGAATAAACAACAAATATGACTTCAACTCGGTTTTCCCCTCTGCCATTCAACAAACTCAGCTGCGTGACACATCCTGTATAAAGCTGTGGAAATGGAGAGTTGAAGGAACACGACGGGAAGCTCTTACTCTGAAAGAAATGATTGTAGGAGGTGTGAACTTGGTTCCAAGCAGGTCTGTGTTCTGGTGCATTGAGGAGAACGGGCCCAGTGTTTCCATTAGGTGAAGTGTTGTAAATGTACGTGTTGGTTATAATGTATATGCCAGCTGTGGTACAATCTGTAAATCAGCCTTTTTAGTTCATTTCTAAGCTGAGACTTTCCTGAAAATGTACAGCAGCTCAGTGATTTACCAGATTGGAGAATGTTTCACCTTTTTTCATCTGTTCTCTGCATTGGTTTCTCCCAAACGCAAAGAGGCGTACTATTATTTGATGGGTATTTTTGCAGAAGGAACATTTCTGAGCGAAACATGTGATTCATTAGTCCAGAACTGTTGATGAGTCTGCCACTGTGCTCTAATGAAGATAAACTGCTCACTTCCTGCTCTCTGCAGAACATTAAGTACATAAAGTAGTCCCTCCCGGCCCAGAGGAACTCCGACCTCATTTGTGAAACGATCACAACATTGGCGTGGGTTCTCCGGCTCCCTCCCTCAGTCCAAAATCATGCAGGTGCATACATTACACAGGTGGACTGTCTCAGTGTCGCTTGACTGCACCACTTTTATTCTCTTGAGACAACGCAACAATGTTAGACTTTAGTTCGGTTTAGTAAAAATGTCAACATCTGTTCAGTTTTAGGCAACTAAATCTAACTACGTACGGTCAGGTTTAGGCAACAAAGCAATCTTTAGTTTAAGGCAACAGAGCAATCTTTAGTTTAAGGCAACAAAACAATCTTTAGTTTAAGGCAACAGAGCAATCTGTGTGTGTGCGCGCTCGTGTGTGTGTGTGTGTGTGTTTAGCATAGTCACAGAAGCTGCAGGTGTGTGTGTGTAGATGAAGTCTGTTGAAGGCTGCAGTGTTTCAGGACATCTGTCAGATCTCTTGGTCACTAAGTAAGGCAGCCCATAAACCCAGTCCAGACCCAGAAGGGTCAGGTAGACCCCTAAAAGGTGTCAGCAGACCCCTCCAGGACCACACGGAGAACAGACCCAGCTCTCTGCGGTCGTCGTCACAGTCAGCCAGCAGCCACAGAATTGATTTAGTGAATTTGTCACACATGCTTTCTTGTCTCCGTGTCTGTCTCTCATTCCCTCTCACACATGCACACTCAGCAGGAACAGTAGCAGCTCATCTGCACCGCAAACGCACGCCGGCGTCTGGACACAAAGGCACGACGGGCCTCTTTAAACCACCGCGGGGTGGGGGGCTCATCCTCGCTGGATGACTAATAACCAACTTAAAGCACTACCTGCTCGGATTGTGTGTTAGGCTCCAGTCCCAGTGTGGAGCCGGAGCTGGAGAGCTGTCCTTTTCAAGTCGCTGACTAATATCCTCCTGACTCGACACGCTGCCCCATGAATGGCTTTATTCAGCCTTTGATTCATAACACCGGCGTTCTCCTGGCTGTAACGTGGCAACGTTTGGGTCTTTACATAATCACACATTAACGCTGTCGAACTGCCCGCGTTGGGAGGGAAACTGATATTTCTCCATCAGGCCGTCATGCCAACACACGAGTGGAGCCGACGTGTTTATGGCACGTTTCCTCCTATTACACTTTACTTCACATTCCAGCAGCTTTCCAATGATCTCTTGAAGTAGTTTTGAAAGTAATATTGTTTCCTCAAGTAGCATCATAGAGTAGGCTTTATGCCTCTGAGACAGCAATGTCTGGAATTATAACATTATCTGTTTTTATGTTCTAAGATTCTGAATCGATTCATAGCTTTCAAAAATCTATTAAAAGAAAAAAAGTGTAAGTTCTAAACGTTTGTGCAAGTTAAGCATGAATTATTGTAATCTTTGGTCTTAGATTTGCCTTTGTGTATTTACATTATTGTAATCAGTATTGTAACTTTTTATATAATCTTATAAACTCACAGAGGAGATCCTGAAGCATGGACTCATTCAAAAATCGATTTGGAATTGTGAATTATTTTGAATCGAAAATCGATTCTGAATGAAATCGTGACCAAAATAATCTGAATCAAATGGCATTCTCATTAACTGTCTTTGTTGTAGTTTTTTATTTGGATGGTCAAGAGTCAACTCATACTCTGCATATGTTTGGCCCCATGTGTTATTCACATGCAAATTATGACAATTTAGTAATAGAATACAGTCCTGAAGTGAGGACCTTTTGAATCCATGTGGATGTAAACTGCGACTTGATTCAATTGGTTGAGGCAAACAACCGCCAGGTGACGAGACTAGTTTGCACTAGTTTTTGGCAACAAAACCATTTGGTCAGATTTACGACAAGATTGTGGTTTGGACTTGAAATAACGGAATTGTTATTCAGACGTTAATGACTGGTTTCACACGGGACACGAACAGTGGTTTCTTGGGTGAAAGTCCTGTGTTGTTTGACCCACCCACCCAGGCCTCCTCCCTCCTGTTAAAACTTTATACTATGTCCTGGCTCACGCTTACATGGATCCCATCCAAACTGATGAGCTAGGTTCTATACAGGAATAATGGTGGAACGTGTATGAGAACAGTCTGCTCCTCTGATCTGCAGTTGGCACAGAGATGTGGCAAACATTGCTCCAACAAAGGCAGAGAAGAAGACTGTTTCTAGTAAGTCCATAGCGTCACCAAAGACCTTCCTCCTTTTCCAGCAGCAGAGCAACACTATCATTCATTGGGAGGGGTTTATGTCCACCTGGTGAATGTTACTGCAGTATTCCTTCTCTTTTAGCTCCATGTTTGGTCTGCACCAGCTCCTAGGGGAAAATCTCTTTAGCTGCTCAATGCTCCACTATGTTCACCAGCTACTCTCTGACTGTGTCTGTCTGTTTGGTGCTCAGAAAACTACAGACCAGGTTGATGAGTTGGAAACGGTGTGGGATGTAAAAAGGAAAACATTGAGCTGAAAGATGCTAAAAATCCTCTTAGAGCTTTCCTTCCACCACAGCTCCCACCGGTCCATAGTGGACATTCTGGCTTGTTCTATCTGCTATGGGATATCTGCTATTGGTACACTTGGAAAGGGAGGGGTGAGTCCTACAAACTGGACCTTTAAGGTTCCAGAAACATTAGATGATTATTTAATTTCCTTCATATCCTTCCAAAACTGTGGGACACGTGGAATTTCTCCTATTTCCCATCTATGAAATATTGTCACATATCAGGAGTCAGTAGGACTAAGTCCCAGTTGCACCTGCTTTACTTTTGTCACACAGGGAGTTAATAGTGAGCTTGGGTTGAGAATGCTGTCAAAGTAAAAAAAAAAAAAAGATGGACCAAATCTGCCTTTCATTTTTAATTTAGTGTTCTTGTTTGTTCATTAGTTCTTCCTACAGTATGACTTGCTGAGTAGGTTAGTCTGAATTTCTGTTTATTGAAATTAAGTTCAGGGAACTATTGATTGGAACTGTTTTTTTTTTTAAAGTCTTCTAGATATGTCTATTTAATTGTTTCCCTTCATTGTCACTTCTGCCTAATTTTAATTTTAGCATTAAGAATTATTCAAAACTGGATTGGTGCTAATATTTAATCCTATGAAATCTTCAACTGGAGTGGAGAGAGAGAGAGTGGAGGAAACTTTGCATTGAAGAATAGTTGTATGTCTTTAAATCAGACAATCGGACTGTCAGCCTTAATGACATGCATGCTGGGAAGTTCACTGACAAACAGTAGTGAGTAAAGTGAATGGAAACTGGTGTCTGGAGTGTAACAAGTGTAACAACTTGTTGCATGAAAACACCTGATGCACTCTTCCAGATGAAGCTGTATTCATTTGACTATAAATGAAAAGAGTAAAACAGTGGTTGATGGGAGGAAAGTGTCTGTGGATCGAACACAGCAGCAGCTAATTCAGAGCAAAGTCACGCTGTGCAGCAAGTCTGTGCTCAAACTCACTCTCATCATCCAACAATACCGCTGTGTCAGGCTGAAACCGTATGAGCATCGTTTTATACGGACCTGTCAGAGTGGATTAAGTGGATTTTAACATCCTTTAAAGGGAAAAACGGTTGTAAATGAATTCAGTGTGTTGCTTATAAAATGGAAACGTCCACATAATTGCCCCGCTCACCTCCACTCGTCTCCGCTTCCTTACACTCGCTGCCCTTCTGGCAAAGTTTGACTCCAAGTCCTCACTCGTCACTCATTCCTCACGTCCTCCGTGTTTATCCGTTAAGCCGTCAGTGGAACCTCCTCATGTTATTCCCTCTACCTGCTGTCCGGATCACTCCGCTGTAGAGACCATAAGGAAGCTGTGATGATGTCTGTCCGTCCCCACGTGTCCAATCAAGCAGCAGCAGCAGCAGCAGCAGCACACAGCCACAGCTCTCCTCCTGTGACGAGGAGTTTTTCCTCCGTGGAGTCATCAGCTGAGAGCCTCTCCGCCTCCCACTGTCTTCTTGCCATTACAAGTGAGACGTGTATTTTTTTTTTCTTGAAGTAATTAAAGCAATGAGCCATGGCGACGCCCCTTTCCCCTCCCCCTTACAACAGGGAGATCATGGAGGGATTTTGAAGGAGGCTCCGGGTCCCCCCACCCAAGCCCTTGTCCCGTGCAGCCCCCCCCCTGCATCTCCCATCGCCCTGCAGTCCTCCATATTTTCCACTCCCCCCCCCACCCACCCATCATTCTGTGGAGGCGAGGGGAAGACCTGACCAGCAGCTGTTGCAGAGGGTCACAGGTTGGCAGCATGTGGATCCTGACCTGTACTTAGTGAGGCGAAGAGAGACGTTGACCTTGCATTTCCTCCCGTTTGTTCCCTGACTCGGCATTTCCAATAGATTGATGGATGTTTACAAACGGTTAATCTGTGTTCACCAGATATCCCCTCTAGGTGGACCTATGTGGTCTGGAGTTTGATCAGGTCTCTCTTAAAGTGATGGTTCGGAGTGAAAGGCACCCTAGGTAATTTCCACCATGACATCCAGCCAAATACCCCCTCGGAAGCATTTTTTTTTCGCGATGGTCAGCATTGGTCAAGATAGGGCTATCAGCCGAATGCTTAGTACTAGCGCTATAGTACATAGAGTATATCTCGTAAATTACCCCACTAATAATGCATGGAATGTTACCAAACTTCTGCAGTAGTACATATAGGGTCTGTACTCACAAAACGAGGCATTTGAAAGTTTGTAAGTAAACCAGGAGTTTATTTAATAGAACAGTTGCCTGATAGCTTCTATCCTCGGCTACTAACGCTAACTAACGCTACCGCAGCGTAGACGCCACTTCCGTGTTTACCCAGCCGATGCCGTGACGCGAGTTTCATGCGAGAGTATTAAAAAGTTTCGCTGAATTTTTATAAATGCTTGTATTGTCAGGACGACATGATATCAGCCTGATCGTAGCCCGACCACCACATGGGCTCAGGTCGGGAACGAGAATGACGCTTGCAGGTAACAGTCGATGTGTTTTTTAATAGGCTGAGTAGGCGACTGTGATTAGCATCAAGCTTTCCATTCCTTTAACAAAATGGTGCAGACCAGATCGTTGGTGTTGATGATATGACACAGTATGACGCTGTGTCAGAAACCACTCACTATGTAGTGAGTTCTCCATGTGGTCGAATGCTCAGTGAGAATTATTAAACCCTTTATAGTGGACTCAGTGTCCCACAATGCAGTGTACAACTGATGGTCACCAACCAGGAATCATGTACCATGATGCATTGTGCTGATGGAAGAATTACACACAGGGGAGAGTAGAGAGAGCAGATCTATGGAAATAATATCTTAATGCGGGAAGACGGCCTTCAAAATAAAAGTCAAGTATACGCTGACTAAGTATAAACTTTCATTTACTCACAGCATCTTGATAAGAGACAACAACAAATGATGTGGTTATTATGTGGGACATTGTGTAACAGCAGTGATTAGTAGTAGTGTCCGACAGTGATTTACATTTAGCAGATGATCTCACTATATCCTCGACATGGAGCTCCCTGGATAGTGACGAGGGAGGAGTGAACGGATGCACGCTGTCCTGCTGCCTGTTATACACCGGTCCACTATGATGGTGGCATGAAACCCAGACACCAACAGAGTGAGACTGCTTGCCAGTAAACATATGAACAATCCCAAAATGCGTCCAACAGTTTGTCAGGCCTCAAGGATACACCCAATATGTCTGTGTAAGAAAAATACAAGTTTTTGCTTAAAAGTAAGGGACAACTCAAAGTTTTTATTCCACCCAAAAATGATTTCTTAGTTGAAATGTATTTTAATTTCAGTCAGACTTCATGCAGACTCGTATGGTCGAATGTTAACCCAGCAGAGATTGTCTGTTCAGTTTGCCAACAGCAGAGGTGGGGTGCTTATGAAGTTTGTTATGTTGTCATGGTAATTACTGGTTACGTAACACCTGACAAACACTTTCAGTAAACACTCTGTGGCGTTTTGTTTTTAATTGCATGCTGATGTATGGTGTGTGGCCTTTGTCTCGGGGAGGTCAGCTGGTTATTCTCTCAGGCATTTGGAGAAACGGGACTCTTTGGGAAGCGTTGCTCATGCTGTGATGTTTTAGTCCCAAAAAACCTTTTACAGTCATCCTTTTTCAGATGGTTCAACTTCATGCTTGTAGCTTCAAATGAGCTTTATTCTCCTCACACGCCAGCGAGTGTGTGGCTGTCGTCTCTATACCGAAGAGCACACATTTTTGACAAGTCAACAACATACGTGACAGAACAAACTCTACGATATCGCCGATTCAAATCCCAAAACGGAGATATTGTGATTCTCATTTAAGTGGCGTCATGGTTATATGTTGAAACATGCCTGAGAGCTCATCCAGATGCAGCGGAGCGTCATACCAGAGACATGATTCCTTCCTTCCTCAGTGTGTTTTAACAAAGACCACTTCTTGGGACTTCTCGGGACTTCTTTGTACGTCCTGCAGTCCCGTGTCTTTTCCTTTCTGTGCTTTCATAAAGGGGGAGGACATGCCTCAGCCTGCGACCGCTCTCCCCTCCGTCTCCTCCATTCATGCACACCGTCTGCTCTGATGGGCCTGATAATGAGCGACAGCTACAACTGCTAGGCAGCAGGTAGTCAGGAAAAAAAGCAGTGGGCTATGAAGCGTCTTTCCTGCTGCAGCTTCATTTAGTCCTGGATGTTGACTTCAAAACCAACACATGACGTACGTTACTGTTCTAAGCCCGATGGTGTTTGGTTGGTCTTTAAGAGAGGCACACAGGAAGGGATGCATTTCACATTTGTGCTGGTTTAGTATGTGTTGAGATGGCCACCGTGATTAAACATACTAAGGTTATCCAATCAGTACTGAACACCCTGCTGGATCGACTGCTGGTCCAATTCCACAGAGTAGATCACTTGGAAACAAAGATCTTGACGTTGTAATAACGAAAACAGTTAGTCGTTGGTCGGTCAGTGAACTTGTTCAGTAAGCCAAGAAGGTCAAGTGATTCAATTAAAGAGTAAGCAAACCCCAGAGTTTTGGCCAGGCAGCAACCTCCGGTTCTGAAAAGTGAAGCCAAGGCTGAAGTGCCTTAAACTTACATTCTGTCCAATGGCCATCAGGGGGCGACTCCTCTAGTTCCAAAAAGAAGTCTGATTTTATAGAAGTCTATGAGAAAATGAGCCAACTTTTCTCTTGATGTATTATCTCAGTAAACATTGTAAACATGAGTTTATGTCTCGATCTCTAGTTTCAAGTCTTCTTCAATCCAGCATGATGTTCATTTAGTACATGATGGTAAAAGACCTAAAGCAGGGGGTGCTTAGGGGGCGGGGCTACCTTGTGATGGACAGGATGCTATTTACATTTACATTTAGGTCATTTAGCAGACGCTTTTGTCCAAAGCGACTTACAATAAGTACATTTGTCAAAAGAAGGAAGCAAAGAAACCACAACGTATCATTGCTGATGCAGTAAGAGCTAAAAATAGAACAAGTGTTAGGTCCTCATCTGAGTAAAGTAGTACTTCAAGAGCAACAGTGCTAAGATCAGAGTGCTATAGGTAAGGTTTTTTTGGGGGGGCGGGGGGGGGGGTCGTTAGTGGGTCATGCTATGTAGTAAATGGAAGAGACCATGCTACCATTTACATTATTTACTAAGATGACTTTAACAATTAGCTGTGACCCTGAATTATGGAAGCTAACGTTGTTTTTCCTCACACAAGAATCCCGATGGATCCAGATCCAGTCAGGCTCGTTTGCCACAGAGATGGGATTTTTTCTCCAATAATCTGAAATCCAATGGGAAATATCCATTGGCTTTTTGTCAATGGAACCAGTGTGATGCTAACTTCTGGTATAGGCTAGCAGAAATCTGTCTCTTTGCAGCATCTGAGGTTTAAAACTCATCACCCAGATTATAGTAGATTATCTTTACCGTAGCCCAGTGACAGGCAGAATGTCTATATATAATATAGTGACTAATGACTCCCTGTGGCTTTTTGTCTGTGCGTCGGCTACACGGCTCTGCAGACCGAGCACAGCTGAAACACATTACTCCCCGTACCCTGTACTGCGTCTGTTAGGATGACATCACCGACAACTACGTGCTTAGCATTTCGGGTTGTGTTGTGCAGATGTAATATTCGGGCTGGAGCTGCCAGCACAGCTGATATCACGGACAGCCAGCACATCTCTACGGGATTTGGGTGTAGCATGGAGAGAAACGGGCAGTGGAAAGACTTTTAGCCTGGTGGAAAATCTGAAGGCAACATTTTATTGGAGTTTAATTTCTCTTCTTGCTGAGTCTGATAAGATGTTGCCGTGTCAGCAACATGCCAGTTGGATCGTGAGGCTGCAGACTTGGGTTCATCCTATTTCATTCATCTTTACAGCTAAAAACTTAGAAAGGCCGCCAAAGGCCGCCTATTATTCCTACTGCTCCCCAACATTTCCCCAACTGGTTTCCATTCAGCCTTTACAGTGTACATGTTGAGAGTACACAGTCGGCACACATCTCATAAACATGGTGGATAATCATTAATGATGAAGGCTCTCCGTGCTTTTTCCCTGCTTCCCTGTCCAGGTAGTGGACTGGCCAAAGGACCTTTAAACGGAGCAACTGTTTAATAAGACAACCCAACTTTGGTTTATAGGTGTAATTCAATCTTAACGTTTCAGCTTTATTTAAAGTCAAGCTGAAACGGGCAAACAGCTTTCCAAGAAACTCTTCTGTATCGTGAATTAGTTCTGAATGAAACGGCATCGGCGAGCATAACGTTGGAGTTTGATTTGCTCGGTGAAAAGATGAGCTCGTGACCTAAAAGTTGCAGATGGATTGATGGATGTCATGATATTTATTTGTTGAAATTGGTTGGTTCTAGCTGATGTTTTCCAGGAAGAAAGGCAAATTGATTTTTTTTAAGGTAAATGATTCTGCATATATTGTTTATTAGGTGCACAATTTAGGCTTAACACATAATTTTTTTAAATTTCTGCTTAAATACGTAGCTCATACATGTTCAAAGTCTTTATTCTTTGTCTCCGTCTCTTTTACTGATTTCAGCTTTGAAACACTACTTTGGAAGTCAGAGCAGACAAAAACAACCTACATTTACAACATTAGTTAGGTGACCTGTTGAACTCTTCTCAATGGCAGTAACTCAGTGTCTCCACCCTGATGACAGCCGGAGACGTAAATCAGCCCTGCAGCAGTCACTTGTGACCCCGGTCAGAAAACCCTGAGCAGCTTCATGTGTCCGACTAAAGAAGAGATAAAGCCGCTGCTTCAGACTGGCTGCAGCCTGTGCTTCGGCTCTCTGCTGTAATACACCTCGTGTGTGGACACTGCTGAACTGGAAAGATCCAACGCGGTTTAAACTAGAGCGCAGGGACAGTTGCAGGACTGTTTGGACGGTGTGAACAGGCAGCCGGACCACACACGGAGCATTATGGCCTAATATGATGTACAACACAGTCACTGCATGGAAAAAGTAGTTCACTGGGTCCAGGTAGCTCCGGAGCAGAGCGGGGACGGCTAAAGGGCCGTTTGTTTCTGTTTCCTGGTCCTGTATCATCCACCCAGCAAGGCTGCAGCAAGCCAAGCCTTCCTGACCCCTGCCCTATGACCCCTGTCATGGCTAACCCCCTGTGGGGGTGTGTCTCTTTTGTTAGTTAGGTCATGAGCCTGGAAGATAGCTCAGGGAGTTTGCTCTTTTCTACCCATAAACCATCGCTTGTGGGTGGAGATTGAGGAAGGAGATGGAGGAGGAGCCTTCTCCGGAGGCTTGGAGCAGGCGGCAACCCCTGGCCATCAGAGGGCGACTCTTCTGGTTGCAAAAAGAAGTCTGGTTGAAGTCTATGAGAAAATGACCAGACTTCTCACCTGATTTATTATCCTTGTAAACATGAGTTTATGGTCTCAATCTCTAGTTCCAAGTCTTCTTTAATCCAGCATGATCTTTTAGTAAATGTATTAAATTATGGTCCAATTAGAGACAAATAGACCAGAAAGCAGGGGATGCTTTAGGGCGGGGCTACTTTGTGATTGACAGGAGGCTGCCAATGCAGTTGGCTACTAAGTCTTGCCTGACACTTCACATGAGTAAAACTGCTTGTATGTACTTTAAGGAAAAATGGAAGTCAACCAGATATTATTGTAAAGGGTGAAAGTATCCAGACTTTTTCACATTTAAAATATCTGAGAATTCGTATTGACTCTTAGCTCTTCTTTAAGAAACATGTGAAGCAGGTTTGTAACATCGTAAAATTCAATCTAAGGAACTTTCGGTTTATCCGAAACCAGCTACCCTAAAATGCTGCAAAACTGTACATGCACTCAATGAGCCGGTCACATGCTGGAAAAACACACTCCACTACTAACACTTTTTAAACAAACTCTCAAGGCACTGGACAAAAAGCCGTCAAGTGACAGCCTTGTGTGTCTTGCTGATGCTAGTTTAGTGTACAAAGTGATCAAGGATCTGGTTCCCCCCTATAAAAAGAGTTCATATCACTGCGCTCTCATAAAGGGAGGACAACTAGGATGACAAACAGATTTGACTATGTGATCCACCACAGATCCACTGAGTTTGGCAGATCTGTCTTCTTTATTATAAATTCAAGATGAAATCATGGCTAAATTCAAATCAATCATGTACCCACCATACAAAAATACAAACACTGGACGTGTCTTTATGTTCTGATATCTTGTTGTGGTGTCTTAATATTGTCAAATCGTGTTGTTGATGCTGATGATGTTTGTGTTGTTGTACAGTGAATAGTACTGTCTTGTAATTGTGTTGTTGTACAACAGTCCAGGGACTACAGATGTAAATTAGCTCATAGCTAACTCTGGTACAGCTAAGATGCTGTGTACTGTCCCTGTCAAATAAACAAATACATATATAAATAAGCACCAGGGGCCAGATGGATCCAGATCCAGTAAGGTTGCTGCTCTGCTGCTGATGTATCAGATCAACCTGTCCCTCCTCCGCAGTATGGTCAGTGCAAAATAATCTGCCAAATATTGTTTCACGTGTCACCACCCGTTCTCACTCCCAAGTGGTCATAGCGGGAGTAACAGAGGATGTCAGCTTCACTTATCAGACTAAAACCACTTAAAGTGACCTCTCATGTCTTTTCAAAATAAAAGCTCAGTGTTGGTATCCCCATCAAACCTCTTCATTACTTACTCTACTTACATTAAATATTTGCACACGTCCTGTTTTAAACCTTTCCACATGTGATATTTTCTACTTTTTCTTCTTGTCATTGAATGCCATGTTTGCAGCTCCAAACCAACAGAGGAATGTTCCTAGTAACGAGTATTGTGTTTGTGTCACAGCTTGTTTCTTATTCCTCTGTGTCATAGAACAAGAACGTAGAAATCCAATAGGAGTAGAATGGACATTCCTCCTCAAATCATAAATCAACATAGAAGGATGGTCAGAGTTCCAGCCATTTTGATGTGTACCGTTACCATAGTGACCATTGTAGCGGACCACTTCCTTATAAAAGTAAACCGACTTAGGACACAATGAGGTGAGGTTTTCCAGCGGAGTAGTAACATTACCAAACGTAGAGACTGAATGAGTCAAATGTAACTTAAAACTTCATCCACTCTCTTATCACACCGTAGGAGACGACTCTCTCTGCCCGGCGACCTCTGACAACATTCTGTTGTCGCCATAACAACTAACAACAATCACCATTTTTTTGTACCAGTCACTAGAAACAGCTCAATATGTGTTCTAGTTCTATTCTAGATCTAGTTTTTCTATTTTCCTGTGGTTTGTTGATGAGATGAAAACATAGAAGAGCTCTGGACTTTTTTCCTTTCAGGCTCCGAAACTTTGGGAGAGACTGTGATCATGAAGAATAGAAATGGCACACGTTTTATTACCAACAATCATCTTTTGTCTGTCTGTTGCTCAACAATCTCGTGTGAATGGCAAGTTTGCCACACTGCACATGTGGTCCCCATGTTGACAGGACATAAAACAGACCAACCCGGTTTAGGTCCAGAACCTACAATTACAGACTCCATCATTCCTCCTTAATTAATATCTTGAATCATTTGGTAGCAGTGATGTCATGTGTTCTGTTAGATCTCAGTTTGGGTAGGCTAAGGAAGGCAGCCATAATAATAATTCTGTTTATTCTAAGACCCATAATATAGGACACACACACACACACACACACACCACACACACACACAAACGTCCTTTATTAGTCCCAGGGCAGGGGAATTGACAGGATTACAGCAGCAAAGAGGATAATGCAACAACAAGAGGCAGAACAGAAGAAAATCTAACAACGTAAGCAGTAAAAAACAAGATTTTGTAGACAGACAATTTTATATGAAATGTTGATATGATATAGGATATTATTGTTGTACATGTATGAATGAGTCAGTGAAGGAATGAGTGAGGTCAGAGTTTTGGTGTATTCGATTTACTGGTGAGGCCTGACAGCAGAAGGAAGGAAGGAAGGCCGCTCTTCTTAACCGCTCTGTTAAACAGCTTCATCCATCCATCATCCCATCCATCCTTCAGTCATCCTCCCATCCATCCATCATCCTCCCATCCATCCATCCTCCCATCCATCCTTCAGTCATCCTCCCATCCATCCATCATCCTCCCATCCATCCATCATCCCATCCATCCTTCAGTCATCCTCCCATCCATCCATCCTTCAGTCATCATCCCATCCATCCTTCAGTCATCCTCCCATCCATCCATCATCCCATCATCCCATCCATCCTTCAGTCATCCTCCCATCCATCCATCATCCTCCCATCCATCCATCATCCCATCCATCCTTCAGTCATCCTCCCATCCACCCATCATCCTCCCATCCATCCATCATCCCATCCATCCATCCATCCATCATCCCATCCATCCTTCAGTCATCCTCCCATCCATCCATCATCCCATCCATCCATCCTCCCATCCATCATCCTCCCATCCATCCATCATCCTCCCATCCTCCCATCCATCCATCCATCATCCATCCATCCATCCATCATCCATCCATCCATCATCCTCCCATCCTCCCATCCATCCATCCATCCATCATCCTCCCATCCTCCCATCCATCCATCCATCCATCCCATCCATCATCCTCCCATCCATCCATCATCCTCCCATCCTCCCATCCATCCATCCATCCATCATCCTCCCATCCATCCATCCATCCATCATCCATCCATCCATCCATCCATCCATCCATCCTCCCATCCATCCATCATCCCATCCATCCATCATCCTCCCATCCTTCCATCATCCATCCATCCATCCATCATCCTCCCATCCATCCATCATCCCATCCATCCATCATCCCATCCATCCATCATCCCATCCATCCATCATCCTCCCATCCTTCCATCATCCATCCATCCATCATCCTTCCATCCATCCATCATCCATCATCCTCCCATCCATCCATCATCCCATCCATCCTTCAGTCATCCTCCCATCCATCCATCCTCCCATCCATCCATCATCCCATTCATCCTTCAGTCATCCTCCCATCCATCCATCATCCCATCCATCCTTCCATCATCCTCCCATCCTTCCATCATCCTCCCATCCATCCATCATCATTCCATCCATCATCCTCCCATCCATCCATCAGCCTCTCATCCATCCATCATCCCATCCATCCTTCCATCATCCTCCCATCCTTCCATCATCCTCCCATCCTTCCATCATCCATCCATCCATCCATCATCCTCCCATCCTCCCATCCATCCATCCATCCATCCATCATCCTCCCATCCATCCATCATCCATCATCCTCCCATCCATCCATCATCCCATCCATCCTTCAGTCATCCTCCCATCCATCCATCCTCCCATCCATCCATCCTCCCATCCATCCATCATCCCATCCATCCTTCAGTCATCCTCCCATCCATCCATCATCCTCCCATCCATCCATCCATCCATCAGCCTCTCATCCATCCATCATCCTCCCATCCATCCATCATCCTCCCATCCATCCATCCATCCATCAGCCTCTCTCCATCCATCATCCTCCCATCCATCCATCAGCCTCTCATCCATCCATCAGCCTCTCATCCATCCATCATCCTCCCATCCATCCATCATCCTCCCATCCATCCATCATCCTCCCATCCATCCATCCATCAGCCTCTCATCCATCCATCATCCTCCCATCCATCCATCATCCTCCCATCCATCCATCCATCAGCCTCTCATCCATCCATCATCCTCCCATCCATCCATCATCCTCCCAACCATCCATCATCCTCCCATCCATCCATCCATCCATCAGCCTCTCATCCATCCATCATCCTCCCATCCATCCATCATCCTCCCATCCATCCATCATCCTCCCATCCATCCATCAGCCTCTCATCCATCCATCATCCTCCCATCCATCCATCCATCCATCCATCAGCCTCTCATGCATCCATCATCCTCCCATCCATCCATCATCCTCCCATCCATCCATCCATCCATCAGCCTCTCATCCATCCATCATCCTCCCATCCATCCATCAGCCTCTCATCCATCCATCAGCCTCTCATCCATCCATCAGCCTCTCATCCATCCATCATCCTCCCATCCATCCATCATCCTCCCATCCATCCATCCATCCATCAGCCTCTCATCCATCCATCATCCTCCCATCCATCCATCATCCTCCCATCCATCCATCAGCCTCTCATCCATCCATCAGCCTCTCATCCATCCATCATCCTCCCATCCATCCATCATCCTCCCATCCATCCATCATCCTCCCATCCATCCATCCATCCATCAGCCTCTCATCCATCCATCATCCTCCCATCCATCCATCATCCTCCCATCCATCCATCCATCAGCCTCTCATCCATCCATCATCCTCCCATCCATCCATCATCCTCCCATCCATCCATCATCCTCCCATCCATCCATCCATCCATCAGCCTCTCATCCATCCATCATCCTCCCATCCATCCATCATCCTCCCATCCATCCATCCATCCATCCATCATCCTCCCATCCATCCATCAGCCTCTCATCCATCCATCATCCTCCCATCCATCCATCCATCAGCCTCTCATCCATCCATCATCCTCCCATCCATCCATCATCCTCCCATCCATCCATCCATCCGGGGGGGGGGGGGCAGTTTGCCAGCCTGACCTCTTTTATGAAAGGTCATTCTGAGGTATGACAGATGGCCACGTCTGCCTTGTCTAAGACAGAGTCGTGCTTGGGTCTCCATGACTCACAATGAAGAGCAGGCAGCCAGGCTGCAACAGGAAGATAAATGAGATGGTTGAAAATGTTCACAAAGTGAATTCAGAGCTGCTTTGGCAGACGTTTCGTGTGTTTCATGTTTTAAGTTATTTGTTAAAAGATGCACAACAGTTACAGAGAAGCAGCCTTTGGGAGTGGAAATCATGAATCATCAGGCTCACAACAATGTTCATGAAATATGTATTTAACAAAATATTGGCAACATGAGAATCTATTTTCTAAAACATGAATAGAAATAAAATCTCAAATAAACAAAAAAAATTGTGGTAGGCATTATTGCAAATGAATATACTGAATTTAAACAGCATTATATTGAGAACATCCAACATCATAGCACTACTTGTTGTGTCTTCTGAGCAAAGGAATGAATATTTGTTTATAACATAAAAGTGCTTCCGGGATTTTAAAGGTCAACACATGAAGTAAATAATAAATGTAAAGAGAAATCAGTCACAGTGTATTTCTTTAACTGCGTTATCTGTGAACATACAGCTGTTTTCTCTACTGGTACTTTGTGAGAAATGTCCCGTGCTGGGTGTTTCATTATTAAATGCTATTGGAAAGTGAATTCTGCTGCTTTTTAAAATATCTGACATGGACAAGCATTGGATGACATGATGTTAGTTGGGACTTGTTTTGTCTCATTTGTTCACATGCTGTAAGTTAAGTGTGTTGAATATTAATGTATTCATCCGTGCGGTTGGCATGAATACAGATTGATTACTGTGGTTTGATGATGGATTTTTATCCTCTTGTGCTCCAGTTGCACCGCAAGGGGAAACTGTTCTGTTCTGACACGAGTCTCATACATACTGTCTCTTTCAAACTTTATTCAAGGAGCCTGCATTTAATCTCTCTGCATGTTTTATCTGCTGCTCAACAAATACAGAAACGTTTCAGCTCCGACCTACTTAGACTGCCATCGCTTCTTTGAAGTAAAGTCAGCTTCTTCTTCAGATCAATGTGAAGACCAACATGTCTAGAACGTCTTAGCCATAATCAAAGAATGTTCTATAGAACATGACTTCAGTACTCATCTACAGAACGTTTTCTTCCCAGGGACGGTTGCTTCTGATTTTTTGATGAGCGTCCACAAATCTGGTTAGAAATCATAAAAAGAAGGCGCTCCTTGTGACTTTCCACATAATCAAGTTCAGACTTTTTCCTTCAGTAAATCATCATGGTGTAATTACGCCGCTTTGTTGAATGCTTGACTCTCATTGGCCAATTGTGGCATCCTACGGTCTGTTATGTCTTTATAGCCGACTGCTGCTGTGAAAAACACAGCGTTGCTATTATGGACGCCGGTCTGATCTCTGCACACACCGCCGAGTCTCATTCATGAAACGTGAGCAGAACAAATGTGTGTGGACTGTTTACAAATGGACGTGTGATGATTGGGCATTCATCCAAGCGTTAGGAGCTGTGAAGTTTCCGTCCTCCTGCCTCTGAGCGCCCGGAGAGCTTGTGTAAATAAGGAAGGCACATAAATATTGCTCGGCATCATCAGAAATGATGTCGTTAATGTGCTCTGTTCTGTTCACAATATGCAGATGGCCTTAAACATGTAACATTACAAATATAATATAAACACATTTAGCTTAATAAGTGAGCAATTTGCTGAGGTCAGCCTTACATTAGGTTTATTAAAAATGGGAATGGGTTAATTAAATCGACTTAATGTCCTACGTGTTGTCTACTAGGGGACTATTTTGTTGCAGGAGCTATAAAATAATTATTAAATCAACGTGCAAAATTAATTTTTGGTTAATGGAATTAATAACTACGGAGTGGTTATATTCTCATGAGAGTGATTGAAATGATCTGTAAGACTTTTTTCATCAAGTTCTTCAATCCGTTTCTTCCAGTGAAATGACTGTGGGACAGTAAATCCTCCAGACAGATATATATATATATATATAGTAATGACATCAATGTTCCCCCTGTTTGGAGGTAGTGGAACCGTCCTCACAGGTGCGGTGCTCCTCGGTTTATTGCAGTTGTGTAACTTTTATGGATGCACATTCCCCAGCATGTCCACCTGTGCCCTCTGGTCTTTTCCAAAGCGCTATAAAAATGCCAAGTCTGCCCCCATTTTCCACATCCGATCTCAGCAACATGTTTCTAGAAAAGACCACAGAAAGTCTGGTCCCAAACACAAAACATGGATGCTAAAGAACAGAGACATTTGTATTTATTTTTGTATTACTTTGAGAACATTAGTTAAAAAAAAACAGCTTTTTCTGAACTTTCTGAAGTGTACTTGCTGTTCGTCCTGGATCCTATTCATATTGTGCACCTATTTAACAATATAGGCAACTTTCTTTTTCACGAAATAATCAATTTTCTCGTGTTATCCAAATATGGTCACTTCCTTTCACTGTTTTTTCCAAGATAGCGAAGGTCAAAATGCTGGGCAGTCTTCATCAGAGGAAACAGAACCCTGATCCTCACTCTGATTGAGACTGACTGCCTTTGCCCATCTTGGCGTTGTGCCATCCATTTCTGTTGATAAATCCAAATGATTTCACGTTTGTTTCACAGATGTGGTGTTTTGTGTACACTGTCGCCATGGTGACGTTGGCCCCATCCCAATGCCCCCCTAAGGCCTTAAATCCTGATCACTCAGGGACTTAACTGACGTCACCTAGTAAACGGTTGAGTGTGAGAGGCTGCGACAGCAGTTTGCAGCCATCTACCGTGTTACCTTGACGACACCAAAACATGTGTACCATGGGTTTTTTTCCTGTCTGATTTGAATGTCAGACTCTTGCCTTACCTGAGGTGAGCGAATGATCAAATAATCGGTTTACTCCTTTTGTCAAAGCAGCTTTAATGAGCAAATATAAAAGTGGTTGATAAATCATCATTCCCCTGATTTCATGTGTTTTAATGTTCCATCTTAAATGCTTAATGTTTCTGCGTAAACGTAATAAGGCAGTCTGAACACCCAAGTGCCGTCTTCTTTGTTTTCCTTCTTTCTTTCTTTTTTAAACCCTAACATCCACATACTAGAGCTGAGATGCAGCACGGACAAACATAGATGTGCAGAGGGAGGAGAAAAGGCCAGGGTGTACAGACGGCTGGTTTTGAGTCTTATTTGAAGGTAGCTGCTGTAAACACCCTGTCACCTTTCTGTTGGGTGGTTTGTCATATTTTTGTTTCAATTTCATCGTCATTTTAAGCCAAACAATGATGGTTTTCACTCAGCCTAAGAAGCTGTATTGTCTCAACCTAACTTTATATTTTTCAGCGTTTTTGTTTGTTTGTTGTGTAAAATGTGTTTCTCTGAAGACGTATTTGAGGCTGTTTAAACATATTAATATGAATATGGAGCATAAGCCCCATTATTTAGTGAAATAATACATTTATTTATAATAGGTTTTGACAAAAGGCTCTTCCATAACACAGGGCCTCCTCATTATGAAAGATTGCATCATTAATGGTGCTTGTTACCATATTGATGAGTTGGTAATCCAGCCCTGTAAGCCAGCTTCAGAGGCCTGATAAACACCTTTTATAGTGTGGATGTTACCAACAACAGCTGACAGGATGGACATGCAGTCAGACCAGTACTTACCTCCTAATGATGCTAGTGTGGGTATGTTTTCTGAGCATGTTTCAGGGCATGCTAATGCTGCAGCCTGAAGGAAGAACTGAGGTAATGGGTATTTCACCAGAGACGCTCTGATCTGACTCCCACACAGACGAGCCCAGTTAAACCTCCTGCATCTCTTACCTCCCGTTAAATCTTCAATTAAACTCCCTTCAGCTTATAGCAGCCTGGAGCACAGTAAACGTCTCGGTCGGTTTTATAAGGAGACACGTGCGTCTGTTTTTTCTAGTTTCCGTAAGTCCACTGTGTTACCACTGCACATTCTAACGCTGCCTTCACCAAACACAACGGAGTTGTTTTGCACGGATCGATTGCACAAAGTCAATGCAAAGATGCAAATAGACGCATATTCTGAGCTGAGCTGTTAAAGATGGCAAGAATAGTGTCCGTTTTCATTCTGACATAAATGTATATCAATATTGTTTACGGTTTATAGATGAACGAGCAAAGAAAGACATTTAATATATCAAACAGCAATGCTTCTATTTTATATTTATAGGAAAGCACACTTGAGGTTTTCCCCGGAGCCGATTGACACACTTGATGGTCCGCTAAGCGTGATTTTAAAGAGATTTGAATTTAACGACGTGTCACAGGCTCTAAGTAACGAACCACAGCAGTGTCTTCAGCTGCAGCTCCTTCTCAGTGTGGTAGCTTACTGTCACTGATTGCACCGATGTGTCCTCGTGTCTCCTTCCGTGACTCGACTTGGGAACAACTTTGAGTGACCAAAATTGCCGTTCCTAATTGTGTTCCCAGGCCGACCTTGAGTTGTGTTTCCTGCATGGACAGGGCATTTCTAAATGCAGTGTAATTATAGTGTTTCCAAGTGTCCGTATTCTCCATCTGTTAACACTTTGCCCACTTACACAGCGGCGGGCTTCCTCTGCCACCACGGACAGCCCTGAACCAATCTTATATCATTTCACCATTTCTCATAAATGCTTGTTAAAGTCACCAGGAAACCAAAATTAGCAGTTATCCGCCTGCTTTTACGGCTTTTTGTTCAGCATTCGAGGAAAGATGCAGTTAGCTTATTGTGTGTGTGTGTGTGTGTGTGTGTGTGTGTGTGTGTGTGTGTGTGTGTGTGACCACAAATTGGTGTCATCAACATCAGAGGGAAGACTGGCGACTTGTAAACAAAGCTTCTGCTGGTCTTGATGTAAAATGTGGGCAAAACCTCATTCTGTGCTCATACTTAAGGAAGAGGATTGTAATCGACATCATCATTAGGTAGTTAATAGATAGATCGATGACACGTCAGGTGTCAGTCAGGTGTTATTTTGCTGCTGATGTGACAGACAAACCCTAGTGTGATTGATTGAGTTATATATAGTGATGTCATACAGCGTGAGAACAATGACAATGGAAAGTCAATTGGGATAATTCTTCGTGGTGGACACATGACTTAATAAGGTTTCGGGAAAACATGAAAAACAATACTCTGGTCTTGTGGTTGAAAGTCCTGTGTTGTTGGACCCTTCGCCCCCCCACCCCTTCAGCCCCCACCCCCCAACCTGGAGTCAACATGTAATGCTATGTCACCAGATCTGGTTGATTCATGTATCCGTACACAAAACCAATACATTGCATGTGGTGACTATTTCTAGAAGTGCTGTGAGCGTGGGTTTGGCCTGACGCATCAGTCACTGTTGCTAGAGGCATACCTAAGGTGTCATAGTTTGAAGTGGAGGGCCACGGACCAATCAGCAGCGATGGGAGTGAGAATGTGTTCCAAATGTGTTCCAGTTGAAATACAGAGTTTGAAAGACATAGATGAATTGTGTCGTGAGGCTGTGTTGCATTTACACAAATAAGGTCTCTCTCTGAGGTAGAGAGGTGGGAAACTGAGAGCCAGCTGCTGAAAAGGTGTGAAAGCCTCATTCTTCAAGATGCAGCTTTACTCTTCTATACTTTGTCAGCAAGCGGTCGATGAATTAACTGCTGCTGGTGTAGCATGAATCTGATCCCTGGTCAGTTCGATGATGTGTGACCCAGAGGTGTGAGTGAGAGCCTGTGAAGGCTGTAAAAGTTCTGTCTCCAAATATGATTCATCCATGTGTCGGTGTCAGTTTATGGAAAGCTGTTATCTCTCCGGCTGTTTTTGCCAAATGGTAATTATATAAGCTGTTAAAGCATTCGTCTGACAGTTACTAAACAGCTTCAGATGTGTCAACACCACCTTCTGGACTGGAGGAGAGCTGACCCCGGTCTACATGTAGACCCAGGGAAACCAGGACAGATTGTCATAGGTCCGAATTCACTCGAGTCAACTGAGTCGGCAGAATCAGGTGTCGGCAAGAAGTCTTTTTTTTTTTTTTGGTCAAATGTATAAAGTTTTGCTTTTGGCATCTATCCCAGTAGCAGAAATACGTAACCCACACTATTACCAAGGCTGAGGCTGATACAGTGACTCTCTGTGTCCAGTCATAGCTCACTTGGTGAAACGAAGGCCGGTGCCAGCAGGTTTGAACTAATCTCACTCAGAAGGCAAACTCTCACAATCAACAGATCCCATAATCTGAGATGTTAGTGCAGTCAATGACGCGTGAATAAGACTGTGTAATGCATAAGTCGGCTGTTTTGTATCGCACCAACAGTTACCAAAGGGACTTGCCAGCTGCTATGGAGGTCAGAACTGGGCTGTTGGGGGCAGATAATATATCAACTAGGGTCATTTTCCCATCGACTTCCATGCATTCAGACTTCTTTGTACACCCAGATTCGCTACCCCCCGATGGCCAGTAGAAAGAATGCAAGTTAAAGGCACTTAAGCATTGGCTTCACTTTTCAGAACCAAAGGTTCAGATAATGGGTTGATGTGCATCAGGTCTCAGGTCAGATTCAAACCAGGGATGTTATCTAATAACAGATTTTAATTGGCTTTTAGTAGAAAAGATGAGCCCAACAAGGCTGTTCACCTCAACGGTTCAGTTCCGGAGCAACACAGAATGCGTATCATTTTCAAAAGCTGTTCAAGATTTGAGCCACAACAACGTCATGATTCATTGGATTCAATGCAGAAATATTGTTTCATAGGGGTCGGTTTGAATTAGTGTGTGTTTGTAAGACCTGTCCCAGCTGCTTGAGGAAGTGCACTGATTAGCTTGTTAAACAGTTGGACACATTCCTGGTTTAAATGGTAATGTGTTGGTTTTAATGATTTGGGAAACGGTGTCCAGCATCTATACATCAACGTATTTGTCTCTCTGCCTGCCGTGTTGATATACTGTATACAGGACATCAAACACACCGCACAGCCGTGACTTTCCAGTCTGGTGTTTCCTAACAGTAACGAGTCATGAGAGAAATTGTAGGAAAGTTGGTGATCCAACAGATGTTTTCAGTTATCTCTTGTTTTCATTAGTTTTATCACACACATGGTTACTCAGAGAGTCCTTGGCTTATCCACGCACCAAACATATCCAAAACCCAAGAAATATCAAATGTATTACAGATGTAAAATCTTCCTGTAGACTACAATCTGTGCTGTGTGCATATGTTCATAAATGAACTGAATATTAATTGTTAATGTCATTAAGATGTAAATGTGTCTCTGTTATAAAGGCCAAGAGGAGCCAGACATTCTGTCATTGAAATGAATCTGTGCGTTTTGATTTGACACGTCATTCTCGTCTTCCATGACTAAGCGTTTTGTCACTCAGTGATTGGTTGTCTCATCTCCAGGGATCTACCTGTTGGACATGATCTACATCGACTCGGCCTATCCTGCGTCGGACAGCATCATAGAGACGGAGCAGCGGACCAATCAGATGAACAACCTTCTGAGGCTCATCTCCGACCTGCAGATGTCCTGTAACTATGGTAAGAAACCCGAGACGACGTCTGCACTAACCCATAGAAACGGTAAATCCCCAGTTTGCAAGTGGTGTTTGATATAATATTAATAATCAGATTGTTATTATTGAAAGGAAAGGATATTTGCTGACATTTGGATAAATTGTTATTGTGTTCATATTTTGTATAGCGTATGTTGTGTGATCTAACATACTGTATGTGGACTGTCAGGTTGAGTGTTCCTCTTCTTCTTCTCTCAGATTACTTGGTGACCCTGCCTCACATCCAGAAGTATCTGCTGTCAGTCCGCTACATCGAGGAGCTCCAGAAGTTTGTAGAGGACGACAACTTCAAGTAAGTTCCAATGAAAGTGACTCTCGAACACGTTACCAAGACTTTCCCTGAGAGCTCCGTCCACCCGTCGTCACGACACAAGCTGTTCTCCAGCACACGGAAACATGGAAGTGGGCGTGAAATTAACGGGGTCAATGCACAGGAAGCCCGGTGGAGAACGTCAGGCAGCTGGTTTTATCTTTCTCCACAGGGAGCTCATTCATGCAGCAGCCACTGATGACTTTCTCAGGCAGCGTCTCGGCTCCTCTGCTCAGGAACAGCTTTGGCCGTCGGCCACGGCTCGCGACACTTTGGATTTACCTTTTGATGTTCGGCTTCGACGTCATTCCAGAGCTCGAGCTACACCTGGTCCATTTAGTTCTTAATCTCACCTTTTTCAGACTGAGAGTTTCATCTGGCACTTCTGAAAGCCTGAAATGACTGAAAGTCTGTGTTTGCAGACTTGAAACAGGATTAAACACATTCTTCCTCTTTCAGTTTGAAAGTTGACGATGTACATTCAATTCACACCCTCACACAATTCAGAGTGTTTTAGTGATTCATCCAGTGATGGGTCCAATTCTGAAACGTGTTGAAGAGGAAACAGGCAAACGCTGTTCTTATGTGGATGTTTTTCAAATGTTTCATATAAGAGATAATATTACGTACAGAGGCAGGAGAGCCAGCGATGTACTGTTATATGTATGTCTGTGAAACACAGTGTAGCAGGTAGAAACTTCACCTTGAAATGTTGAAGTGTCCATCCTAACCGGATACAGGCTCACCTTATTGTGGACATGATTTATGAGACTCATTTTAACTTCTCTGATTGGTTCAGTTCTTTATTCTTGTCATGAATCAATGCTACAGCATCTAAAGCCTAAACTAATGTGAATGCAATGTGCCAAACCAGTCCACTCCGCCTCTCTGTCCCACTATAGCCAGTCCACTCAGCCCTCTGTCCCACTATAACCAGTCCACTCAGCCCTCTGTCCCACTATAACCGGTCCACTCAGCCCTCTGTCCCACTGTAACCAGTCCACTCAGCCCTCTGTCCCACTATAACCAGTCCACTCAGCCCTCTGTCCCACTATAACCAGTCCACTCAGCTCTCTGTCCCACTATAACCAGTCCACTCAGCTCTCTGTCCCATTATAACCAGTCCACTCAGCTCTCTGTCCCACTATAACCAGTCCACTCAGCTCTCTGTCCCATTATAACCAGTCCACTCAGCCCCTCTGTCCCACTATAACCAGTCCACTCAGCTCTCTGTCCCATTATAACCAGTCCACTCAGCCCTCTGTCCCACTATAACCAGTCCACTCAGCCCTCTGTCCCACTATAACCAGTCCACTCAGCCCTCTGTCCCACTATAACCAGTCCACTCAGCCCTCTGTCCCACTATAACCAGTCCACTCAGCCCTCTGTCCCACTATAACCAGTCCACTCAGCCCTCTGTCCCACTATAACCAGTCCACTCAGCCCTCTGTCCCACTATAACCAGTCCACTCAGCCCCTCTGTCCCACTATAACCAGTCCACTCAGCCCCTCTGTCCCACTATAACCAGTCCATTCAGCCCTCTGTCCCACTATAACCAGTCCACTCAGCTAGGGATGCACGATATTGATTTTTTGAAGCCGATACCGATATCGATAACTTTCTGCTCCTCGGGACCGATACCGATACCAATAACCGATAATATTGTTATTCGTTTTTGAATGTATATTCAGATCAAATTCAGGTCAAAAACACTAATGACTAAGCTTAGGTAGATTTAGCATAGCTTTGCCTTTTACCAAACACCATACCAGATGTATCACATTGACATGATAATGTGTTAATACTATGAACAAAAGAAAGCCAAGAACAGTTTTGACTCTTCAATAAAATGACAATATTTATATATATATATATATATATATATATATATAGTTGTGTATTTCAACGGTATATTGCATACTACTGTCTATACATACACACTCTTGTCTGTGTGTGTCCACGTTTATCTCCTCTACTTCTCTCTCTACCTACTCTCTCTCTCGTCGTCTGTCTCCTCTTCTCTCTCTCTCTCTCTCTCTCTCTCTCTCTCTCTCGCTCCGAAAGAAGAGACGGATAAATACAAGAAGTGTACAAACTTCTTGGTTACAGAAACATGGCGTATTAATTTTATGGGGTTTAATGGAAAAAATAGCTCTGAATGAACAACAGCTGAGCAGAAGCGCTTGTCGACCTGCCGCGGAGAAATACGCGTCTGGTCTGAATGGGGGGTGCGCGGATCGCTCGCGATTTTCGGCGGCGCGCTGCGCCGCGGCGCTTCCGCGTGCAGTGTGAACCTGGCGTGAGAAGGGAGCGCTCGATTTGTGGATTAACTCCCTCCTCCGAAACCTGTGATACCACAGTAACCACATCACATGCTAAACGGGAGGCGCCTAGAAAAAAACTAACGTCCCTCATCCCAATCCACCCGTAGCACTGTTTTAACACACACATCCTATCGTCGGATTATCGGAGGTATTAATAATTGTATCGGATTTATCGGGATGACGTCATAATTCCTATTATCGGGCCGATAATTATCGGGCCGATAATTATCGGGCCGATAATTATCGTGCATCCCTACACTCAGCCCCTCTGTCCCACTGTAACCAGTCCACTCAGCTCTCTGTCCCACTATAACCAGTCCACTCAGCCCCTCTGTCCCACTATAACCAGTCCACTCAGCTCTCTGTCCCACTATAACCAGTCCACTCAGCTCTCTGTCCCACTATAACCAGTCCACTCAGCCCTCTGTCCCACTGTAACCAGTCCACTCAGCTCTCTGTCCCACTATAACCAGTCCATTCAGCCTCTCTGTCCCACTATAACCAGTCCACTCAGCCCTCTGTCCCACTGTAACCAGTCCACTCAGCTCTCTGTCCCACTATAACCAGTCCATTCAGCCTCTCTGTCCCACTATAACCAGTCCACTCAGCCCTCTGTCCCACTATAACCAGTCCACTCAGCTCTCTGTCCCACTATAACCAGTCCACTCAGCCTCTCTGTCCCACTATAACCAGTCCACTCAGCCTCTCTGTCCCACTGTAACCAGTCCACTCAGCTCTCTGTCCCACTGTAACCAGTCCACTCAGCTCTCTGTCCCTCTATAACCAGTCCACTCTCTGTCCCACTATAACCAGTCCACTCAGCCTCTCTGTCCCACTATAACCAGTCCACTCTGGGGTGAACTGATTAGAATTAGGGTCAAAGGTCACTGTGACGTCACATAACTCATTTTAACCCTTAACTGTACTAACAGTAACTTGCAGTTTAACAACCGTGAGGTTATTCTAATTTAATTATACCTGATACAATGATGAGACTAATGACACATAATGATGATAACCTGCATTTTAATGCATTTTGTGTAAAACAATGGACCGTTTGCTAAGTTCTCATGACTCTCACCCAGCATGAAGTGTCACCTCTTTGAACATGGAGCTCTGGAATAACTAAGTAAATTAAAACATTTTCTACTAATACTCAATAGAGTACACTACAACCACTTTGTTCCAGTAACGAGAGTAAATGTCAGCTTCTTCCTCCCAATTTTGGGAACATTTAGAAATAATGTTTCTTACATATCGAGTCAACAATGGCCGAGTCTTTTTGATTTATCTGTCTTCTGAGAGGACCGGCCTTGGAGTCCAAAACGTGCAAGTGGAGAAAGACAAACAGCCCGTGGGGAGCTGTGGGACGGCCAGAGGCTTTCAGAGGGCATCATCATTAACCTGCACACACTGAGACCCGTCAGGGAGGAAATCCACTTTCCAGACGTTTGAATCTGAGCTGAAACGTGAGAGGAGCTTTCCTGCTCTGTGTTGGCGGGTCGTCAGCTCGGTCAGTCGATAAAGAGTGAGATCAAGAGTTGCTCTGGGGTCAGCTGGCTACGTCCAGCGTGGTGGAAAGCAGAACAGTGATGTGTTGCATCACTTTTCATGGTTCGATGTGATGAAGTGGAGAAATTGGCCTTCGTCAGTGGGATCAAACTTTTACCTGATGCAACAACACTTTACAACCATAATGGATTTTGCATTATCTTTTATTCTTATCAGTAATCCTTTTTAAAACTAAAAGGATCTACACCAATGAGACTTATGCTATTGATTTTGATCAGTTCAGCTTTATACTGTAGTTTGGAGGGATCCCACTGAACCAGACAGCAAAACCTGGGATCGACACGCCAACAGCTTCGGTATTTTGCCCAAGGACACTTCGGCATGCGGACTGGAGGAGCCGGGATTGGAAAACCAACCCAATTGGAGGACAGCTCACTACCTCTGAGCCACAACCTTTTATTAAATTGTATTTATAGTGTCATTTGACAAACAAAGTGACCCTCTCACATAGAGCAGGAACAGAACGCTCATTATTTTCAAAGGTGTTACAGCGCGACAGTGTTGAGAAAAATATGTCGCCGTAGATCGGAAAGCAGTCAATGTTGAGCAGCATCACAGCGGCAGGTGGAACCACAGTATGGTGCCTCCATGACCCAAATCAGGCCCGGTAGCAGTCGGTATCAGCCAGGACCCCGGCAGACACTACAGGACAGGAAAGCACAGCCAGAATCCCGGGAGGAGTCGAGTTAGTAACAGTCGAGAGAGTCCAGAGGGATCTTGGAGTAGAGCTGCGTCCAAAGGGGCCGTTTTAGTCGGTTCGGTTTCTGATCCGAATGTTTCCTGAACACTTTCCTTTAGAGGTTGTCTGGGAATGTTGACCTGGGAAGGATATCCAACCACGCTGTGGGACCGCCTAAAAAAAACTTGATGATTCTCCAACAAGTAAATCTATGGAATGAGCTGATCCATATAAATAACGAAACAAAAAAGGTCAGAAAGAGTGGAGTCACACTCAAGAGACTGACTAGAAATGCATTGGGATGATGGAAGCATCGGACATAAGTCATGGATCTAATGTGTGTATCGTGCAGCTATGGTGCGATGGTCACACAGTGTTGCTTCAGTGACCACAGAGAAAACATGCACAGATGAAACCAGGCTGATTGGATGATGTAATGTGGACTCTACACATGACAGACTGTGTTTGAAGTCCTGTTCTGTTCTTCTTTGGAATCAGCTCGTTATAACAGACATCCATAAACCAAACCCACCCTCACTCATTAATGACTACTTTACCCATAGTTCCTTCCACACGCAGCGTTTCTATGAATACTTCCATGTGTGTTGGTGAGTGACAGAATCCGATCAAGGAGCTAAATACATTTGGACTGTTCCTCATGCAAACGGAGCAAGTGCTGACAGTAAGAGAGATTATTTCCAAACTGTCAGTTAGCATTATTATTCTCAGTGACGGCAGCAGCTCAGCTCGGCTCTGGCGATCACGCTTCAACATCATTCTGACTTAATGTTCCATCACAAAATGATCTAAGGTCCATGATATGCCGAACATGAATGTATTTTAAAATAAAACTACCAAACGGCCTCTGATTATCATATATATATATGCCTTGGACCTTATATCTGTAAATCTGTTAACAACTACGTTTTTGAGCAGTTACTTAATATTAATTTACGTCTAGAACCAATTGAGCTGTTAAGACAGAACGCACCATGGTGATCAGGGGCTCTATGCTAATCCATGATGGAGGGGCAGATATAACACAACTGTTTAATGTGACACTATGTCTCTTTATTTAAATATGTAAATTATTCATTCGCCCAATATCTTCCCAGTCCTTTGCCTGTTTCTACATAGGATGTGTTCATCACCAGTGTTTTGGCAGCACTCTGCAATTTGCACACTGGTAACTAGCGTAGCATACATCTAACTGAGTAGAAGCTTCCCTTGATTGTTATATAAATCCATGCAAAGTTTATTTCAACTTAAAACTGGCAGGTATACTCTCCTGACTGTCTTGAAATTAGAATTTAATGGATGACTCCTGTCTTTTGATTACAATCCAACACTCACAGATCCAAGTGATCATGTATTCCTTTCTCTTAACCAACCTTGTACATCAACAGATGATGAAAACAGTTGGAAACGTCATTACTCAGTTGAGTAATGCCCAGTGAGACATGCTGTTGGCTGGTTGTGATTTCTCTTTAATCATCTTGGCTAAATAAATAGGAGACATGTTTAAAAGGTCTGTAGTTGGCTTTGTGAACTCCTAAAATACACGGATTAACACTGTAATTAATCTGAATTGGTATCACATCAGTGAGTGTGTGATGTATTTATTCATCAGTGTGGTGTGTCTAATAGAAACTGTTTGTGTTGCAGGCTGTCTTTGAAGATTGAACCTGGCAACAGTTCCCCTCGCATCGCTTCTTCTAAAGAGGACCTGGCAGGTAAGACACCAACATGTGGTAGAGCTACACTGATTGAATTGTCTTCCCATGGTTTGCCTTTATTGAATACCAGAGGTCTATTTTTTATTACTTACTTCATTTTTCTATGGGATTATTAGATTACATTATTTTATGTCAGAACAAAATGTTTCCAGAAAATGTTATGCTCAAATTGAGTCTGTCTATCTTTTTATTTTTCTCCTACATTGGAGATTAATATGGTTTTTCGCCAACGGGCTTCCGTATATTCCTTATTTTACAGATACATTAACTGCATGTCATCAGCATAGAGATGATAGTTATGATTATACATTATTTGTCACAGAGCAAGTTTCATGTTTATACAAACAAATGGAAGCGGGACCCAGAACTGAACCTTGGGGTACTCCACAGTTCAAAGGGATAATACATTTTGCCAGAGTAATGGTAAACTCCCTGTTTGTCGAAGTTTGTCCTAATATCATTTCATTTTGTGTGAAACCGTTCAGTGAATTATATTTCTCATCTTGCAATGTGCGTCACTTACAGGGCTGTCAGCTTAGCTTGCAAGCGGGCTTATTAAGCTACATTCCATCACAATTGTAACGTAAACTTACCTGATGTGTTCCATCGAGTGACTGTTGTTAGTTTCATTGAGTGAGACCTGTTGTGAGACCTGTTGTGAGACCTGTTGTGAGACCTGTTGTGAGTGCGAGTGAGTAACGTTGCATCGTTCTACAAAACACACAAACTTCAGAGAGGCTTCACTTAAGACTTTTGGATGTGTCGTCTTTCTGATTGAGTATTTTCACAGTTTTATACTTCAACAGTTACACCACAAACTGGGTCTTTCTTGACGTGACAATGATCTTTTAAAGCAAACATCATGTGTAATTAATGGCACAATTCAAACCTATTAAAAAAAGATTTGTCTCTTGCCACTGACGACCATACTTCTACAAATTACGGTCCCATGTTGGTCGACCAAAAGGGGTGGGACTCTCATGCAATGATCTACCCTATTTAATAACTTGAGGCTCCCTTCATGAGCATTAAGCTGAGAAGCCGTTTGATAAATGACTTGCATGTGGTGTACTGTGTGTTTGGACCACGGTACAATGATAAATGATCACCATAGCATTCTGCAGGTTAAGTTAGTTCCAGCAGGTTAGTGTATTTACACTGGATTAATGATATTTTGATGAGGGTGGAAAAGAAAACAGCAGAGAGTGAGGTGACCGTACTGAGTGGACTCCACAAACAATCACACTGGTCTGTCAGTGTCACGTCCATCATGCCTCCGTCCTCCCTTCCCTGTCTGTGGAGGCCGGGAGGCTGCAGACAGGCAGCTGCAGACAGGCCAGCGCAGTGGGAGCTGAGTGAAACGTTCCATGAGGACATGTAGCAGAGGGCCAGTCCACTTCCTTCACTTTCCCTTCTTGTGTCGTGCCGGTGGTTTGGAGGGGTTCTGCTGGAGTGGTCTGCAGTGATGTCATGCATCGGGAACAAGCCAAGAGGTGGATGTAGGTCAGAGTAATGGAGAGGGATGAACACAGAGCCACATCAAAGATGCAGCCGTCTGTGTGTGAGCTGTACTCTTATCTACTCACGTGTCAGTGAAGGCGTTCAGCACGGCCGCAAGTGTGGTGCAATATTCCAAAAATGCCTTGGAAAAATTCACGCTCTCTAAATGATTGGGTTATTACAGGAATCATTACAAGATTAGTTAACAGATTAGCTCAAATTGTAAGGATTTAGATAATAGTAATGATTGTATAGTGAGAATTAATATACCTTATATGATAATCATACGCAAAGTATCCCACATGGGAGAGAACATGGGAAGTTTATTGGTGAGGTCCCCCTACAGCTCTGTATGTATGTAGTTTGATGTCAGCCTGGCAGACAGGAAACCACACCGCCGAGGGGATAGATAAAAAAAATCTGTTTGACGTGCTGTGGCTCCACAATTCGGTGTAACTAACAATCAGCTTTAATTACAGCTTAATTTTCAGATAAATGAAGTCATATAATCTATAGCTGGTTAAACCAGTTAATTTTTTACTTGAGCTTTAAGTCGTAGGGCAAGTTAACGATGCAGCTAATAGCAACAACATGTCGGCCATTCCTCAGCGTGTCCTTAGAGACGGAACACATTGATCTGTTTCCATGGACTCGCAGGCTGGCCAGCCACATGGTGGGATTGGTTTGTAATGGTTATTAACTGCTATACTCTCCCTCGCCACCACTTGTCACATGACTTCATATATTTACATTTCAGACCGTATGCTTAATTATTAAGAAAAAAATCATCTTTGTAGAGTCATTATGTGCTTGTCGCTGGACTGACCGGAGGAGATTGTGCAGTAACGGAAGGAAAGGGTTCAATTTCAATGCATGTTAATTTCAAAGCCTGGTTCGGTGCCAGGAGTGTACGGGGCTGCAGTCGCTATAATAAACAGAACATCAGTGAGTCATCGGCACGGAAACATGTGTCGGAGCTTCAGCAGGGAAACGTTTGGCCTCGGGGTGAACGTGTGCTTTCTGTCAACGGGATGAAAAACGTGCTCACTTTCTTATCATTCCAATATAATTCTTTCTTATCGAGACATATTTTTCTCACTCTGACACACCATTCTATGTTGTAATACACTGTTGAGTAGGCTAGTTGTAGGGTCTGGTTTCGGACCTGAAAGAAGTGAACTCTGACAATAAATGAGGTGGTTTTGTTTTTCTTCCACAGCAAATAGGCTGCAACTCTATTTCCTTGTGCACCCCTGTGTTTCACAATGACAATGAATAAGACTTGAATCCTTGAAAAACTGTTTAATTCATGCTTTCTCTCCATATGCATCATATTTTCTAAACTGATGTGGAGTAATGCAATTTATAGGCGAGAAAAAGTGTTGAACACACAAAGGAAATGCCTCAGAATCATATTGAAGTAAGCTTGAGTATGAACTGAATTACATTCCACAGTAGGGTCAGCAGATTGTATGGACAGCAGATTAGTATGCACAATAAATGTCGATATGGACCATTAGTTATTTCCCTTTTGCCTCTTACTTACTGTTCAGCATCTGTAAATCAGGATGCCGTTCTGAATGAACTCGTCCATCGATGTTCTGACCCGAGTGATGGGAGTGTTATCAGTCCATGATAACTGCAGGTTTCTCCTCCTCATGATGTCAGATGAGCGTTTGGAGTTATATAACAGGACTTGTTGTCTCAGTCAGTAAACACATGTAACTGCCAGACAATTCGGTTTACTCATTCTCTCCATATGACCAGCGAGTGTAGGATGACATGGTGGCGACATTCACCAAGTTCATAAATCACTGTGTGTAAACAGGAAGCACCCCCCCCCCCCCCGGTAGTGACTTTAGCTGCAATCGTCCCAAGAATATTAGCTCATTTCACTGGTTGGGTTCCATTAATCATCTATTTTGGGAAGCGTTGTGACTGAAACCAGACCTCAGTCTGGCTAGCTCCTGTCAGGTCAGTTTAATTTCAAATCAAAAGTTAGCCTCTGGTGGCTTTTTTACAGTCTGTACAGGATCTGAGACCTCGAGTGTTTCTCAAAGTCAAGGATGCTTCCTGGGAAGGACGAGTCCTTCCGAGCCGGGCAAGATTGCTTTCTGGTTTAACATGATTTACAATCAATAACTAATATAAAATGATATATATACTGATTCAAAACATGTTGATATATTCTAATTTAAATAAAATTATCAGAGATTTTTACAATTATTATAATTTATAAATGTGCAAAACATGCTCTAAAAACCACATCAGTTTTCCATCGCCCATTGCACAAAACAACCCACCTCATCCAAACTAAACAGAAACCAAACCGTAAGACAGGACCCGTAATTCACCCAAACAGCTGTTATCTCCTCAAGCTAGATTTCGGTGGATTTCTACATTTGGAAGTTTACAAGGTTATTCCCTATTTCAAAATCTGGGGACGGAGAAGCATCGTGCTCATAGGATTGTGGGTGTTTCTCCTCTCCACCATGGAAACCGGGAGAGACTCGAGGGGATTCTGATCGTGTGGAGGACGGAGATCCAGATCCAACATGTGGAATGAGGCTTCGACGGCCAGGGGGGAGAGAGGTCCAAGGCCGGCCGATGGTCCAGCACACAGGCTGAGTTAACAGAGAGGACACAAGCTAGCGGGTTAGAGATGAAGGGCTTTTCAGAAAGATCACAGTGTTCTCATCAGCAACAGAGATGAGTGACCCCGACAGAGTCAGACTGTCTGGTGTTCATGAGGAGGTTATTCCAGAGGAATGGGGGCCGGGAGGAACAGGCCCTTTGGTTTGCTGACTCCCTTTTTCTCTCTGGGGGCAGACAGGAGCCCTGTGTTATGAAGGTGGAGAGTCCTGATTGTTCTACAAGGTTTGAGGGGATCAGGAAAGGGCTCCATTTACATATTTGTACATTTGGCCATCAGAGGGTTACAAAAAGAAATCTCTTGATTTATTATCTCTGTAAACTTGTAGAAAATGTGTTTATGGTCTCAGTCTTTAGTTTCATGTCTTCTTCAATCCAGCATGATGTTCATTTAGTACATTATGGTCCATTTAGAGTCCACCAGACCAGAAAGCAGGGGATGCTTTAGGGGCGTGGCTACCTGCTGATTGACAGGTCGCTACCAATGCAGGTAGCTACTAAGATGACTTTAACACTTAGCTGTAAAGTTGACCTTGAATTACTTTGTTAGCAGCTTCACACCAGAATCCACATGGATCCAGATCCAGTCAGGTTGCTGCTTAGGGTGCCGCTCTGCAGCTCATGTTCATCAGATCCACCCGTCGCTCCTCTGCAGTCCAAATATGGTCACTTCTGTTCACTGGTTGTAAAAATGGCAGCAACCAAAATCCAAGATGGTGGTGACAAAAATGCTGAATTGAGGCTTCAAAACCGTCCACTTCTTGTAAACAGTCTATTGTTTCACCTTCAAGTGTGGTCTGAGGTGGATCAGGAACCAGTAAAGGGAAGCTAAAGCTGGTCAAATGTGGTAGTTTTAGTTGAGATGGTGTCTGTAGCATTCTGGACCATTTGAAGGCTTCCAGTACGATCATGTGTCCTGACAACACAACGGTAATCTGACAAAGCATCAGCATGTGACGGGAAAAGGAGAAAGGTTTTGTGTTCCCTCAGTTAGTATTCAGAATAGGGCACTTTTCTGCTGAGTGTGCAGAAAGCAAGCTGCAGCGACCCAATCCAGCGTGTGTCTTTAAAAGCTAATAGTGGAGTAATTAAGCAGCCGTGTTAAGGCAGCTTCTATCCCAGAGGGATCACATTATCCCGCCACATTACACAGATTGCTGTAATTCTGACTTTACCACATATGTCTCATGATTACCAAATTGCAGATGAGTCAACATTTTCCTCTTGTTTATGGGAAAGATTCTAATTTGAACAAATTCCATAGTACAGTGGGAATATATACGCTGCCCCAACAAAATACCCAGCAGGCACAGCTGTCTGGATGCCGGGGCAGTTCCTCCACGGCTAACACCGTGAAATCACTTCACACAAGTCAGGCGTGTTTCCGAGCCCGGCGCGAGGAGCGTCGACTGCCCTGCTCGGACCAAACTGGTCACGTCTAGCTGGTTGAATATTCCCAGTAGTGTTCCAGTGAGAGGGAACGCAGTGACTCAGAGGCTCCATTGCCACATAATTTACAGGATAACACTGCAGCCCTCCAGCCAATCAGCACAGCAGGATCCTGGCAGACAGCTGCTGCTGATAGGATTATATGGAGCGACCTCTTCACACGTTCACACCGTCGCCTTACAGAGAACATGTAGATTAATCTGTACAGTTGATGAAGGCACCGGCTCCTGAGGGGAATAATGTTGTTGTTTTTTTCATTCTGTGCCTCACTGGCTCCATCTACTGGATCATCTGCTGGATCACTTTTCCCTCCATGAAAGGGAACTGGATTATGGAAGTTCTCTGTGTGTAAATGGTTTTGGTCATTCTGTCGGTCAGTGACCCTGCACAGCTGCAGCCCTGTGGTCTCGCCAGGCCAGCGACCCCTCCTGACCCGGGAACATGCGTTCTCCTCACTTTCATTTACAATTATTAGGGTTGATATTAAAATGCACAAAAATGACGTAAGGAAAACATTTATGGAAGTGCTATCACGTGTGAAGTCTGGACCAATCCCAACGCTGGGTCACCCGGTAATCTGTTGGCTCTAGTAACACGTCCGATTCCAGCTGTGGAGAATTCATGTGTCAGCGGTTCAGAATGTAGATGCAGTCACTGTCTTAATTTCTTAGCTGCAAATCAATGTTACCGTCGAGACTAGAAGAACCTCACAAACCTGACTGGACCCGATCGTCTCTATATAACAGTTTATTGATGAGCTCTCTCTTCTGTTCAAAGAATGTAGAATCTGTTTGTAATCAATCACACCCCCTCCGTTGTGTAATAGACGTGTGGCAGTGATGACTTGTGTTCTGTGCTTCAGGTCTGTCCGAGGTATCGGCCTCTATGAGGTACAACCGGCGGCCCACCTGCCCTGATGCCTCAGTGGGGGTTCGGATCCCCACCCCCCCTCCCTCTCACCACAGGAAGAGCCATAGTCTGGGAAACAAGTGAGTACCACATTCCGAGGCGTTTCCCAAAGGGATGTTCAGGATGTGATTCATACAACAAATAACATCCATCTGAATCCATGCTGGAGCCTCAGCTTAGATATGATGTGGAGCCTCTGGTGGCAGCCATGGGCAACTGCAGCGCAACTGGTAAACTTCCTCATCAACTCCCAATGCCTTTTCATCCGCTGCTGCAACAGAACTGCAGAGCAGCGATATTTACATTTCTAAATGAATTGTAAAAGTTAGCAGCAGGCGCAGACAAAACAGGAAACACACACTATTGTATCTTTACTTTGAGCTGTTTTATTTGTATTTGCTGTCTGTTTTTGTATTTTTGTACTTTTATTTGACCTTGTTTGAGAATTGCTTCGTAAGATTAGTTTTGAAAGGTGCAATAATATTTGTATTATTATTTATAATATATGGTTATGTTAGTATAATTATTTAATTCATTCATTATTTGTAATCGCTTATCCTACTCAGGGTCATTATTATTATTATTATTATTATTATTACAGATATTCATTATACGTTATCACATATCCTCCTCAGGATCAATATTGTGATAATTATGACAATAATATGTATTATCATAATCTATAATCCTACTAATAATACAGGTCTATCCACTGCTGTGTACGTGTAGCCAACACACAGCAACACAACGTATTGTAACCATGTTTTGGCCCATGCAGACCTGCAGAGGATGAGCTGCTATTAGATAATAACAACTTATTCATGTAGCGTCCACCTCAAACATAAGCCACAGCCCAGCCTGGTGAGAGACAACTATGTCACTGGTAATATGACATGAAGCCTGATGGGAAAGAAACAAGACTTTCACACAAGACAGTGTGAACGGCATCGTATCACCTTTGACCCGTGTGTTTCCCTCGCCGTCCTCAGTATGATGTGTCAGTACGGCATGTCGGAGAGCAGGAGCGCCACGTTTCCCATCGAGAAAGCCCGCCACCTGCTGGACGACAGCTTCCTGGAGTCTCAGAGTCCCGTCAGGATCGATCCACACAGTACATCTGTGTCCAACGGCCTGTCGTTAGGTATGTCTGCGCTGCACCACTCAGCTCTCTAGAGAGTCGTAATATCAAGTAGTTCAGGCTGCTCACATCCACAGGTCCATATATGAGTCATTTCTATATTCATAAATGTATACACACACCTTATGCCTTTGTTATTCTCCTCACCATCCGGTTCCCACAGACAGCAGGTTCACTTCAGATCTCTGCTCTTTGGAACCCGACTGAAGTTTTCTTCAACAACGTATTTCTTCCACACTGATCATACTTGTTACAAATGACTAATGACTTCATTAGCTTCCTTCCTCCTGTTTTCCCTGACAGGCAGCAGTGAAAGCTCTTTTGGGGAGGAGCTGTCACCTGGAATGGAGAGGTGAGAGCATCATCACACGTTATATCCTTCAAGCCGATGATGACTTTAATCACCTTTAAACAACGTCACCTCCTCAAAGTCATCACAAGTCTACAGTCAGATTCTGTCAAACAATGAGGCTGACGATTTAATTGGTTTATTTATTTTCTTATCAATGAGTCCCATGAAAAAAACTCCGAGCTCCAAGTCTATTGGTTAACACTGAAGTTGTAAATCTCTAAAAACACAGTTTATTTTGTGTATGACTGTAGTTTTTAGGAAACAAACAGGAGGAAATAATGACTTAGTTGCGGGACTACTTTCTGCTGTGGATTAATCCACATTTGTGTCGTGGTGAGTATTAAGGAAGAATACAAATATAGACCTTTAAACTTTTAATTTGTCTGACAAAAGTAGCCGTTAGTATCTGCCTGCTGCATTTTCATTATACATGAAATATCAATGTGTTTGACTGTCGCTAACATTATATGTCTTATATGTAAAGTAATAATGCTGCATATCTATGTTTGTCCCACAAGAACACAGAATTAGAAAGAGATTAGAAACCGGCTGGGATTGATCATGTTTGTACCTCATGACTGTAAAAGTTTAAATTGAGACTGACTGTGACGACGTGTGACAAACAGGGGCCGCATGTACGCAACACTGGGCCCCAACTGGAGGGTCCCGCTTCGTAACTCCCCCCGGAGCCGCAGCTACGTTTACAGGTACAGTGGAAGCAGGAGAGTCACGGTCCATACAGAGAACTACAACCACTGGTTTCAGTATAGTACAAACGGCAGTGAGTTGCTATGGTGACAACACAAGTAAAAAAAAAACAGTCTGGAATATCAATGAGTTTAGTTTCTTAACTAAATGAAAGAAGTTTCCCAAATTAGTTTGAAGACCCTCGTAAAGAAAACCTGAGTTGTTCCAGTTTTAGGAAATGAAGAACATCTCTGATCCAATGAAAAACAGAGAAGAGGGAGATTTTTCTCACAAGAAGAGCAGAATACCTTTCATAGAAGAGGATGGAGAAGCAGAGGGAGAGACGGTTTCAGATCAGGTGTTCAAATCCACTCTGAATCTTTGACGGTTCCACGCAGCTCCACACTGGCCACCGCATGCATCAGCACAGATCTGCACACGCATCATGAGTAATGACCTCCAGTCTGTGACATCACTGCAGAGGAGCTTCATGTTTGCCAGTGTTGGTCACGCTGTCTCTCCGAGAAGATAGAAGAAGACGTGTGATCACACCGCGATGTATTCATTCCACTTTGCTCACATCACATTTATTGTACAAAAGTGGTAATAATATAGAATACAGTAGAATATAAAGATGGACACTGCGTCTTCACTCCCTCCCGCTGTACAAAGCAGAAGAAAATCCCAGACGTGGGCGCTGCCATGTCGTGTGTTTGGAGCCAGAGCCTGCAGAGTAGGGATTGGGTATCAAGGTCAACAAATAAGTCATTACAACCCATTTGATTTTAAATGATCAGAAAAACATGGTACATGGATATGTAATGCCTAAAATAACAGAAACTCTCTACTCTCGAATACTTGTCCCATCCGCTAACATGGAGGGGGGATTTCTGATCATAGTTGAACATAGTTGGAACACTTTCTACGGTCCAAACCTACAGCAGCATGCCACCATGCTGATCACACAAACACAACACATCAATCTAAACCAGTGCAGGATGTGTTTGTAGCACACTGAGCGCTGTTTCAGTCGTTCATCATGTGTCGTGTCCTCGCATCTCATCAGCTCTACTGCTGCCAACTCCTGCTATGGATGCAGCGAGGCCGGCAGCGTCACCGTTGAAGGGCCCCTGCGAAGGAAAACTCTGCTGAAGGAGGGCCGGAAGCCCAAGGTATGGTGGTCTTTGAGACGTGACTCTGGTTTCCCTCGGACGTTATCCGTGAGTTTTCAGCACACCCGTGTATCTGCTGTGTTGCAGTTGTCATCGTGGACCAGGTTTTGGATCAGCCTGTCTGGATCAACACTGTTATTCTATGGAGCCAAATCCCTGAGGGCCTCTGAGAGGAAGCATGTAAGTTACTTATTACCATGGCAACACTGATTGGAATTTCCTCTTGGTGTGTGCTCGTGGTAGAAAAAGTACACATCAGCACTAGTGTAAAAATACACGTTAACAACGCTGTATCATAGTTCATAACCTGCTGACGGTGTTCAGTGGCCTCGCTGCCTCAGGAACCTGGAGAACACACATTTTCCCCTCAGCCTCTCTCTGGTACGCTCTGTTTGAGCTCCTGCCCCTCCCTCCCAAAAAGCCCAGTGTGCTCTGATTGGTCAGCTAGCCCACTCCGTTGTAATGAGTCAATCGTTGAGTGTGTTTGTCAGAAATGTCCCGCCCCCTCTCTGCTGTCAATGTGATCCTGTGATCCTGTGATCCCGTGATCCCGTCCTCAGTACAAGTCCAGCCCCTGTAAGAAGGTGTGTGTGACCGGATGGATGGTGGTGCTGCCCGACGACCCGGCCAGACCCAACATCTTCCAGCTCAACGACCCCGACAAAGGTCAGTCCCACTCCCCCGCCACAGCTCCGGCTCTCGTCTCCGTCCCTCCTTTCACCTCACATAACAGTCCGTGTCCCTTCACAGGCAATGTTTACAAGTTCCAGACGGGGTCCAGGTTCTCAGCGATCATCTGGCACAAAAACCTGGAGGAGGCCTGCAGGAGCAGTAGACCTCAGGTGAGTTCAGTAATCACCATCAACACGACTTCTTTGTCCTGGAGAGACGGATGAACGGAGATGGAAACATAAGGATGAGATAGTTAAACAACGGAGACATGAAGAGTTTATTACACACTGATGACTTAGAGTAGTATTTAAATGCATTAATAGCCTGGATTTAAGACAAACATATTTCTGCAATTCAACTTCCCTTTTCTGTTTGAAATGATAAATAATAAATGAAATTACACATTTGTAAAATGACAATAAGGCGATTGATCTTTAGCTGTGAATGTCTATTAAGGAGTCCTTCTGTTCTCTCGTCATTTAACCAAAGCAAAAGGGCTTTTTCAAAATGTCCATTCTTCCCAACAGGAACCGTTATATTTCATTCTACCATATTAGTGATGAATGTCCCTGTGATACTGATCTAATGAAGAGGTGTTGCGATAATTCCCAGCTAGTTTGGTGCCAAGCTTCCGTCAGTCGGGTCGGATGGAGGTGGGATCTTATTCTCACCACCACTGAACTAAACTGGACCAGAGATGGTTTGAACTTGTTTTCAGCCGAGTGTGAGTGTTTTGTTCAGACCTGCAGCGAGGCTTCCAGGCTCCCATTCAGTCGGACTAAACCCGACGCCGGATACGAGGGGTGTTGTGGATCTTCTCCCCTGTTTGTCATTTTGATATATCTAATATCTCTATTCTTCCAACAGATACCAGCAAACCTCATGTCGTTTGAATGAGAAGAGACCTCAGCCAGGTACACTGTTGTGCCAAACCCATTAGTTTGGGCAGAATAGACTAAATAATGGAAGCCGGTGGGATTTGATGGCGTCTACTGAAGCGGGAGAGTCGAGAAGAAGCTGTTTATTACCGGACTCTCCTTCCCCCGACATTAACGGAGTAACCCAGTCAGTGGAGGACGGCGGTGAGGTTCTCCCTTCTTACTTCCTCTCAAACTTCCTCGTCCACTGTCATTTTTCATGCTGCTAAAAACATGTGAGCACGCACGTCGTTTCTTTCTTCTTTCGTTCGCCCCATGTTGGGTTGCCGTGTGGGCGGAGCCATCAGAGCACCAACGTGGACACCAGTGTTATGTGACTGATGTGGATGTTGGGTCTGCAGACCAGTGTTACTCAGCCTTCAATGGAGCTCAGGGTTCTAGTTGGAAACCACGCCGGTGTCGTGCACACGGCTGCACTCGGCAAACGGCTACTGTTTTCTTTTGTTCCTGCATTTCAACATCACAACAACGTCACAACAACGTCACAACAACATCACGACACGTCACCGACTTCTGATCCATCATAGAGGATTAGGACCATGAAAGAGCAGCGCTGCAGCAGAATGGACCGGAGTCTTCATCAGCCTGTGACGTAAAGCCAGACAGAAGTCACACATTGTGGAGCGTGAAGCTGCTTTATTGTGGGTGGAGTGAAGAGGCGGCCCGGGGTCGGGTCACTCCCTCGCGACCTCAGCTGGCCGTCCTCCTGGAAACGGGTTTGCTGATGTACATAACAAGGTTTACAAATAGCAGCAATTCCTTATTTTCTACAGAACAAATGACACCATTTGTCAAACAGCGTGAAAGTGAACAAGCGGATGATGAGTAGAGTAGAGTAGAAGACGGCTGGAGGCGTGCTCAGGCTGCTGGTGGAGTGGATTCAAAGCAATCACATGTGTGTAAATAGTGTATTTATTTGTAAAAGAGTTTATTTTTTGACAGTTGGCCATCAAAGGGAACTCATGATCTTTGCTGCAGGAAGCCGTTCCTCAGAGAGACTGTTGGTGGGAAGCCACCCTAAAACCTAGTCTGACTCCGGATCTCCAGCTGAAGGACTGTGGAGGAAGGGAAGACTCCATCAGCACTGGCACTGTTAAAGAACCCGCTTCAAAAGCTAAACGTGGAATTTAAAGGATCACTCCGTTTTATCGCAACTTGGATTTGGATTTATTTTGAGGTTTGGCCGTCATTCCTATGATTAATAATACAATATTTCTCCAGGGTGATTACTGGACATGAAATATGTTGGGCTCTTGTTCGTTAGATGCAGATGTAGCAGGTGTAGCAGGTGTAGCAGGTGTAGCAGCGGAGTCTGGAGTCTGGTTGATGGATGCTAGGCTATGCTAACACTACAGCTGCTCCATCAACACATACAATAACATCATCTAGACATAAATACAGCAGAGACCTTGTTCTTTGGACCACAGACAGTCTCTGGATTCTCCACATAGTCTGGTCTGCTCTCTGGACTAATGTGAGCTACTATCTAGACCTCTGGGGGACCACAGACATGAGATTTGTTTCCTCCGTTTTTTGATTCAGTAACGTCAGGATGCTGATAGGCCGTCATGCTTCTCGCTTGAGTTAAAATAATTAAACTCGTCTTTGTGAATTTGCCACATCACACAGTGCAAATGTACGTCTATCGTTTGCATTGATTTGTATGCGACAGCACCACGTCAAACATCTGCCTGGCGTTTGGTGTTTGGTGTTAAACGCCACATCCTGAGGCGGTCTGGTCTGCATGATCCCCCACTCTCTGAGCAGTTTGTACACTGAGTCCCGGACCTCGTTACAGGACCGTCTGACGTAGGTGTTTGTGAGCATGCTGAGGAGGGAGCGATGCATCTGAAAGGTGTTTGAGCACCCGACGAGTACCTGTGATGACTTATCACTGGCACCTTCATGCTTCAGTGGAAGTGCTTGTCTGACGGTTGAAGAGAGTCTTAGGTCAGACACCCAACACCCTGGAGGGATTACACACCCCATCCGGTCTGGGAATGCCCTGGGATTTCCCATTTAATCTACTGCCACTGGGACCAGGTCAAACCAGGTCTGACGGGTCAATGACCTTAACTCCAGAGCTACTTCCTGCTTCAGCTTCTCCACAGACTGTAAATAAGAAGTGGGCGTGGTGACCCATGGGTTTGTGGACTACGGCTTTGATACTAGTGAATGAGACCATACACTCATGTTTACAATGTTTACTGAGATAGTAGAGTGAGAAGTCGGTTTCTCTTAGACGTCCATGCAGTCAGACTCATTTTTGCAACCAGGGCAGTCGCCCCCTGATGGCCAGTAGAGAGAATGCAGGTTGAAGTCACTTTTCAGACTCGAAGTTGCAGCATGGCTTTGAAATCAAATCATTTAGATAACCCAAATAAAGTGTTGGTTGGTATAGTCCAAAGCCAGGCAAACATCCAAGTTGTAATCAATCGGAATGATCCTTTAAGAGTAGAACACAACGATGTAAATGAAATTCAACATTTACTAATAGATGCCATATTTCTAATGTTTCCCTGTTGTAAATCCCAGTAACTGTCATTTATTTATGATATTATCAAACGCAACGTTGGCAAGAAATCTTGTAAAACGGTAAAGAAAGCATTTATGTGTCAAGTGTAATCACGTTGAGAATCTCATGAGTTGAATGTTCTTTGTGTTGTTTTTCATTCTTTCTGGACTAAAACAAGTGTGGACTGTTTTTACTGGGAAGGATTTCTTCAACGAGTGGCGTTGTTTCTCCAGTATTATTGTCTGAATGCAGACATGACTCTCACGTGTTGAACATCAGAGAAAGTCAGGCTGCTGTGTTTCAGAAAGTGGAATCGATTGTCTGTATTGTTCACGAAGGAAAATGAACTAACACTCTGGAAAAATCCCCTTGTAATGTATCAAAGCATGCCAGACCGATATATTCACCAATATGAGCTTATTGCAGCTGTAAAGGTGTCGAGGTAAGCACGTTTTACGGGTTTGCTCATTGACTTCAAAATCAGTGGAAGCCAACGGCTGATGAACTCACTAGTATGGCCCTTTAATGAAGGCCGGAGCCCATTTCTTCTTCTTGTACCAGCAGAAAAGTGGCTCTAAGCACCACCAGACCATGAATATCCTCTATTAATATCATCACCTGTGAATTGATTGCTTCACATGTTTGATGGGTGGAAACAAACTCATTTATTCCACTTTGTTTTGTTTCATCTCACATGCTGTTTGAAGGGTAAAACGTCAGTAAGTACGTAGAATTAAAGCTAGTAGCATATCCTTGTTTAATGTCTTGACCGGAGTCGGATGTGAAAGTCACTATTCACTTCATCTGAGCGTGTCCAGTATAGAACATGTGTGTCCATGAGGTTACACTCTCAGTGTTTACATCCAAGCTCTGTCTGCAGGCTTCATACGACCCCAACAACCTCCATCAGAAGTGATGCCCCTTCCTGAGTACCCCTGTGGGACCTTATGTTGGGAACAATGTGTACGATAGTCAACGGTAAGAGACAACACTTGTTTGGATCCTGTGTGATTTACACGTATGATGTTTGTACATTTAAGAGATCCTTTTTTGTGAGTCCAGAAAGTCTCAGGTTGTTGTTGTATCATTTAGTTTAATATGAAACCGCCCGGGGAACATCTCTGGTCTCACACACAACTGTTAGCTTGTCCTGCTAACTAGCTAACGCAGCTACATTCCATCACTAATGTACGTTATCTTAGCTGGTGTGTTTTATCCTGCGACTCTTTTTATCGGCAGGAAGAGAAAGAAGGAGACTTGTTGTTAGTGTGAGTAACGTTGCATCCTGGTACCCAACACACAGAGAGACCTGTTGTCATAGTAACGTTACATCCTGGTACCCAACACACAGAGAGACCTGTTGTCATAGTAACGTTACATCCTGGTACCCAACACACAGAGAGACCTGTTGTTATAGTAACGTTACATCCTGGTACCCAACACACAGAGAGACCTGTTGTTATAGTAACGTTACATCCTGGTACCCAACACACAGAGAGACCTGTTGTTATAGTAATGTTACATCCTGGTACCCAACACACAGAGAGACCTGTTGTTATAGTAACGTTACATCCTGGTACCCAACACACAGAGAGACCTGTTGTTAGTGTGAGTAACGTTACATCCTGGTACCCAACACAGAGAGAGACCTGTTGTTAGTGTGAGTAACGTTACATCCTGGTACCCAACACACAGAGACCTGTTGTTAGTGTGAGTAACGTTACATCCTGGTACCCAACACACAGAGAGACCTGTTGTTATAGTAACGTTACATCCTGGAACCAAACACACAGAGAGACCTGTTGTTATAGTAACGTTACATCCTGGTACCCAACACACAGAGAGACCTGTTGTTATAGTAACGTTACATCCTGGTACCCAACACACAGAGAGACCTGTTGTTATAGTAACGTTACATCCTGGTACCCAACACACAGAGAGACCTGTTGTTATAGTAACGTTACATCCTGGTACCCAACACACAGAGAGACCTGTCGTTATAGTAACGTTACATCCTGGTACCCAACACACAGAGAGACCTGTTGTTATAGTAACGTTACATCCTGGTACCCAACACACAGAGAGACCTGTTGTTATAGTAACGTTACATCCTGGTACCCAACACACAGAGAGACCTGCTGTTATAGTAACGTTACATCCTGGTACCCAACACACAGAGAGACCTGTCGTTATAGTAACGTTACATCCTGGTACCCAACACACAGAGAGACCTGTTGTTATAGTAACGTTACATCCTGGTACCCAACACACAGAGAGACCTGTTGTTATAGTAACTTTACATCCTGGTACCCAACACACAGAGAGACCTGTTGTTATAGTAACTTTACATCCTGGTACCCAACACACAGAGAGACCTGTTGTTATAGTAACTTTACATCCTAGTACCAACACAGAGAGAGAGAGAGAGATGCCCTTTTTGTTTCCTTTCTAATTATGTATTTTCACGGTCTCATACTTCAACGGTTAGATGACAAAATGCCTTGACTTGCAAAATTCTGTTAAATTGACAAACATCATGTGTGTAACTAAACATACAATTCTCGTCATTGACTGCCGAACATATTTTTCTTACAAAAATGAAGGTCTTATGGGGGTCCGCTGGACGGGGTGTGAGTCGCCCTCACTTTGAGGTTTTGCAGCCTGCATGTAATGTGCACTACTCCGCTGTAGTGGCCTAATATTTGGGATGTGACTCTGGTTTGCAGCTCCATGTTCAATTCAGAGTGATGGGGGGTTTCTAGGAGACGTGAAGAGGGGCAGCTTGTCAGCACCGACTCAGACAGGAAGGAGACCTTCAAAGGAGGGTCAGGGTGGTGGACGGGTTCACAAACACAGGTCTTTCACTCAGGAGACTGATGTTAGTGTGAAGCGGTGCCAATTAGAGACACGTTAACGAACAAAATAAAACAAAACCTGCTACAAGTTAGGTTCAGGCAACATGACTTGATAGGTTTAGGAAAAAAACATCCTGGTTTGGTGGAAAATAACTGTAAAAGTGGAACAAAACAAAAATGCATCAAAAGTTCTAACATCGGTGAAAGTCTTCTTCTGACCCACCACAAAATACGTTACCTTTGATACCTTATTCACAAGACAGTTTCATCAACATAATAATTCCATAAACCTTTAACATTAGAGAAGTTAGCATGGTTCAAAAATGATGGTACAGATCTGAAAGAAGAGCGCCGCTAGCAGTTTCACCAGCTGATCTGGATGATGGTGATCCTGATCTGGATCATCCGACTCCGGGAAAGACCTCAAACGTGACAAACTTGTTCTGTTTTGGTTTGTTTTTAACAGACTTTGTCTGTGCATTAAAAGAAGTACATGGATAATATGCTGTATGTCATTGTGTACCAAAAAAAATGTCAAATTGAATCACGATACATAGAATATTTTACGCTTTGAGACATTTCCTTGAAAGTGAATTGTTTGTGGATGAAATAAAAAGACAGGATTGGCTGTGGATTCATGTAGCACGTAGCAGACCTGTCAGGCGTGAAGCATTGTAACATAGTGGCCACGAGGACTGTGACTCCAGAGATATTAAAGGGAGCTGCACGTATACAGCTGACTAATTCATATCATCAGACTCATTGTTATTCTCATGTCACCCAACCCTTACCTGCGGTATGTCAGCGGTCATCATGTCTGGCCAATGCCAGGATATCAAGGTAACAATGACGTGACGACACTCGGCATGATCACTATCGTGTTCCTGCTGAAATGTTCTCATCCGAGTTCAACCAGAAACCAACAGAAACCCTCCTGACGTCACGGCAACATGGAGCGTTGACCGTGTAGAAGAAGTGGACGTCGTCATGGTGATGTCACCCATCGGTTGTGGACTACGGTTTGGAAGCCTCCGTTTTGGATTATTTGCAACCAGTGAAGGAAGTGACCATATTTGGACTGTGGAGGAGCGACGGGTGGATCTGACGAATACAAGCTTCAGAGCGACATCCCGAGCAGCAAGCTTACTGGATCTAACCGCAACATGTTACAGCCGGCTCACACAACAAAAGAGATGCACAACCAACTTATAAACAAAAGTAACATGTATTAAATAAATGTGCTTACATAGAAATAACGAGGTGTGGAAGTCGGCATCAGTGGTGTATGAAGGTGTAGAATGCAGTGGAGAATGTGTGGTACATGTTGCCAGTGTCTAACAGAGGAAAGGCTAAACAAGGAAGGGAACATGGAAGCTAACTTTGTTAACACTTTCACACCAGAATCCACATGGATCCATTTCCAGTAAGGCTGCCGCTCTGCCGCTTGTGTTCCTCAGATCCACCCGTTGCTCCTCCAAAGTCCTAATATGGTCACTTGCACCACAGGTGGAAGATGATGAGGCTTCAAAACCATAGTTCACAAACCAACGGGTGACGTCATGACGACGACGACGACGTCCACATCTTCTGTACAGTCTGTGGTCGTGAGCTCATCTGAACCATCAACTTCTTTACTCTTTAATAAATGTCAGAGTTCAGCATCATTCGGTTTTTTCTACAACTGATTCTCCAAATACATTTAAACCAAATATAATGTACGCTAGCATCGATTTGTACATGACATCATACCACGTTCCATTTTTCATGAAGTATTTCATCAAGTTTCATCACTTTCCTCTTTCAATCGTTTTGATATTCGTATACGTCTAATCTAACAGGTTTCTGTTTTTACCAGTTCCAATGAGGATTGTGTTCTACGGGACATCGCATGTAATTTTTTATTTTTGTGTGTAAAAATGTTCTAGTATTGTAACTGTGAAAAAGATGACCACTGGGTTGTGATTATCAGTCTGTGATTATTTTGATAACTTATTCTTCTCATGCCATTGCTATATGTTGCTGTATTTTCAGCTTCAGACATTGAATTGGGAATAAAATGTATGTACAGAGAGTTGTTGACTTTGCGTTGCTTCTGGGATTCATCTCTCCGACGGTCATTGAAAGCGGACCACCACACTAACGGTCAGGTGGTCTGTAGACTGCTACTGGTTCAGACGACATGATACCAGCCTGGTTCTGGTCTGAAGGCCGAGTCAATCCGTCAAAGACGTTAAAGATAAATAGCTTGACATGACGATAATAAGAATAGAATAAACATGTAGTAAAGCACCGTGAAGGCAGCATGGCTGCACTACACCACCACGCCACTAGGGTGCAAACTATCAATTTGAGAGCTTTTCAACAAAAAATAAAAAGATCAGTTTGTATGCATACGTGTGTGTGTGTGTGTGTGGCCACGTAGCCTAACACAGCCATCACTAAAAGCTTACCTGTTTAACTAAAGCCCATATTTTGGAGACCCCCACAGAGATGAAATCATAACTTGAACCCTGTGTATCATGCTAACATTACTACACACACACACACACACACACAGAGGTCAAACACGTTGAAGGTTTTGCTGGTATTTGGTAACATGATGCTGACTCGCATTTGAAAATGAAAGACATAACTCGGTGCATTTGCTACCTTTATTTATTTGAAGGACTGCTGCAATATTGAAGCTGATTGTAGGCTGATGCGGTGGCCGAAGAGCTATGACAGTGCAGACTGTGAACGAATAATAACACTGTGTGGTGTTTCAACGCAAAAGCAATGAACTCTGAATAGATGCAACAACAAAAACCTTTGTGTCCCATTTCAAATTTATCACTTTACATACAAATTATATGAGTGTATTTTCAGTTATAGCTGAGTGCTGCTGGGAGGATATAATGTGGCAACAGCACAGAATACAAGATACTGGTGTTGTTTTACCTAGATGTGACTAGATCACCCCAGACAGCCTGTACATGTGCTGTGGGCAGTCATCCGGAGAGAAACAGGTTACAGTCTGTATACGAGAAACTAATCTGTCTTCAATGAGGTTTTGGTTCACACCATTACGTTTTAATGGCCTGCCTAAAGCAAAGGAGGTTAATCAACGACGTTTCTAACTGATGGTTCAAGTTTCAATTTGGTAGAAACAGAAAACAAATAGAGAGATGGCGTGGAAACTGATGCACGGACCGAGGCGTAGTTTCACAGTTCCTCTTGGAAAAAATCATCCGTTGAAATCTTCTTTGGCGTCTAAAACTGCCAACTGCTTGCCAAGTCACTTCCTCAGCTGTGCGATGCGTCGAGACCTTTAGAAAAATAAACCTGATGTTTTACACAGTCAATGATTCATAAAAGCAATTCACTGAGTCCTGTCAGGTAGGTAACTATAAAATTACAGACATCAGAGACTGTTAGAGCACAGCAAGTATGAAAAATTCAACGTAAAATAAGATTTACAACGCAGTCACCGCCGCTGCGGTGTGCCGGAGTTATCGAGGGACTCGAGTTTGGAACATCGAATGAACTGAAAAAGGCACATCACGTTTCTCGAGCTGACCCTTAGAAAAGCATATTTAGTGAATTACATGACACCTCACAATGGTTTGTACTTGGTACACAACAATGTACCGGCCCACGTTTCAACACACCAACCAGCATACAAGGCCGTCCCACCCGACCGGTAACCACCAGGAGGGAGATCTCCACTGAAGGAAATGTTCTCCTTTATTTACAGCCACTGTGTTTAAGGCGACCCTGCTTTTCTTCAAGGAAACCCCAAGTTGCCGCTCGGCGACCAGCTCGCCGTTTCCCGACTACAGCATATTTGACTTGGTCTTATCCTCATAGGAAACGGTCGGGATCCAAAGTTGGCAACCAATGACTGGACTGAGGTCCTGTTTAAATCACCTCACTGATCAGAGAGCAAAGATTTACATTTCTATGTAAAAAACTATCACAGGAGAATTTTTATTGTTGCCATTTCTTTAGTCGTCACTGAAACATCTTAGACTATTTCTTTGTCTGAGTTCAGGAGACCGACGGGAGGTTTACAGGTCTCTCCAGAAATTGGGAGCAAAGTGTTGAGTGGAGCTTCATCATCTTCCTTCGCTTGCCTTCCATTTCCAAGTGTCAATGTTCAGGTTAGTGTCTCGTAGCGGAGCGTACGCTGAGGAAGAAACGGATAAAAACAAAATGCTTTGGTCCATGCATGACCTACGTTGGCGCTGGAGGTTCATATCCCGGAGCACGCGTGACGGCGGCTCGTATCCGAGCAGTCTGACGGGAGTCGGCGGCGGTTCTATCCGTTCTCCTTCCACAGTACTAAGTGAATGCTATGGTCGGGCATGCTGGTGGCAAACACCAGGCCAGAGTCATTGTCCCCATCCAGGCCGTTGAGCCAGGAGGTCACGCCAGCCAGGAAGCTGGAGCCTCGTTTGGATTTCCTGTAGGCCGGCAGAGGCCAGCGGCCCGAGATGGCCTCTGTCCTCAGGTCCATCACATACAGGAAGTGGTTGTCGAAGAGGAGCGCAAACACCTCGCCAAAGCTGAGCAGGGACAGGTTAGCCGGGTCCTGAGTCTTTATCACCCTAGAGACATGAACACATGCTGCATTAAGACTCACAATATGACTTCTGTTGTCCAATGATAACGTATAATACCAAGGAGGGAGACGGGTTTGTTATTTCTGATGTAAGGCACCACAGTGCACTACACTACTAGTGAAACTACAGAAGCCCGAAATGGACATGATTCAAATCTTGTTTTTTTAACTACCGTTGTCTTCGAAGGTTAATTATGTCTTGAGAAAATAAGTGTTTTTATCTTGAAAAAAACAAGCTGATCAGTTTGTTATCGCAACAAAACAATGTAATGTAATTTCTCTTCAAAATAAGGTGTTAAAAAGAGTATATGCAAAATGTATTTTTATATTTTATTCTTTATATAAGATGTATTGGATAATATCAACAAGCATGTTACTTGTGTCCCAAATAAAGTAAAAAATAGCACTTCATTGTGAGGGAAATCTGGATTCAGGCATGTGTCATCATACATGCAGACATGGCTCTTTCTATGATGCTGTATTAATGTGATGTGTTGTAATGACCAGCTGATGCCAGCAGAGGTCAGTGTCTAGAGAGGCAGCTGAGCTCTGAAAGAGGACCCAACACTGGACCTGACAGTTTCCTTTCTCTCCGGCACTCGACCGACTCAATGAGCTTTACCACAACATTTTGAAGGTTACATCCAGTTTAATGTCACGTGTTGTGTTTATTTTATTTCCTGCTGGCTTTGCTGAGGTTTATCTTATTTATCCCGTACTGTCATCATCATACCATCACACCTTCCTGGGGAAACGACAGGAAGGTGTGATGTAAAACCAGACACCGCCCAAGCCTACCGTTACTGCTTAGCTTTAGGTTCCTGGAACAGCATTATAGAATCATTCATGACAATGACTTATACATTTGAAGACCTGTCTGACTATACACAGACACGAAATCAAGAACGTTATTCAGAGAATTCAGAGATATTCCAAAGTAAAAGTCTGACATTTCTACTTTTTTTTTTTTTTTCCCCAGATCTGCAGTAATGTAGTCAGAGCTGTCCTGAAGTCAAATATGTCAATCATTGTCAGGGATTATGGAGCCAAGTGTTTTTATAGCACCCGAGCTGAAGGTCCCTATTAGTTTCATGTTTTTATTGCTAACTGCTACATACTTTGTGACATCTGCTCTCAACTTACAAAGAGGGATGAGAGGTTTGAGTTTAGGCCTCATGACATAGTGAGCACAGAGATCCATCGTATTTTACCTGAGAACCTCAAAGCTGGCGAAGTCCCACTGATAAACTCCGATGTCGGAGCTGCAGACGATGTAGCGTCCGTCAAACTGCAGGCGAGGCTGCAGGCTGATGCTGCGGTCCTCCGACACCGACAGCGTCTTCAAACACTTGCAGTTGATTTCTCTGCCCAAAGGCCAGACCTGCAGAGGGAACAGGGTGGGCTCCATCATACCGACTCTTCAGCCTTCAGCTCGCACGACCAACACAACGACAAACGGTTCTGCTCTCTCAACGAGCAACAAGAAACATTACCTTGATTTCATACTTATCGACACTTAGGAGGATGTGATCGCCAGGACTGTGCATCATCGACTCTACCTCGCTCTTCTGTAGTAGCACCTGATGGAGGTGAGAACACAACACACATCACGGCACGTCATGGTTCAACTACCATCAATGAGACATGCATTGTTTCTGTAGGTTATTAATAACTTATCAGAATGCTACTTTGTCACCTGCCTGCCAAAACCCGTTATATTTCCTAGCAGGCTTACCTGAACCTGCCCAATGCTGAGGGTTGTGAGTCCAGCTGTGCATCACTACTACACCACACTGGAATCTAATTCTACAAATATTATTATACCAAAATACTGGTGTCGCTTCATCTGCAAATGTGCAGAAATACCAAGATTAAACAGAATGATTCTATTTTTCAAGATAAGTTGATTGTTTTCGACTTAAAAGGATGTTCAGTGTAAAAGATGTGCATCTTATCTGTAACACAATCATTTTGGACTTCCCTGCTGAGGAACTTCATGACTCAGACAGGAAGCACGTTGACAACAAAGGCTGCTGGGAACGTTAAATGACATTTAAGTGTTGGTTTCTGCACAAACACCATGAGAGCTGGAGGTTAGATGAGCTGACCTTTGTGACCCACTCAGTGTGTCCGGTCAGAGTGTTGAGACAGGCGCCAGCAGACAAAGCCCAGACCTTCACCTGGAAGTCTGCAGAGCCGCTGACCAGCACGTCCAGCTCATCGTTGTAGTCCACGCTGAACACTGAGCAGACACAACATGTTTCCAGGCGTGAATCAGTTGCAAAATAAAAGGAATATATATGAAATATCATGATAGCAGAAAGGGCTGCTTGCACACGGTTCCTACAGCTGAAAGCAAGTTAGATTATAGAGTTTTAAGGCTGTTGTAATGTCACTATGAATGACATTCAAGACCAATTTTACAAACCCCAAAACAGAAGAAAAGAAAAGAAAATCATGAAGCGACATTAATAACCAGGGACAGGAGAAGTGTGGGGTCCCCTACTGGAGCTGTTGCCCCGCGACCCGACCCCGGGTAATCAGTGAGGATGAGTGATCAGTGACAATTGTGCTCATTGTAACATAAAAGAAGTCTTGTTTTGTCTTGTTGCAGACACGGCGGTCAATTTATTTATTTAGTTACTTTTATGTATTTTCCCCAATCACCTTGGAATCTAATTTTCTCTCTGCTGACCATAACTAGTCACCATAACTAATAAAGTCAACTGTGTTCAAGTGTCACGTGATCCAATGGAGCATCACTAAATCCATTGTTACAAAAAGGACGAAATATGGCACCCTAATAAACCTGCCAAGGGAGGAGCAGAAGTCAGAGGCCAGGCGAGGAGGACATTAATCAGAGGGGTAACAAATACCAACGTAACCCTGAAGGAGCTGTAAAGCTCCACAACAGAGATCCGTATCCGTCCACAAGACCACAACAAACTGTACAAACCAAAGAACTGGGCTCAATAGAGGAGTGGCCCCAACTTCAAGAAAAAAGTAAGGACACACTTTTGGAGTTTGCTAAAAGACATGTGGAGAATCCCTTTAAATCCCAGGTTAAAATGCAACGAAATAAAAAAAACACAAAGGGTTGTATTTGCTGAACATTTAAACCAACCTGCTCCTGTGTGGCCACGGAACTGCTGGATTTTAGCTCCTGTGCTCCACTCCCAGCATGCAATAGTGTTGTCAAATGAACCAGTCACCAGCTTCTGTTCATCAAACTTCACTGTGGCGCAGGTGTGCGTCTGAATCCCATAGATGCACTGCCCAGTGCGGACATCCCATAACTTGGCAGAGAGGTCGTCAGATCCTGAAAGACAAGATGACATCAGTGTTGCAGCAACAAGCTCGGACATGGTCTACCTCATCCAGACCGACGGGGGACGGGGTCAAACTAGGGGTGGGCGATATATCGAGTATACTCGATGTATCGCGGCTTGTTCTACATGAGATGTAGTAAATGACTATATCGTGAACATCGAGTGTATGTTGTTACGTCAGTTTCTAAGCCGCCGCGGCCGAGTGTGACTGGTTTTAGCGCAGCTCTTTCCTCTGTCCCGCTCACAGACAACAGAAAAAAAGTCACACCCACTAGCTCAACTTCCGTCACATACACGCGCCCACACACACCGGCCCCGGCTTACGTTAGGGGCTGGGGGCGGGGTTAACGCTCAAGGCAACGGGGGAAAATACGCCACTGCGGAGTGCGGAGTTTTACTAACGTTACTGTTCCCGGTAAGTTTCAATTTTAAAATGTTTCACCTCGTTGCAAACCAACGACTCATTTCTGTTTACTTTACCAAGCTAGTGATTACGTTCGTAACAGCAGCAACTAGTGGCTTTGCTTCCTCGGGTAATGGAAGCTGACCGGCTAGCTAGCCGGCTAGCGGGATATTGAGCTAACAACAACATTAGCATGCCACTTTCTGACTGCCGTTGGCTCACTAAAAGTTACCAACATAACATAACATCTGTGTTCCCAGCGTCGTGGACACGTTTGTGATTAAACCGCTGTTCTCTGGTTTGTGTTTGTAGAGCTGTCGGACATCGGCGATATTGAACGCTCCAACCTGCAGATGACTAAACATCAAACACTCCGATCTATTGATCACACACTGTTCTACACTTTAAAAAATGTTGTGATTTTAGTATTTTATTGTTATTGTATTATTTGTATTATTGTATTATTATAGAAATAGGCTACAGTATGTAGGCCTACATCATATGGCATTATTTATTTTCATTTACTAGCTGCTAAAAGCTTATGTGCATTTTGCAATTGCCTTGAATAAAAACTGTTTTGTTAAATTTAACTTCGTTGTGATTTACCCCTTTTAAACACAAGTTTAAAATTGTTCTAATAGAAACCATTAATGAATACAGTATAAATAAGAATGGTTTAATGCAGACATATGTTGCAGGGACTACTAGAATCATCATACTGGCGTGACTATGCATCAAAGGGTTAAATTAAGCATTTTTAAGTGCTTTAAGTGCTATATATCTCAAAATATCGAGATATATATCGTGTATCGCGATATAGCAAAAAAATATCGTGATATTATTTAGAGGCCATATCGCCCACCCCTAGGTCAAACCCACACTCAAAGGCCACTTACACACGTCCAGTCAGGAAAAATCACTACAGACTTCACATGCTGAATACCACTTGTGTCAACTTCTCTCCTCCGGGAGGCGCTACTGAACACTGTACGCCAAATCAACCAGACACAAGAACAGCACTACCTAAACATCCAGGGCTGAAGATATGGATTCCAATTTCACATGTATATTATATATTTATACGTTTAATTAAGCGCTTTGCGGTGGATCTAATTTATGCCGATGTTAAGAGTGGATCATGTGGATTTAAAAGAGGGACTGATTGGAAAATCAACTGATAAATATTTAAAGAAACTGTAAAATGGTAAAGTTGAGGACAGGGTTGTTGGGGAGGCAGGTGGTAGAATGAGCCACATCATTCACAATAATTAACTGTTTACATAATGAACTGTCATTTTAAGAAAGCAGCATGTTTACACTATTTGATATATTATAGTCATTTATAGAAACATCTACTAATTAGGCTGTGAGGGTTTAATTCACACTATGTATTGACAACAGCGTTGTGGTATTGGTATCAGTAAGCTTCCCAGCCGTACAGGTGCCGGGTTTCTAAACACCTCTATTGCTCGAGGCTGATTCCAACCCTGCGTTGTCCACTCTGAAAAGTAAAGAGAGCCCAGTGTACATTACCTGTGCAGAGGAGGCCGTCCTTATAGTAGAGGGCGTATACCCGAGCACTGTGGCCAATGAGGGACGATGTCTCAAAGGCCTCCTGGTCCTGCAGCTGCACCATACGCAGTTTAGCCTTCAGGTAGACCGCCTTCCAGTGTGGTGCATCCTGAATGGACTCATCGATCCTCCAGCCCAGCTCCCGACACACACCCTGCCACACCTCTGTGCACGAGTTGATCAACTATGAGGAGACAAACACTTGTTGGAGCGCTTTAAACACTCTCATGGGTGAACAAGTACTTCTAAAATGTTATTATTTCTGGCTTTGACAAAACATTTAACACATTTATCAGAGGAAATGAATACATTGTCTGCCAGATTACAACAGAAGCATCCTCTAAGTCAGTAATACTAGTGCTTACCTGAGCTTCTTAACAAATACAAAACTATTTAGCACCTTATTATGTAAAGCATGTATGTCCACAGAGGCCTTTCCTCATTTAACAAAAGACGTAACAGTTTTCAAACACTGTCGACGTAAGAGCAACTCTCCAAGACCTTTGCCTAAATAAAACAGTGTGAAGCAGTACGACGAGCCATCTGATCAGACAACAGGTATACAAGACTACAAACCTGACCAGACATGTCATGGCAGCTTTCAATACTCTGAGCTATGGGTTAAGTTACCAGGACACCGAGCCTTGACGAGCACAGATAGGAATTGTTCTTGTGCAGCAGCAGCATCATTGTGAACTGAAAGCATCTATACTAATGGCCATACAACATCACAAATGTCTCCCCACTCTGCGACGGCTTGAAAGAGCAAAGATCAAGGAGTGCGGAGGTTTCCCTGAAAGCTTTCATCAGATGGACACGCATCTTTCTGAGAAACTGAGTTCTGAAAACAGCATCACACATCACTCTGCTTTACACCAGCATGGACAAATAACAGAGCCTATGTCGTATTATTCTCAATGCAAATGTTTTAAATAGGTCACATGTGTTACCTGCAGGCCAAATTGGCAAATCTAGCATGGAACTACTTTCATGTAGAATATTTGTTGCTTTCCTCCAAAAGCAGGTTAGGTTAACTGGCAACTCCAAACTATTAGCTAATGGATGCATGCTGGATATACTATCACTATACTATCTACTAGGGCTGCATGATATACTATTTCAGCAGACATTAACTCACAACGCGTCCACTTTTCTGCTGCATAGTACAATAGGAAACCTCATACATTTCTGCTTTTCCACCACCAATCCAGTGTTTCCCTACAATGTTAGAGGAACGGCGCTGCACCGTTCCTATGGAAACCCTGCCATGTCACGTAAGGCCAACATAAAATGTTTCAACTGCCCAAAATAACCAAATATTAGGAATGCCCCGATACAGGGTACTCATGTACTCATACTCTCATAATACTTCAATACAAGCGCACCAGATACAGCTGCAGCAACGTGGCGTTAACCTCTCACCATTGAGCCTAATAAGCTGCCCAGTTGCAACAATAACCTGATGCACAAACATGTTAAATCATCAACAATCAGCAGCTGCAGTGTGAGGCTAAACAGAGACGGACGATGGTCAATCAGCAAGGACTGTCCTCAGTGCATCAGGGGTCTACGGCCATGTCCCACCTCAGCTTCCACCACACGGACCCGTCTCATTAACCACGTCTTGTGGGTGGGACTTTTTTGCTGCGTCATCACCATTCATATGTATACGACCTTTGTGTTGGTTTATCACAGAATTGTTTATCTAGTCTCTTAAGTTTGCTTAAAAGAGTCCCAGATTCGTTGTTTTCCTGATATCTAAAACACTCCAGCGTGTCATTTCATTTCAGCAATAAACACATTTTAATGATCCATCCGTGTCATTTGCAGCATGTGATGAATACTGTACCGATTGAAAACTAATTTTCACCACAGTGTTTAGGCTATTATTTTTACACATTATTGGGTATTCACAGCTGGAATCTTTGGCTAGTCTGTAGTGGGCCAGCCATATCAGTATGTGGCTGAGGGAGTAAGTAAGTAACTGACTGATCAAGTTGCATCACTGGTCAGTCAAGGACGTAGACCTACAACGTCACCAAGGGCCGTTGCTCATGAAGCTGCGCTCACAGTCGTCTGAATGAGCAGAAAGATTTGATAAGCGCTCGCTGCAATGTCCGTAATGTGAACTGCAAAGCTGGAGAAGTCAACACCTCTAGAAGACACATTTAAAGCTCAAGAGTTCAACGTTCATCAGAGCCTGAAAGTTAAATCCCCACAGCAGCTGTAGCTAGCTTTAGCACGCCTGCAGCCAGCCCATAAAGCCAGAAAAACTCTAAGTGAAGCATCACTTCACCAACATGTATACGTGACTAATTGGCTCGTTGGAGATAACTGAGCTGTTTACAGTGATAACTGTCTAGGTTGGCTTTGCATTTTTAATAGAATTATATGACACTCTGGCTGAGTCACCAACATGATAGTCTGTGACATATATTATTATGTCCGACACCTTAGCATGAAACCAGTATTCATAAATTGCAGACTATTAAGTGGGAAATATCACTGTTTGACGTACAGTGATGCTAACACAGCAGTGCTGCTAACGCCATAATAACAAAACAGGAAGGTAATCATGTGCTCCGCCTGTGTTGCTGACAGGCTGCAGGTTGTAGAGATGGTTTGAGTCGAGACAGATTTTCGTGTGGTGTTTTTAAAAGAATTGTCGAGGTTGAGAGGTTTAGCTCATCTGAAATTAAGCACAATGACCAGCACGGTCCAGCCAGATACAAAGTTTCACCTCTAGTCTTGTTTCTCCATGCAAAGCAGAACATTTAAACACCCGAGGACTGTCAGGAAGGATGATATTCACCTTATTCCACTGTTTGCAGACCAGGCAGCAGGTGAGCAGGGTCTCAGGGTCCAGCCAGTGGATTAGGTAGAAGGCCAACTCCAGGGGAAGGAGGCGCAGGAAGTCACGCTTGAGCAATGTCTCCAGTCCATTAGACAGATGACGGAGCTGGGCAGCACCACTTAAAGAGATGAGGTGGTCCAGAGACTGGTTTCGCTGCTGGTCATTTAGAGTAAGGAAAGTGGCAGAGACTGACTCCAGCCACCCCTCAAAGGCTGCCTTCTCCATGGGCACATGAGAGCGACCTGCAACACCTGCAAGAACAACGGAGATATCAGCACACCATGTATGCACAGTAGGAATCTGATAAATGATGTGTTGGGGATAACTTGAGAGATTCCAATATGATGTTTTTCCGACCAAGTCAACTCAAAGATATTCCATTTTCAATTATACAAAAAAAAAGAAGACAGACACGACGTCTTGTCTTTGAGATGCTGATGATTAAGTAGCAATGATCAGTAGGTGTTACACGAGGGGTGGCCAGACTAGTGTGAGTTTTCAAACATAAACTAGACTATTGCTTAAACATATCTGATTATAAACACTAGATATCACTTTTATATAATTCTCTGTCTTAGCCTCTTGGCACATAAACCAATAGTTTAACCAGTTCTGCCCATTTCCTTTACTTATTTACATATTTACATGTCACATCATTACAATGGTGTGGGCATTAAGGCCATGCACTGTATTAGAGTTAAATAGTACTCAATGGATTTCAATTTAAGAGCAGCAAATACAGAAAGACGTTATTCAAGTGGGCACAACAATAAACTACTGTAGTGTTATCTGTTTGTGAGTGTTGTGTCATTACTTTGGTAGGAAACTGTATGTCCAGTGTGACTGGTTGGAAACTGTTGGTCCCATGCCTCCTTATATTTGTCTGTACATGAACCACAATCAAAACAAACGTTTGGCCGCTCCTGTGTTACATAACGGAAATCTATTTAACGACCTTGAATGACTATTTGCAGCAAGCAAAACACCAACATCCTTGTGTAAAAATGAAAATGATTAAGCCATAACGTGTGCACTTTTGCTGTCATGTTTTGTTTCATATCATTACAATGCAATGCGTTGGGCTTTCCCCCCACAACTGGTCCAACAAAACAAGCATTCCTGATACGTTGTTGATTATTTTAGCATTGTGCAGTTATGGCTTAGATTACTATGAATTTATCCCACTGACAACCTGTAATAGTTTCATAAGCCATAAACAGAATATTCAGAAGACGTGTTGGATAAGAGAAACTACGTCTTGTGGTTTTGTTATCAAATAACTCAAATAGCTGAAATAAACTGCTGTCAATGATGTCAGGTAATTACTTTGGCAAATAATTTGATGTGCTTTTGCATTCTGCCCAAGTTAGCTATCTGGCTAGTTAGCAACTTCTGTAGCGAACGTTAGCGAAGTAACGTAACACTACCATTTAATGACAAATTAGCTACGTCAAGTAACATCCAAACTATCAATGAACAGTATTTGCTATTGCTAGCAAATAAAGTTACAGTTAAGACGTGTGTTAAACTCAAAATGTCCACCAACCGGAGAGTTGCAGGGAGTTTCTTTATCGCCACTTTCCTGGCTTAGTTAGTTCACATAGCGAAGTTAGCTGTCGTGAGCTAACCTGTCAGCAAGCAAGTTGAAAGGATTGTCCAAGTAACCTAGCTTCGTAGCTAACGTTAGCTAACCACCATGATGAGAGGACTTGATGCTGTAAATTGTGAATTACACTGTGTCTCTAATAGAGAAACGATAGTCGTCTATTCATTTCCCAAGCAGGGTTTTTACGTAGTAGTGTAGACGGATAGCAGGTTCTGTTCTGACAGCATGAAAACCAGAAGATAATGGAAACGCTAGAAACATGGGCGTCGCTACACCCTCTGCCTTGTCTTACAGGCGGCGCTGCAGGGGTACTTCACTCCTCCGAAAACACACAGTAGGCCTATTCACAAACGTATTTACAATATCATGGGTACAATATTTCCATGTATATTTAATACACAGATAGATCTTTTTCTGGGCTACGTAGCTGGTAATTTCCTTGGCTTTTCTCTACATGGGACCAGTTTTGCCTGTAAGACCAAACTGCGGACTGTGCGTCAGCATTCCCAGGTAAACTAGCTTCCGGTGTCACGCAAAATGTGGAACGGTGTGAAATCTGTGCAGCCCAAGTGTGAAATATGTGACCGGGGCCGCTTTGCTCATTCCCGGCGTTTCCACAGCGGAGACCGCGGAGACGGGCTCTTGGTGTTTTTACTCGGACTGTAGTGGAGCCAACATATCAGTGCACGGACCACTTTTCCTTCAGACGTTTTAAATCACGCGAGATAGGAACGTGTCACGTCCAGCAGCCTGCCGAAATGTGATGAGGAATAATTACCACCAGAGGGCAAACAAATGTAGTAGTTATGGAGCCAGGCACCAGACTAATTATAGACTTTAACTTTGAGTATCATAAGTTAATAAAATGATTACATTTTAAAATCCTCAATAAATGGATTGTAAAAAGTGTTTATAATACCATATTTACCAGTTAATCATTTCACTTACTTATTCAGTGTTTTAATGCTGAATTGATTCTTTAATTTGAAGTATGATGGCTAAATTGATTATTCAAACAAAAATACTATGAAATTTCACTTCTTGTTTTTCCATTCCTGGATCATGCATTCACTTTTGCAGTTTACATTTTGCAATCGCTTCAAAGATGTGTCATTCGTTAAAGCAATGTGCCGCCTGAAGATGAAAAGTGAATTTTCTGCACAATATAATGTATTATTTGAAGAATGTTCAATTTAACAAAGTAAAATAAATGAATACATCAGGATGAAATTATTCCTATGTACAGAGCAGTGACAGTGGCCTTGGTTGCCAGCTACAGCCGGACTGTGTCTGAAAATGTATTAATAGGTTATTATGCTCTATAATTACTCCATAGTCTCTCAACAAAGGCCTGCTACATTTAAATTGTTCTACCTGGTTGGGATTAGATCAGTCAAAATGACGGACGTTTAAGTCAGATTCTCCTTTTGAACACTAAGTGTGTGATTGAATGAAAACAGGCAAACTAGCACAGCGCTAATTGAAGATCTGTTTTTTCTCACTAGTAGTTGGTCAATGTTGCATGTTGATAATGACACGATGCTTATATTTATTGAAAGATAATCTCAAAAAAATCAAATGAAATCATGATTTAAGTGCTCACCACTTTAAGAGCTCACTAAACGAGTGGCTACACGGTCTAGATTTACACCCTGGTAACCCGTGTGATCATAGGGTGACAACATTGTACAGTTCTGAATGGAGTACTTCTGCTACATATGGGTGTTGCTGTGTGAATTGTGTGTCATGTTTTGACAAAATGAGCCCCAATTTCCAAATCATAAACTCCTCAGGTTTGCATGCTTTATCCAAATCTAAGGGCAATATATTTGACACAATGTAAACTAAACCTTAGATTTGAGACTGACTTCAACTTATAACACATAGTTATCATAAAGGATGTTATTTCCCTGGAAAGTTAGGAGGTTCATATTCATCTCCCGAAGCTTGTATTTGAAGCTCAGGCTTAGGCATTCTTTTGTTTCCCGAAGAATTCACATTCCTGGGCTCAGGTCCAAATCTAATGGCTAATACTGGGATTCTAGTGAAGTGGGACTGGTGCTCTGCTAACAGAGTCTGCCAAGTCATGGAAGTGTACATATTCAAAAATGCGCCTTTCTTTCACTTTTACTTGTGACTAAGTCACTAAAGGAGACTAAAGGAAACCATGGAAACGAGGAATATCAAATGAGAGTCTTGGGATGTTGTGCTCGCCCCGCCTCCTCCTGATCACACCTGCTGCCAATCAGCCAATCAAGACTCGCCTGCTGCCAATCATCCAATCAACACTCACCTGCTGCCAATCAGCCAATCAACACTCACCTGCTGCCAATCAGCCAATCAACACTCACCTGCTGCCAACCAGCCAATCAACACTCACATCCATTAATTCAGGTGGTAACGTCGAAGACTCCTGTACCTGCTCTTTGTATTTTTATTATCTGCTTACCTGCAGGTTAGCTTAGCTCAGGTTGAACCCAGTGTCTGCACCGCCGCGTCCTAAATGAAAGGTTTTCTTTGTAAAAACAGTCCACATCACCATCTGGATGACTCTGTCAAAGCAGCGACTACACAATGTTGTACAAATCACTGCTGTCTTTAGTACTGTACTTTTTGCACTATATTATATTGTTGACATAGTAAATAGAAATAGTTCTGGGAATCACATTTCTGATAAACGTCCCACCAAAAACAAGTCGTGAATACATTTGAAGAAGAGCAACAGTCCATCCTGTCATTACTCACAGTTTCAACGAGGGTTCAAATGCTTTGAAAGGTCACATCAGCATATAAACCGTCCCGGTGATTCATGAAGGATTAGATTAGATTAGACTAGTTTGTTTTCTGAATTATCTGAGCACATAAATCATCAGGATGCTGTTCTGACACAGAGTGTCGTGTCCCGATCAGCTCGTCATCGTAAACAGGAAACTTCTTTGAAACGCTGACACCAAAAAGTAGATCCGATGCGAGGAGCGTTGTCTTCCAGTCCACATAATGGATGACTAATAGATGGTGCTAGAAACACTTGCTCACTCCACCTCGTTATCCGTATCTATTCCTGATTAGGGAGGAAGCTCTCAAGGACGGCAGATCTGCTGCAGCCGTCTCTTCCTCAGCAGGTATCGTGCTGGATTTTCACACAGCTTGCATTCGTGTTACTTTCTGTCCTGAAAAACATCCGATGACGGTTTGAGTCGTGTGTTTATTTCCTGAGTTGGGTTTTTAACTGGAAGTTGCTCAGCGATAAAGCATTAGCTGGGATGTGCTGTCTGTGGTTGTACTAGACAGCGTGCCTTCATGGACAACATGTTGTCACTTTGAAGCCTCGTCTCCTACAGAATGACAAGCGACACAACTGTATTGTGTATTCGGTCAAGGGAAACATTTGGGAATTACGTTTGGTTTCAAGCTGTCTATACTTGACTGCTTTCTCCATTATGTTTCCACGGAAACATATTTTTCTTGTTGGTTAACGAAGAAAACAAAGCACATTACAAAACTACACAGTTAGCTTTAGGCAACAAAACTACTCGGTTACTGCAATAATACTGGTTTCCCTGGAAACATAATTGTGCAGTTTAATTGTATTTGAAGTCAGTTTGTAGAAGGCAAGGTTGCACAGTTTGGAAGGACATTTGCCTAAATAATGTCTTAGAAAAAGTGGGATAACACGTCAAATACCTACATCTCAACACATAGTGTCTTTTTTATAATATACTTTCAGTACAGTTTATTTTAGTTAGAGAGAAAGCTAGATTTATAATGATGACTCCCAAGCTTTCAACGGTGAATTTCGGTTTCTTCCTTCCGGACGGAGGATCTTCTCCCAAGATGCAGAATTAAACTAAAATAGCTTTGGTCTATCAGCTATCCATTCATTGTGTATAACAATATACAGATGTTATAGAAGCCAGATTTATATATTGGTGTGGATTTATTCATTTTATTTAGTGGTTCAATGATTTAGTGGAGCCTTGAGTATTATTGTGGTGAGTTTCTATCGTGTATAATGTAATAATAATGAGGTTAAATGGGTCTGTGTAGGTCAACCCTCTTAAATGTCGGCTTCCAGGCGTCGCCAGGTCATTTCACTGTCCTGAAGCCCCATAACAGTCTGTGAGAGTCGGACTCACAGTGGGAATATTAGACCAGATCCAGGTGGAAAATAACCCCAAACCAATCATTTGTATTTTAACCTAGATAACCTGCAGTAGGCTATGATTATAATATGAAATAGTATTGATCTTCACCATGATTGTAAGTGTTGGTTTATTTTACAAACCTCACTAACATTACTTTACGGTACAAGAACTGTAAACGAGTCGGCTTTTAAGTCACAGTAGAAACACAAAAACAAGTGTATTGTCTGATTGAATGAAAACCCTTTTAATATTCATTAAATTACTCTACTCAGATCTCTACTTTAGGAGAAGTGGTAATACTACTGTGTAAAATACTTTGTTTCAAGTAAAAATCCTGCATTCGAAATGTTACTCAAGTAAAAGTACAAAAGTATCAACATTCTTAAAGTGCCAACGGTAAAAGTAGGGCTACTCATTTAGCTGCATGGCCCATTTCAGAATAAACTTATTGGATTATTAATGCATTCAGGTGTTCACTTTCAAAGATAGCGTCCCAGAAAGGAACCATGGCTGTGCCCTCTTGCTGGCACCGGAGCATCTTCGTTATTTTCCTTGAGGTAGTGGATTCTGTGGATTATCTTAAACTAATAACCCGTTTTACACAGATTGATGTTGAATGGATTTCTGCAACTGCAAACTGCCAAACTTCATCTGAAATGTCAGCTCCCAAGTTACATGAGTACGAGTTACATTACCCCATTGTTCCCTGACAACACTTCCCTTTTTTAAATTGTATTTCATCTTCTCACTGGAACCTGAAGCAACACACCAACGTAGAATCTGTATTAAACCTACTGCCATGTTTAGGCTGAATGTCCTTACAGAGATTAAGTCTTGTATGTGATTTACAAATGTACTGAAACAAACAAAATGCCCATCATGTGCCACTTTCTATAGGTGCCACATAGTTCATGGGTGCAAAGCCGCCTGGTGGGCCGTGGGGTGTCAGGCACAGCTGGTGTTTAGGGAGGGGTGAGGGGTGTGGGGAGTGAAGGGGAGTCTCTCACAGGCTAAGTGATGGATGTCTGACTGCTAAGCTCCACATACAAAGGAGCCACTAAAGCCGTTGAAGAGACTAAGACCCGGCCTGGATTCACTGGACTGCTCATGTCAACACAACGCCAGAGGCTGATTGGTTCAAATGAGGCCATCGGTGGATTTAGGCGAACGTACCATCAGTTACAAGGATTTTGGCCCCAAAACGTGCTCTCGTGTTCTTATCATTATTTTCATCCATTACTTTTTATTGAATAAATAAGTCTAACAGCATTATGTTTACTCATGGTAGTATTTATTTTTATGAAAGCTGAATATTTTTTTTTTAAAGAAGAAGTCTCTCTTACAGGAGTCACAGATGTTTTCTTTAATCATTTATTGAGTTATTTCAATAACTTGTCAACCATTCGTCCAGACTGATAATCCAATGTCTGGCCTGTTTACTACATGTTGAATGTTTTCCTACCAACTTGATCTATTTATTACACTGTTGTCTTTGTGACTTTCATCATTCTTTTAATCCATTGCATTTTATTTAAAATGAATGCCAATCCACCATCTCTCTTCAAACCCTTTGGTTCTGCCAATAAAGCGAACATACTCTATAGCCTATTACGTGTGCAGGAAACAGACTTTCTTTTAAGGGAGATATATTTTACCCATAGTCTTTTCTAACTTTAAGCCAGCCGTTGGTTCATTTAAAGTAACTTAAGGAGGCCTGACTGAGACAATCCACCATCATTACATCATTGAACTGAGACATCTCCACCAGGCAATTCCTGTTTTAGGTATTTTTTATATGGTTTCAGTATAGAGATAGACTGACAAGAGTCCTAAAGTAGCAACTAAAGAAACAGAATAGGATATTGAACTGTTTTCGGTGGTGCTTTGACGATTACAATAGTAACAGTCAGTGGTGATTGTTTTTAGCTGTGCTAACACACGTCAAGTGTTGTAACAGCTCACCATCAAGAGAGAAGACGTAGCTCTGATAAACGTCTGCCGAGTCAGCGAGGTAGCTAGTCAGCTGGTTAGCTAGTCAGCTGGTTAGCTAGTTAGCTTGGTATCTTCTCCAGAGCAGCAGCAAGTGAGGTGGCGGACTTTAGACCCAGCACTGCTGCTGTCAGCCTGCTGCTCGGCTCATTTACTGTAACACGTGTAGCATTAGAGAATGATGGTATTAGCAATCTAGCTAACTAGTCAGCTGTCCATTAGTAAGTTAGCTACCTTGCCAATTACACTCCTTTAAAGCACTTGTTACAGAAACCCAACCAAACAAAGTCATCTGACGATAGCAATGTTGTTTTCATATGTTGTGATAAGAGTGTAGATGAAGACTTAAGTTGTTCAATTTTACTAATTTAGTCTTTATGCTTTTAACATTACAACTCCACTGATACAGAAGTGTAATGGTAAGCCTACACTTAAAAATGGCCACCACTCTGACCATCCAGCTTGAATAGGAATGTTTCTTGTCCTGTTTTATTTCTATGGGGATCTAACATTTCAACAGAATCCATCAGGGGTGTCTGCAACGACCACTGCTGTATTCCGTCTAAGTCTATTTCTTCGACAAATCTGCATGTAAATGTTAGGTTGATGCCAAATTAAAAAGCACAGAAGACTGTCTCTTGGGGCATAGTGCCCATGATGTGGTCCGTTAGCTGTTAGCCAAGCGCACCATCCATAACAATAAAAGGTGTTTTGAGAAAGTTTAAGTCACCGTAACCATGAGGGGTCCTCGAGCATGCAGCCATAACTGGCCACCCAAAGTATCATGCAGTTTGCTGCTGCCTTTCTGCCGTCCCTCCAGGATCTGCATGCCTCTAGGACCCTGAGGTGGACAGGAACGATTGCATCTGACCCCTCTCACCCCGAACACAAACTGTTACTACAGGAGTTCTATCGAGACTGAAAACTCAGGCCTCCCGACAGGCCTCACCAACATGCAGGACCACCACTGACTCGGTCTCACACACCACAGACAATCATTTACACGTCCTTGCACATCTCCACACTTTAAATAAACTAAATTGTTTGCATATTCTTCTTGTAATTTCTAGTTTCATATTTCAGTGTTAATTTTAATTTGTTTAATGACCTTATTTTGTAAAATATTTGACATTAAAACCTTTCTAATTCTGATTCAGAATGTGATAAGCTGTGGACAGACAGAGGTGCACAGTCACTCACTCACTCACTGATTTCTGTTTTCTCAATCATCTCCTCTTGTTGAATGAAACTAGCGGTAAACTCAACAGGTTTTGTGTTGAGCCCAGAAAAATCCCCTTACAGTCATTGCTCTTGTCCACCAAACAAGATGTTGGATGCTTACAACCATGCTCTCTACTGGCCGTGTTGGGTTGTGCAACCAGAACGCCTCCAATGAACAGCCAGATTTAGGGATGCAATTGACTTGACCACACTTTTAGCATAAGAAGGCCGCTCCTATAATGAACTCCTACTCCATTAATGCTTAACTCTCTGATGAGTCCTCCTGCTTTTTGTGAGTTGTTTTTTATTTGTTAATCTAATTTAGTGATGGGTTTTTGTTGTTTTCTGTAATTTTTCTACAACCTTTCCAACAAGTACATCTACATTCTTTTAACATACTTTCTCTGTTTCATCTTTTCTCGGTTTGCAGTTCTTCATGCCTTCCCATAAATTAAGTCTTTTGATATCTTTTTCTGATGCCCATGTCTATAATTCTTTATAAATATATTTATAATGCATAATAATCTGTTCTTCTAATATACGTAACGTTCTATAACAATAAGATTACACATCATGAAGAATTTTATAATCACAAGTATCATAATAGTTAATTAATTACTCACTGACATTTTTTTCTGCAAGGATCATAGTGTATTATAATATATTTTGGAAAATCATTATAATAGTGATCATAGTAATAATTTCATTATAAATTTGAGTACTTGTGTGTACTTGCAGACACGCTAATCATCAATGTGCTTCAATTATTAACAATTAGTTACTTTGCGATTTTGGAACAATCCATTTTGTGTGTATTTTTAGTTGAATTTAAATTGTAGAAAAGCAACATTCGAAGTGTATTACATGTACTTTTATGTGCAAAAACATTACACAGAATCAATGTAAAATGTAAAATTGTTAACAGGTCATAGTTCAATTTGACACAATGGTGATACATTTCACTCATGTAATGTTCCCCCATTTAAACTCACTAATGTTTTTCAACTGTTTATAATAATACATTATGATCCTTCCAAAACCTTATAAGTCATTTTAAAATGTGTCATAATGTGTTATAATTACTGTTATAAAGAATGATGGATATTTATGAGTGCTTATGACTATATATAAAGTGGTACGAGCAGATATAAGGTATTATTCGCATGTATTACGGCCATAGAAAGTGCTTCTTCCTTTTCAGCAGGAGCTCAGAGACTGAGCAGGTGTTAATCCAGCTCATGTTTTCCTGTCCTCTCTCATGGTTGATTACACTCAGAGCAGGGAGGAGGGCCGTCTGTTTGAGTCCTGCTGCACTCATTAGTAGCCAAGCATGGGCAGTGAGTAGCATGCCAGCCTGGAAACACACGGAGACACAGTGAGGAGCAGCATGCCTACACTTTTACACTTCTGGCACTTCTAACTCTCGGTTTCTCTACATTTGACCTTCTGGTGGTGTGCAGATCCGGGTCACAGGTTTCACCATGGAGCTGAAAGTTCATCTGAATCTAAAGACAGCTCTGCTGACGATGATGATGTTCAAATGGGGTGAGTAGAGACAACAGGGCTTTTTCATTTCTGTTTTCAAAGTCTGATGTGTTCCTTCTGGATGGACATTTCTGTGTCGTTTCATTGAACACTAAAGGAAAACCTGTTAAATCCCAACAGAGATTCTGTGTGAAGTTAGTTTTTAATCCTATGTTCCTGTGAAAGCAACAGGTTGCCCAGAAGAGAAGTACTTGACCTCACATTTACTTTTGACTTAGTAACTAAAACAATATATATTGGCTTTTATCATTTTACATGTTGGTCCAGAGAACTCTGAAGAGTCTCACTGTCTCAGTCAGGAGTTGACATAGACAATATGAACATTTCATGTCAGCATTATCCTGGCCAAAATGATCATGAATCACATCTAAATGTGCTTAAAAATCTACTAATTTACTAAACCATACTGGTATCACTTTACATTTTGTTAAAATACAAAAAGTTTTTATTTCGCACAGAAAATACACTGTTCATTAAATCATCTGAAATAAAATGATCATATATCATAAGGTCTCCCTGCATAAATAAAGTTTACAAACATAAAAGTGTATTTTTGAATCCTGTATTTTTAAATCAGACTCTTTATTTCACTTCTCCATCATGATAGTGAGCTAGTCAACTGTTTCAAGTAACTTGTGATGATATTTACCATTAGTCCCATAAGGAAGATCCATCACGACAAACTTATTGTGAGTGTTTTGATGGTGATCGGCGATAAAGTCCTTCGTTGTCCCATCACTGTTGAGCTGCAGGCCTCAGGAATGTGCTCTCAGAGGTGCTGCTCTATGAAGTGGGTTTTTTTTTTTTTATTGGGAGGTGCTTATTGGGCTGTTTTTGTGACTCCACTCCATCAGGAGACTCAAATAGATGGAGACGAGTCGGGGGCGGTTCGTCTTTTGTCACGTCCAACAATGATGAGGGCTTTGGCTCGTTTCCAGTCAATCTTCACAACACTGAGGAACCTCGGGCCTGTGGAGGATGATTATTGTAATTACCGTGTGATGCTTCGTCCACAAATATCTTCACCGGATGCTCCAACATGAGTAGCCGGTGTGTGATTTGGTCGTTGGCTGTAGAAGATGTGGCTTCCGTTTGTTTTTTGACTAGTTGCTTTTTATCCGATTTGATACATGACTGGTTCTGAACGAGGAGAATCTCATTCATATCTGTCTGCGCATGAATGGAGGTGCAGAATGAGGTCACATAGCGGCCAGAAAGTTTACTTTTTTTAAAAGTGATGTTGCATCCAGTTTGATCGACAGAAATATCACGGCAGAAAAATGAACCGGCGCTTGTATGAGTGGGGACTACATGGTGATTTTATTTAGTGGAAAGTAAGCTCTCTGATGTGTGGATGACTGCAACTCTTGGAAAAGTGTCAAAGTGTGGACGTGAACATTGTGCTCACTGATTGACCCAAAGAACAAACTGTAAGAGACAACCATCCTGGCAACATGTTATTGTTGTTATCATTTGAAGAAAGTTACAGTTTGCATATTGTGTGGGCTTTTATCCCAAGTACAATCCACATTAGTACTTAAACGCTTATTTATCATCCTCTCATTTAGTTCCCAGTAGAACTCACAACCACAGTCATTTAAACTTCAATGCATTTTACTTGAATTATTCTTTCAGTAGTAAAGTAGGTAGAAACGCTGATTGAGAGGATGTCAAGATAAAGGTTGAATAAATGTCATTCCAGTAGAGATTTGTTAAACGGTCTGTCTGTGTCTACTCACAGCAAACATGTGATCTCTGTCCTATTTGATCTGTTTTAACTCCATTCTGCTTCTGACTGGGATCCCCCAGCTCCTCATGCATTTGTTTTATTCCAGAGCAAAATAATGATAAAAACAGATGAAAACAATTATATGAAGTAGGAACAAACATAAACAAGTTGAATGATAGAACACGGCACCTGTTGAAGAAGACATGAAACTAGAGATTGAAACCATAAACTCATGTTTACAATGTGAGATAATAAATCAAGAGAGAAGTCGGGTCACATTCTCATAGACTTCTATACAATCAGAATTATTTTTGTAACCAGAAGAGTCGGCCCCTGATGGCTAGAAGAGATAATGCAGGTTGAAGAAAGTTTTGAGTGCTTATATCGACCCAGTGACTCTTTTACAGTGAAGACAAACTCTACTTTCTGTCAGTTCCTGCTTGATATTTCATTTCATCTCACTTACAGAAAATAAAATTACATTAGCTGACAGATTATTACAGGTTAAGGAATGATAGCATTGGGAGTGGCAGACAGAATGGTGTGTTTGTGGTACGTAGCCGAGCCGTGGACCTCACACAAAGATAAAGTAGCAGGGTGCGTTGTCATGGGAATGTGTCCCCTCTGTCTGATCTGTGTCCTCTGTCTCACGTCTGGTAATGTAGGTCCAGGTGTCTGGACAGTCAGGCTTAACCTTGTATGGGTTCCCTGGATAAGCATGAATGATGGACAGGTCGTTATGTAGTATGTATGTGTGTGTGTGTGTGTGTGTGTGTGGGGGGGGGGGGGGTTACAAAGAGATATCCAGAATTCCCTCTTTCACTGTGATATGTAGAAAAAAAAATTTGAAAAGCGAAGCCAAGCTGAAGTGCCTTGAACTTGTATTATCTCTGCTGGCCATCAGGGGGCGACTCCCCTGGTTACAAAGTCTGATTGCATGAAAGTCTATGAGAAATGTATGATTTATTATCTCAGTAAACATTGTAAACATGAGTTTATGGTCTCAATCTCTAGTTTCAAGTCTTCATTTAGTACATTATGGTCCATTTAGAGTCCAACAGACCTACCTTGTGATTGACAGGTTGCTACAATGCAATTAGCTACTTAGATTTCTTTAACACTAAGCTATAAAGTTCACAATGAATTATGAAGCTAACTGTGTTAGCAGCTTTACACCACAAATCAGATGGATCCAGTAAGGTTGCTGCTCTCCTCTGCAGTCCAAATATGGTCACTTCCTTTCACTGGTTGCAAAAATTCAAGATGGCAATCGTCAAAATGCAGAACTCCTTCAGGCTTCAAAACCGTTGTCCACAAACCAGTGGGTGACATCACCATGACTACGTCGACTCTTCTTATATAGAGTCTATGAAATTAACTATAATAATGTCTCATTTGCATATTTAAACATACCATTTCAGAAAATGTTACGATGCAGTTTCGTAGTGTGGGAATGTAGTTTTTAGAAAACCGGGCTGTGGTGTGTAAAGTATGGATTTGGAGTCAGGAAGTGGTTAGCCTAGCTTAGGACAAACACCAAAAGAAGGGGTAAACTCTGCTCCAAAGAGACAAAAATTACAAAACCGATCAATCTTCTCATCTATATCAATATTAATATCAATTACTGTCAATTCATTTTTCATTAGGTTTTAGAGATGTGAGATATTATTGTGTTTAAAAGAAATCTGTGAATCCTGACAATTGTGCCACATTTCATGAGGGTTTGAGTGAAGGCAGCAGGTGGGATTATGAAGTCAAAGTGAGAGAGGAAGAGGAGCTTGTGAGGGACAATATGGTGACAGAGAGTGAACACATGCTGGAGGTTGGAGCTCGGAGCTGTAATCTGTGCAGGTATCCTGCCACCCGGAGATTAGAGGAGCAAGGGGATTGGCCTAGAGAGGCCGGAGGATTACAACATGGAAAGGCTCTGGAGGTCAGGGAGGCCATCAAACCTGCTCGGGTGAAAGAGGGGGAGAAAAAGTAGGATGAGGACTGGAAGTGAGGGGGTGGGGGGTGAGGAGAAGGTGGTGGAGACGGGGATCAATGAGGGACAGGGAAAACCAAACAGTGACTAAGAATACAGACAGAAATGAGAGAATGAATAGAGACAAATACAAATCTAAACACATACACCCCAAGAAAATGTGATCATAATCACATCCAATTATAACATTTTAAATGTCAATGAAAACACAGGCAAATTGTTTCCATTTTTATTTGCAGTGATTTTGAAAGATACAAACACAGGACTTTAACCCAGGAGACTGCTGTCTGTGTCCCATGAGGAACCATCGTTGGCTTATTTTAAATTATGTGCGTAACTTAAATAACTTAACAAACCAAACAATAATGTTTTTATTAAACAAAACAATTAGTTGTCTTTAGTTCACGTGTTTAAAACAAAATATGTTCTCCTCTCAACATAGTTGAGGATGCAGTTTAGTTGTTTGGGAACATCATTTTTCGGAGGCAGGGTTGGACCGCGAAAAACATGATGGTCAGAATGTTGTAATGCATAAATAAAATCATGCTTTTAAACTCAGCATTGTGAAGAAGTGTTGAATGTAGCATTGAGACCTCACAAGGGCAGATATTTATGCAGACTAGTTGCATATGAATGTGTTTGTATTGAATTAGTATGTTTGAAGGTTGAACGGTGTTTGTCGACCAACGTTTGACCCAACAACTCTTGTTAAGTTTCTTATCAAGCAAGCAACGGATCACCTCCTCAATCAATTAAGGTGTTTATCCTGGTCTACTTCTCACATCAGGGAGACTTGAACCTAATCTGGACACCCTGACAGCCACCTGGGACTCCTCTAGTCCCGATCCTGCAGCCTGCTGTAATCTGCAGCTTTCAAACAGGGTTAGCGTCTGCGGTTCAGCCTGAGGGGACGACGCACCTCAACAACGATTGAAGATGACAACGACCTTCTGCTTCAGAAGGTTGACGTTGGGCCACGGCGGTAAAGCTGACAGACCCAAGAGCAGCGGGCCAGAGAGCACGTCAAATATATAGAACAGGATTGACCATGTTTGTATCTGTGTGTGGCAGTGTTGGTCTTATCTGGACTCAGACACACTTACATCGGCATGAGACTGATCATTCTTATATATGCTGCTCAGTGGAGTCGTCGCCATCGTGCCCATCGAGGACACCGAGGTCGTGTCCTCGGTGGTAGCTTTTTTCCGAGACTAAGATCCCTGCATTAACGTCGCGTCTCCGCTGGATTTTAAACATGTAATTAAACACACACACTAACCGGGTTCTCACAGGTCACAAGAGCTCCAACACTGGGAATAGACGAGCTATGTGAGGCGGTGTGATTCTCTGCTGTGGGATCTGTTCATGTGGAGAACGCGATGAGCGACAGGTTGAAGCAAACGAAGGTTTCTAAAGGTAACAGGGTTGGGTCATGGTTGCAGAGAGAGAGGAGGCAGGAAGGAGATGCAATGGACAATTTTACTAGAACATTTAAGATCATTTTCCCCGCTAGCGTACGCTCTGATTGGCCCCCACAGCAGGTGGTGGATTAGAGAGGGACGATACAATTTCCTGTCAATTTACTGTTTGCAATTAGTCTCTCATTGAATTACTATGACGTTACAGTTTACTTTACTACCCAATTATACTGCCATACAATCTCTTCTCTCTCTCTCTCTTTAATACTTTATCACTTCACTTAAATGTGGAAAGGATTAAAAATAGTTGCCTGGGGGGTCTGACATTTTAAATCTCACTATTTAAAACATTCCTGACTACGGCCTTGGTCACGATTTGAACTCTAACAGGTGCTTTAGTAGCATGGTCTACACAATCACCTTAAATCATAATCCATAGTCTGTGTACAGTAGAGAGACTATAGCTAATATTACAAACTGAACCGAATGCTCATTAAGGGTTTTCTCTGTGATTTATATGAAATATGAAAAATATATCAATGATATATTCTTATATACTTGATATCTTATGGCGTTTCGTAACCAAAATCACTATGTGAGACTGGATTAGCTTGTAATCATACAATCGGAGGGCCACAATGGTGGGAAACAAACACATGGCCTCTGAAAATGTCAAAAAAACACAATCATAATGTGAATTATCTGATTTGATCTCCTGTAAAAAAACAAAACAAAGATTGCCAACGTTTGCAACAAATAAAAAAGGGTGTTTCTCACTACGAGTTCATCTCATTAAATATTCTCCTCCTCTCTGCCCCCCTCCTTCACCTCCCTCATTCCCGTCACTGTTAATATCTTCCACTTCACTGAGAGTTTGGAACCAGGACACTGATCAAAGTGTTGGGGGCTGGGAGTAGGGGACGGGGGGATTTCTGAGTTGAGATTGTCCTCATAAAAGGAATGTGGACTGATTCCCCAACGGCCTCGTGGCATCGGCTGGAGGGGGAGACAGCGTATGTATTGTAACTCCTCACTAATAGTGTGCACATCCACTTGTTGAATGACATACAGCTCAGCCCTCACAGGCTCAGGGAGCGGCTGTTAGAGGAGAATGCACGGCGGACTCATTTATTCACCAGCTACTAGTGAATTGAGACAAGAAACACAATTCAAGCTACTAAAAGGAACAGTTTGGGATTCATGAACAGTGAAACTTATGATTAAACTCTATTAAAGATCCTACTAGTGGCCCCTGTAGGTCGTGGACAGTTATAAAATGATGGGCCCTTTGAAGCCCCCCAGTCCAGCCGACCAGCATCCCCCTGCAAGTGTGTGCATGTTTTTTCACATTATTTTGCAGGTTAACCGTCACTTTAATGTTAAAAGATTTAGTTCACACAACAGATGAAGAGAGGCTCCCTAACTCCCGTCCAAAGCTTGCTGCCACATCCCCACTATCAACACGCTAGTAGAAATATAAAAGGAAACCTGTGGTTCCAGATTGTGAATGGAAAGCAGCCGTGAAACATGTTTGAATGTGCAGACTGCCTGTTATCTCAGTATGGGTAATATACATCTACAGATGATGGCTAGCTTCTTTCTTTTATTACCCTCAATATGATAAGTGCATAAAAAGTCCTTCACTTCTGTTTTCATGCAGTATTTCATAAACGTCTTAAAATCTATCTATTATGTACAAGTGCACATTGAAAATCCCTACTATTGGTAAAACTATTGATATTCAATGAAGAGATTAAGAGAGAAGTAAAGAAAGTGTCACCATGCTTTATTTTTTATTTCATATTTTTGAAAAAATGTGTAAACATCAAATTGATAAATGAATACATCTTTGGGGGACAAACATTCAATTGGTCTGAATATTAAACAATCCTTATTGGTGATCCCGGCCCCAGAGGTTGATTGACAAGCTCATCCTAAAATAAATATGCCATGTGAAATAAATACCTGATAAAATATACATTCATTGAATAAAAGGGAAAATCCAGCCTCCAAATAGATACACAAACTTATATAGAAAAGAGCTGAATTAAGTTTTTTGACATTGAACATTCATTTATTTAATTCATTGCCTACTCACTCATTTTATTTATGTATTATTATTAGTTTTTACATTTCTTTGGACCTAATGTAGGAGTTATTTTCAGGTTTAATTTAAAATAATTATTAGTTGGGCACATTAGCCTATATATGCATTGGAACAGAAGTTTAATATGTGAATCAATATTAAGTTATATTGATGAATCCCTGTAGTAACCCGATCCACTGACCTGAGGCTCACTTCAGGTCAACGTTACATCGTTTCCTGTCTTGTTGCTGATGGGATTTAAAAGCAAAGACCTGAAAGCCCAGATCAATCTTCTTGTGCTAATAAAAGTATTTCCATCATTAACATCTGAATCCTAAATCCAACAGCAACAAGTAGCTGGTTCAGTCTTTTAGTTTGCAGAAATGGTTATTAGAGCGTTGCTTTCGCTTTCATTCTCTGAAGTTGCATTGACGCCTGAATGATTCAAGAATGACACTTAAAGCTAGAAGGTGATCCGTTATCTCCCAGTGTTAACATGTTTGTGTTTCCGCCCTGTGATTCATAGACGCTCCACAATTTACTGGTTTCCTCCTCAACTTTCCTTCACCCTTCCACGAGCTTCAATCAGGCCAGGACAGACAGACAGACAAACAGACAGACAGACAGACAGACAGACAGACAGACAGACAGACAGACAGACAGACAGACACTGTAACAGGCGTGGGATGCTTCAGCTCGACAGTGTTTGTGAGGATTTAACACATCAGCTCCAGGAAATGAAGTGAGAACAGATTAGAGGAATGTCAGAATGAATAAGTAGAACAGGTTTAAAGCAGCAAACCTATTTCAGTCACACGTGGTCATTTCAGGTCGTGCCCTTGTTTGCTGCTGCTAAGTGGACACATGAGTTGAATAAGCGGCCCATCATCCTCCCAGGGTCCCCGCTGCACATTGGTCATCATGTGACATGGAACATCGTTTACCATCGATTCATTTTAAATATATAATTTGAAGGTTCACATTCTGAGTCTGGATTGTCTTCTAAACATACATGCTATGCATAATAATCATCTTATAGAACTGGTTCATTGTTATTAGAACCACTCATGAATATTCATATAATACTTCATAGCATTTTATGATGATTTATAAGCTCAAGTATCATAATACTTTATAACTGCTGGTCACATTTGTTGGGTCACATTGTGAAATAATTCCCACAGTTGTAATATGTAATATACACTCTAACCTTTTTATAAAGCTTTATAATCACTGTGCAATGATTCATTACAAAGTGATTATAAGTTACACTAAGTAGTTATTATTAGATTACTGTAACATGTTTAAAATACATTTAAATAACTTAATTTTCTCTCCCTACCCTCAAAAGCCAAGTTGGTGGAGCCCCCGAGGCCCCCGTTATTGTATGGGACACACCGGGCTTTTCAACTAACTCCAATATAAATACTTAGAGCAACTGTTGTAGTATGAAGAGCAAGGAAGTCAATGTAAGGCAGGTCGGAGGGGTCAAACACACACAGGCCTTTCACCCAGGAGACTGCTGTCCGTGTCCTGTGTGTTTATTACTGAACCACTGAACTACGTATTCTTGTAGCATGTGTTTTTTTTTTTTTTTTACCACCTGTTTCAATGTTTTAAAACTGCTACAATTTGGAAAAAAGTGAGTGCAGTATAGTGGATGAGGAACGTAATGTTTCAGCAGATAGGGCTGTTTGAAAGCTGTATGAACTTCAGCTCTGGTCAGCTGTAGAAGAGTGGGATGTGAATCTAAAGGTAATGATGAGTTCATGCCTGCATTGTTTCCTATAAGAACTCTTGCATGTGTGCAAATTGAGTCCTGAGCAGGAATGGTGGACTTTTTAAATGTTTCCCAGAATGCCTTGAGGAACTCTTCCATTAATCCTGAGTTTGTTCTTAGGAATCCTCTGCACAGCCACTTCAGACAAGTGTTTGTCCGCGCCCTGCCAGAATGGAGCGACCTGCGTGGACACTATGGATGACTACGCTTGCATCTGTGCCAGAGACGGGGTCAGATACATGGGCAAGAGCTGCGATGAACTCTACGACGCCTGCTCCTTTGCTCCATGCGAAGACTGCACCAGCACCCCCGGCACCGCGGACTACCACTGCATCTGCCCCGACGGACTGACGGGCGACAACTGCACTGAGGAGGTGGACGAGTGTCACAGCAACCCCTGCTCCGAACCCCGCTCCCTGTGTGTGGACCAGCTGAACGGGTACTTCTGCAGGTGTCCCCCAGGGTACGGGGGGCGGGACTGCAGGACGCACGTGACCGACTGCATCGACGACCCCTGCAGGAACAACGGGACCTGCGTGTTGTTGCCCGAGGGCTTCGGGTGCCGCTGTGCGCCGGGGTTTGAGGGGAAGACCTGCGAGGAGGACGTGAACGAGTGTCTGTCGGAGCCCTGTCAGAACGGAGCCATCTGTATCGACGGGCTGGCCGAGTTCCACTGCTTCTGCGTGCCCGGTTTCCAGGGTTACAACTGTGAGATCGACATCAATGAGTGCGCTTCACGACCCTGCGAGAACAACGCCACCTGCATCAATGAGAAGGACCACTATGAGTGCGAGTGCCTGGTGGGCTTTGCAGGTACATCCAAAACACACACACAAAAGGGAATCCAATCCTGAAGTGCCTTAAACTTGCATTCTCTCTGCTGGCCATCAGAGGGCGACTCCTCTGGTTGTAAAAAGAAGTCTGATTACATGGAAGTCTATGAGTTAATGGTCTCAATCTCTAGCATGATGTTCATATTGTTCATTATGGTCCATTTAGAGTCAAACAGACATAAAGCAGGGGATGCTTTAGGGCGGGGCTAACGTTTGATTGACAGGTCACTACTATGGTGTCACTACTGCAACCTCGCTGCCGTTATAATGAGAAATTAAAAGCACAAAGTTCCAGGTGCTAAAATGTTGAAGGAAAACACACGGTTGAATTACGGTAACATAACCTCACATTGTGTCAGAGATAGAAGCTCCGCCTCCCGCGTGTATGTATGTATTGAGCTGTGATGTGATTATGTCATCATTAATCATCTCCTCAAACAACACATCATCAGCGAGACATGACTTTCTGCTCGCTGACAGCGTTTGTTTTTCTACTTCTTGTTCTTCGCCACCATTTGTTAACTCAGATTGTTCCCGATAATCTGGGCATGAGGAGTATTTTAAGTGCACGGCAAGTTGTTGTTAGTCAGGCATCTTATCTGAGCTCTCAGATAACGTCTCCGTGCAGGGTGAGAGGAAACACTCCCGTCTTGCTTTTCTTACACTCCCTTTTTCCTCCACATGCCTGCTCTGTGTCAGAGGAGATCCTGTTATCTGTGAGGACTCAGCACCGCTGCATTCTCCTTCACTCCATCAAGTCCTTAGGAGAAAGCAAAGAAAGGCCTTATCACCGCTGGTTTCTGGAGACCAGAATAGGCCATGGCATAGAGGAGGTTTACGTAGTCATGGTGACATCACCCATTGGTTTGTGAACTACAGTTTGAAGCTTCAAGTTTGGCATTTTGGACCGTCGGCATCTTGGATGTTTTTTTAACCAGTGGAGGAAGTGACCATATTTGGATGGTGGATCTGATAACACCAGCGATAGAGAAGCAACCTTACCTGGATCTGGATCCATCTGGATTCTGGTGCGAAGCTGTCAGGGCTCAGAGGTAGAGCGAGTCATCCTCCAATCGGAAGATCGGTGGTTCGAATCCCGGCTCCTCCAGTCTGCATGCTGAGATGTCCTTGGGCAAGATACTGAACCCCAAAACTTCCCCCTGAAGGCTGTGTCATCAGCAAGTGGATGTGTAACTGGATGTAGTATAGAGCGTCTTGAGTAGCTAGTCAGCTGGAAAAGCAGAATTTTGGATATCTCTTTGTTCTCCAATAAAAGGGAAAAAAAAATACTGTAAGCAGCCACACACACAGTCAGACAGCGTCACCATAACAACCTGTCCATCATTCATGTTAATCCAGAGAACCTATATGAGGTTAAGCCTGTCTGTCCAGACACCTGGACCTACATTACCAGACGTGACACAGAGGACACAGATCAGACAGAGGGGACACATTCCCATGACAACGCTCCAGGAACCAGTGACACTCGCTCAGTGAACATCATGCTGGATTGAAGAAGACTTGAAACTAGAGATTGAGACCATAAACTCATGTTTACAATGTTTACTGAGATAATACATCAAGAGAGAGGTAGGACCATTTTAGCATAGACTTCTATGCAATCAGACTTTACAAGCAGAGGAGTCGCCCCCTGATGGCCAGCAGAGAGAAAGCAAGTTTAAGGCACTTCAGGGTTGGATTCACGTTTCAGAAGCGGAGGTTGCTGCCTGGACATCACTGATCAGTGTGGTTGCTGTGTTTATTAATACAACTTTCGATGAAGCATCATCACTGTTATTATCCTCGTCACTTCCATGTCTCTCTCGGTGCTTTCTATTGACATGTTGACTTCGCCCTGTTCTTCCAGGAGTCAACTGTGAGAATGAAATAGATGAGTGTGAGTCCAACCCCTGCCTCAATGGCGCCACCTGCCAGGACCTGGTGGCCATGTACTCCTGCCAGTGTCTGCCCGGGTTTGACGGCGTCGACTGCGAGGTGGACGTGGATGAGTGTGCCAGCGAGCCCTGCCAGAACGGAGGCGTCTGTCATGACATGGTGAACAGGTAGGCCCGTCAACGAAGCTGAATTTTGCTTTCTTTAGGGGTTCAACACTTTGGGACACTCTGTGTTGAACACCAGACTTGTGGTTGAAAATCCTGTGTCCTTTGTGACTATTCAAATTCACAAATCGCCTTGACATTGGTGTACGTCGTATGACATATGGGCATATTTAAGGCTATTTTGTTGAGATGCCTCTTATGGAAATGCTGTGAGTGAATTTAAGTTCCTCCGTTCAGCAGTGATGCCACAGATATGTCTCAGGCAAAACAGAGGACAGAGAAACCCCTGGAAGTTTCCTGTCTGGTTCCTTTTTCATGCTGCTGTTTAAAAGTTCACGCGTGTCTCTTGCAGCTATGAGTGTGACTGCAGCGATACGGGATTCCAGGGTGACTACTGTGAAGTGGACATCCCTGAGTGTGCCTCTGATCCCTGTCAGCACGGAGCCTCGTGTTTAGAGGGAGTCAACGGATACACTTGCCTCTGCTGGCCAGGTATGGAATTACACATCCAACATTCCTGTTTAACACTCAACACTGAACACTGTCCATGTGAATCTGAGCCCAGAACACTTCTAGCTGCCCACAGAGAAAAAAATCATGTGACCTGCAGCTCACCAACCTCAAATAATACTAGACTAAATATTAAGTTACAACAACAACGCATAATCATTTACGTTTCGAGGGAACTGTTTCTTCTTCATAATAGCGTTTGTGGTTAATGTATACAAATATGTTTCTAACCAGTCTACAGAAGCTCTCATAAGGAGCAGGTTGAGGTGGAAGGGTGGGTCAAACGAACACAGGACATTCACCCAGGAGACTGCTGTTTGTGTTATGACTTATTTTGAACCACGTCCCTCATCTGTCGGTAAAAGTAAAATGTTATGTTTTAATTGGTCAATAATCACCTGAAAATGAGAATCGTTGTGTTTTTGTTAGCATTGTATGAGCCCTTCATGTCTACACGTGGAGCATGTCCTCTTCACCGAGAGGGAGCCTTGTTGCACCTCCATATTTCTGCAATAGCCCTGAACGGACAAACCAAACAATGAGGGCCATTCTCACATTAGCCATTGTTATTTTGGCAAGTTTTCAACCTCACCACTAAATCTTACACACTGGACCTTTAAATAACGTTACAAACAAGCCAATTCAATGTAATTTTGTATCAATTATCTACATTAATTACACGTTTAAAACCACGATAGTTATCCGAGAGAAAGTATGTTTGGCTGTATGGGAATGTAAATCCAAACTAATACAACTTCTTTTTAAAGCCATAAGTCTGAATTTAAAATGACGCCCCATCATGCTTTATGTGTTAGCGTGTTCATTTTGAATAAAACAGAAACATTTGTTTATATTTCACCAGGATACGAAGGACCAAACTGTGAGACAGATGTAGACGAGTGTGCTGAGGGGCCCTGTGAGAATGGCGGGGAGTGTTTTGAGCGTTCGGATGCGTCTCATTGGGAGCTCGACTGGGAGCTCAGCTTTGCAGATGCAGCCGGATACATCTGCCAGTGTCAGCCGGGGTTCGCAGGTCAGCAAGGAAAACAATCAGACGTAATCTCTCTTCTCTCAACTCTGCTGACTAACGTTTGGTTTCTTCCACATCCCAGGAGAGAACTGCTCCGTCAACATCGATGAGTGTGAGTCTGAACCCTGCCAGAATGGAGGCACGTGTGAAGATCAGATCAACGGCTACACCTGCACATGCTCCGTTGGATTCCTAGGTGAGTCCTGGACCTCGGGATGCAATCAAATTCAAGAATACTGAATGTAGGCTTTGTATCAGAGGCGAAGCTTGTTGTCTCAATAGAGAAGAAGATAAGTAAGTAAAAAGTAATGAGTCCACTATGACAAACTCAACAATTATGCGACATGTGCAGCCAAACATTGTTTGATCTCAGAACTTCCTGTTTCTCGTGGGGATTGGGATCAAACGGACCCCTATTTCTGGATAATATCACTATTATTACTACTACGTAAAACCTCAAGTTCTGAACCGTGAAGCCAGTGTTGAGGTGCCTAAAACTTCTGACCATCAAAAATTCCATGATGGTGACGGCCAGAATGCCGAACTTGAGGCTCAAAACCACCGTCCACAAACCAACGGGTGACGTCTCCATGATTACGTCCACTCCGATATACAGTCTATGCAAAAATAAGTTTTTTTTTTGTCATAGCTCAATAATTCTTACAAGGAGCAGGTTGAGGTAGAAGGGTTCGTCCAATAAACTAAATGTCTAATTATCTTTTTCAATATTTAATACGACGTCGTGGCTCTGACTACATTCATGTGTCCACCACAGCGATCCTAATTCACTTCCTGTAGCCTGTTTGTGCTAAGCCACACAAAAAAAAATTCACATTTGACCCTAGATCACTTTCATGACTATTTCACATACTGCCATGAGAATGTGTTGTTCAGAAAGACATGGAGGTAATCTGCAATAGGAGCCTAGTTTATCTAACCAGAAAGATCCAGTCCATACAGTATCTCTTCTGTCAGGGAGTCCTGGTCATGGATAGCAGGTAAAAAAGGTTTCATGTACAAGTACAAACAAGAACAGATAACATCACATTAAAAAAAAAAAACATACAAAAAAACAACAGGAATCAGAGGCCAGAAGAATCTAGGCAAATAATGGCCCTTGTAAATACAGATTTGAAGATATTTGTCGTGCCTTACAGCTCCTTCTTAGGAAAAGGCAACTCTATACTTTGATTAACCAGCAGAGTCAAAGACACCATCATGAAATTGCAATGTCCGCAATTCAAGTCCACTAAGGGACCTTTGTTACATGTAATATCCTTTAATTCTCTCTCTTTCCCCAGATTCCCTCTCACATAACTTCTGTCATTGATATCACTGTTTAACTTTTTATAAGAAATGCAACTAAGATACACAGAAAGAAAGGTATAGAGCACTAAATAACACATGAGATCTGTTGACAAAAAGGAAATTGTGGGGGCAGCGGTGGTCTGGCTGCTCCACCTCTAACCCTCTGTGTCCCTGCAGGTGAGCTGTGTGAGGTGAACGTGGATGAATGTGAGAGCCAGCCCTGTCAGAACGGCGGCTGGTGTGAGGACGGCAGGGCCTCCTACACCTGCCACTGTCCTGGGGCCGAGGCGGGGGAACTTCCCTGGGGAGGGGACAACTGCGATGTGAAACTCCACGGCTGTGTGGACCACGAGTGCCAGAACGGCGCCACCTGCCACCCGTGGCTGGAGGGCGGCGAACACGGTCACACGTGCCTGTGTCCTCACGGCTTCTACGACGAGCAGTGCTCCACCAGAACCACGTTCTCCTTCTCCACCCCTGGATTCATCCACATCCAGGTGGTCCTGGAAGAAAGGACCCGGAGGGAGGTGGAACACCAAGTCCACCGCGGTTTGGGAGTACAGCTACGCTTCCGGACCACTATACCCAACATGTTGCTTTTCTACAGAGGGGACGTGGACAATCACCTCGTCTTGGAGATCGTGAACAGCGGTCTTCACGCTAAAGCCTTCTCTGAAGACGTTGAGCTGGATGTGACATTTCCTGGTTCGGTCAGTGACGGAGACTGGCGGGATGTTCACGTGTTCGTAGACCACGACGGCCTTGTTCTGATTCTGAAAGGTCCTGGCTGTGACAGGGACGGGTGCAGGGTCACGGATGGCGGTGCCGATGAGCCGCCATTCCAGCCCTCTGAGGCCTTCACCCAGCTGTACGTAGGCGGAGCCCCACAGGAGCTTTTAGAGTCCTCTGTAAGTGGCGCCAGCTTCATCGGATGTATGGAAGACCTGATGATCGACTCCAAACCTTTCCTACCGCAAACGCTTCCAGAGGACCAGGGCCACGAGCTGGGATGCAGTAAGACCGAATGGTGCGAGCCAGACCCCTGCCAAGGACACGGACGCTGCGTGGACCTGTGGACCAGCTACCAGTGTGACTGCTACCGTCCCTTCCACGGCGACAGCTGCAACCAAGGTAGGCCTTTTTACCACCAGCACAAGCTTCTGACAAATCACACCACAATCACACCAGTGCAGATAGGTGGAATTTACTTGACTGAAGTAAAAGTGTAACCGTAGAAGCCTAAAGGAGCATAACATGAGCACTAGTACACACAGTACATGTGTAATTAGCAGTACATCTTGACAAGTACCAGCAAATAATCCGACACTCAAAGAGGATTCGGGGTCAGAATGCAAATGTAAAAACACAGAGTTGAAGGTTCAATCCCTCGCAATGGCGTTTCTGGCTTGGCCTCCATTCAACATACTCAGCATTAAATCCTTATGGTTGCAACTTGATTGTTGCAGATCATTTATTTTATGATTGGTGACTTTGGTTTGTATTTTAATAATAATAATAATAATAATAATAATTCATATTATGATGATAATCAATCTTATTATAAGTGTATTTAGTATCAAATCAAGTGCATTACAAGAATATAATGGCATTAAAAATGAAATAATAAAACAGTAAAAACACTCGAATCAGCGGTGACACAAAGGCCAGTTTAAAAGTGAGTCGACCACAGATGGAAAATCAACAGGAAAATCCTGAAAATAAGCCTTTCATGATATTGAATAAGCCCTGCGATAGACTGGCGGCCTGTCCAGGTGTACCCTGCCTTCGCCCAATGACAGCTGGGATTGGCTCCAGCCCCCCCGCGACCCTAAATACAGGATAAGCGGTAGAAAATGGATGGATGGATGGATGGATGATATTGAATACGGGGTTCTCAGCTGCTGTTTCCTCATCACAGGACCTCAAAGACAAAAGCAAGATGCACCACTGCATCACTAACTATAAGCACTGTTTAATTTAAAAAAATAATTCCATCAACATGATTAGTTCCCGTTTGGTGGCCACCTGAAGAAAGCTGATTGTCACATGTTGGTGGAAACAACTTTGTTGCCATGCCAACTGATTGCAGGGGGATTCCCGATACTTCCTACTTTTAGATGTTTTAGTCCTGTTTTTGGTGTGATTAATCCAAACGTCCTATCTCTCCCGTCAGAGTTCCCTTCGTGGACGTACAGCCACGAGGACTCGGCGAGTTTCTCTGTGTACGCTGTCGGTCCGAGCCACAAGAGCAACTTCAGCGTGTCCTTCTTCCTGAGGTCGTTGAAGCCAGACGGGCTGCTGTTCCAGCTGAGGAGGCCTGCGGAGGAGGAGGGTGGGGAGGTCTACTTCTCCGTCTACTTGGGGATGGGGAGGGTTCTTGTCAGCTCTCTGGCGAACGCCGCCCCGCTCACAGCTCCGGTGTTTGTGACAACCGGCGAGAAGCAACTTCTGCAGGTGGAAGTCCAACACCGACGGGTGATCTTTGAGCATGCGGGCCTTCGCTATGGAATCGGAGAGATCCCTGAAGTGACTGTTAACGGTGGGGATCGGGCTTATGTCGGGGGACTTCCAGGAGACTGGGCCTCTGGCGTGTGGGGAGGGCATTACAAAGGTTGCCTGCAGGACCTCCGGTTGGACTCGGTGCATCTGGACGTGGACGCCTGGAACAGCTCGGACGGGAAAGAAGTGTATTTACCAAGCGATGCTGAGAATGTGAAGAAGGCCTGCATCAGTGATGACACCTGCAAGGTAGGAAACAGTACTACTAGCTCAATCACTAGTATGAGCTGGTACTGCATCAGACACAGGACTTTCACCCAGGAGACTGCTTTTCATGTACTGTGTACTGTGTGAAACCAAAAGTCAACTGATTCAACTGATTTAATTTAGATCCAAACTTAGATAATGTATATAATGTACAGTATAAGACCTACTTGTGTTCACACCAAACAGGAAGAACATTTGAGCCTTGCATCACTCACACTAGAAACCAAAGAGGAGGCGGGGCTTACCTCCATCCTCCAAGCTCCACCACAGACAGTCTGGTTTCTCCACATAGTCTGGTCTGGTCTCTGGACTAATTTGAGCTACTATCTAGACCTCTGGGGAGCACAGACAGTCTCTGGTTTCTCCACATAGCCTGGTCTGGTCTCTGGACTAATGTGAGCTACTATCTAGACCTCTTGGGACCACAGACAGTCTCTGGTTTCTCCACATAGTCTGGTCTGGTCTCTGGACTATTGTCTCTGGACTATCTAGACCTCTGGGGGACCACAGACAACATTAGTTGTCTCCATTTCTGATTGAGTGACATCAGGATGACAGGAGGAGAATCTCAACACTGAAATGCTTTCACATCACAGCAGGTTTCTTGCTCCAGGTGAAATATTTCAACCTGCGTATGAGGCAGAATCACGTCTTCACATTAGTATTGTATGCACTAGCATGTGAACCATGATGTTTGACTAAAGCCAGCCAAGTCATGTTCTTGCATTTTTCTTGTGTTTTGTTAGAATTTACAATTTTAAGCACGTTTTGTTTTGTTGTTAACCGCGTGTTTCAAACTGTGACCATTCTGGAGGTTTCCCTGAGAACCCGATTAAAAATGCAGTTGAATGAGAACGACCTTTCCTTTCTCCATGAATCTGTGTGACTTCATCTACAAACGGCCGTAACCATGTTGGAATAATGCTCCCATTCTTCTCATTCTAAAGAGATGCTATGGGAGCACCAGTAGTAGACAGCTGTCATACGGTATCATAGCTAACAGTTAAACAGTCTTTATAGCTTCAACACTGCTCTGAAGATGATTTCCTGTCTGTCTCATATCAAACCCGGATGTTTCCTCTTCAGATAAAGCCGTGTCAAAACGGAGGAGACTGCACCGTCACGTTCAACGATTTCACATGTTCCTGTCCGGCGGAGTTCACCGGGAAAACGTGTGAGACACGCGTGTGGTGTGTGAGTGATCCTTGTGTCAATGGCGGCCATTGTGTGGACCTTCCTGATGGATATGAATGTAAGAACCTCTGGACTCTTTTATAATTATGGCTTATGGCAACACCAATGACCTAATGTAGGCTATACATTGCATCCAAGAAGTCGTCTTGTCTTTGAAATATTTTACCTGAGGATCTAATTATTTGTTATTTTCTTTATCATATATATATATGCAGAAATTATGTAGTAGTTTGACATTTTGGTCATACAGCTTTATGGTTAAATACATTTTATATTACATTTTTAACAGATCTGTTTTCCCTCATTTATGAAAATTCCATTTCCAGACCCACTTCCCGGTAAAAGTACCCTACCTTCCACTAATTCTCCGTGTTGACCCGTAGGTGTGTACAACGCCACGTTTGAGAACAACCCTGTGCACTACAGTGCTGGAGGCTCCCTGGCCGAACCCGTCTCCAACGTATACATGGAGCTGCGAACTCGCTCAGAGAACGCCGTCCTCCTGAGGGCCTCCTGGGGCTCTCACCTGCTGCTGGTGGGTCTGCTGGACTCTTCGGTCCGGGTGGAGATCCACATTGGCAACAGCATTGAGACGCTGGCCTTTACGGGAGTCCGCCGGGTGGCTGATGGCAGCTGGCATCGCGTGAACATCTCGATGGCCGAGAAGGAGCGCAAAGCGTCTCCCTGGGTCATCACGGTGGACGGGATCACGGACGCCAGCAGCGTGCCGGAGCGCACCGGGAGCCTTCTCTTCCTCAACGAGAAGGGAGCCACGCTGGCCATCGCAGAGAGCTTCACCGGCTGCCTGGGAGCAGTGAGGGTCGGCGGGGTCTACCTTCCTTTTGTGGATAACTACAAAGCCCCGCAGGCCTCCCAGTTCCACTTATCTGGAAAACCAAACATTCAGTTGGGTTGTACCAGTGCCCCCGTTTGTGATGCGGATCCGTGTTTGAACGGAGCCACATGTGAAGACCTCTTCAATAAATTTGGCTGCGTGTGTGACTTGGGTTGGGAGGGAGAGCTCTGCGAGACGGACGCCGACGACTGTGCGTCTCAGCCCTGCGTCCACGGCAGCTGTAAGGACTACCTGGCCGGGTACGAGTGTCGCTGCCACCCTGGATTCGCCGGCCCACTCTGCGATGAGGACCTTGACGAGTGTGAGCACCACGGCTGTGAACACGGAGGCACCTGTCAGGACGGACCCAACATGTACACCTGTACATGCCCCAAGGGCTACAGTGGCCCCCGCTGCCAGTGAGTACTCCACCTGTCTACCCTCCGATGCCAGCAGGCGGCTGCATTTCATCCATCTTTTACTGAAGCACACTCTCGTGCCTTTTCCACCAGGTGGGACTATCCTCCGATCCAGTGCGGTGAAGATGTCCTGTGTGAAAATGATGGCATCTGCAACGATGGGCTATGGGGAGCGAACTGTACATGTATGCCTGGTTTCACAGGCAGCAGGTGAGCTGGCTTTTGAAAGGGTTCACTCTTTCTTCTTTCAAAAAGAGTTCAAAGACGACAGTGTCCCAAATAGTCCGTTCACCCGAAGGATTTATTTGACTCTAAATACTGCCTGGTGAAGAGGTAATCATCATGGCCAATGTCTCAGAGAATAGCAATTGTACACATAACCTTCAGTTTTATGTCTCAGGTTTTGATAAATCTCTAAGATTTCTGCCTCTCATCACCAGGGAAGATGTGGGCATTGTACGTTTCTGCAAACCAAGGATACCCTTGCATTCAGTCAGGTAGCAACCGGCATTGAAAGTTATGTAAAACAAGTGAGAAACAAACACTCAGGGTAGGTAGGAGCTGTGGTGGAGGGGTTAAACAAACACAGGACTTTCACCCAGGAGGCCGCTGTTTGTGTCCCGTGTGAAACCAGAAGTGAGCGTTGACATTCAACGTGTCCAGTGGTTTGAAGAAACATACAAGGCAAACAATTTTTTGACAAATGTGTTACAAAACAATTGTTTTTGCATAATTCTGTTAAAGTGTATGGATGTAATACCATGTAAAGGACCTGTAACAGATGTAAAAGCACAGGTGTGTCCTTCAAGACACGTCATTGAATGAAACCAGTCATCTTCCACCATTACACTGGTACTGTTCTCATGCTGAGTGAAGCTGTCAGCAGCAGTCATCATTTTAATGATACATGAGCCAACTATGTATTCATTATGTATTTCACAGCAAAAAAAAAGGCTCTACCAGCGATGTTTAGGTTTTTAAAAAGCTTTGAGGCAAAAACATATTTCTTTTCATGTATTGATCAATTTGACTTCCATAACACATATTTGTTTAGTGGATGGAAAACATCCAAAATACACATTCAGGGGTATATTTTAGTAATTTGCTCCTGTAGATTTATCCAAACTTTCACAAAAAACATTCATCTCATGTCTCATTTGGGTTTCCATGGAAACTGGTGAAGTTTCAGGTGATATCTATTAGTTACTATTACCTTTTCACCTGCAGCGTCATCATCATCACTATCTATCAGAAAGCCAAAAATCACCACTTCACTGGAACAGACATCCACCAGACAGTCCGGTTTCATGTCGATCTATACTCTGAAGCTTTGTATACCATACATAGCCTATTTCTAAAAACTTTTTTTTATAGCTGTATAGCTGACTCTCATATGTCAATAACATGAAACACTGAGTTTTGAACCTGACTTTATTCAACTGCCACGTTTCTGTACGTATTAGTACATAAAATAGTGCCTCATTTGCACATTTAAACATGACATTTCACGAACCATGTCGTACAAAAAAATATTGTTTAAACGCAATCAACTTGGCTATTTACCCAGTGTTACCCCAAATGTTTCAATCCTATTCATCCCCATTGTAAAAAGTGTTTGAATACTGATACAGACTGGAGTCAGATGGGGCTAAATGATGGTCCAGGATGTTTCTGTTCCTCCAGATGAGCCTTCATGTTTCTGTGTTGCAGGTGTGAGCTGGAGATGGACGAGTGCGAGTCGAACCCCTGTCGAAACGGCGGCTCCTGTTTGGATCGATTCAACATGTTTGTGTGTGAATGTCCACCGGGTTACAGCGGGCCCATCTGTGACACCAACGTACGTCGCCTACCTGTTCCCTCTAACTAGTTTTAACATACAAACCCATTCTCACTCCCAACTGGTCAATCTGACGCTTGGTCAGCCCCCCTTTACCAACCCCTTGAAGTGCCTTAAACTTGTATTCTCTCTACTGGCCATCAGGGGGCAACTCTGGTTACAAAAAGAAGTCTTATAACTGTGTGACCGAAATTCTCTCTTGATAAAACATGAGTTTATGGTCTCAATCTCTAGTTTCTCTTCAATCTTCAAGTCTTCTCCAATCCAGCATTATGTTGATTTAGTACATTATGGTCCATTTAGAGTCAAACAGACCAGAAAGCAGGGTTTAGGACACTTTGCTGTAAAGTTGAATTATGAAGCTCACGTTGTTAACAGCTTCTCACCAGAAACCAGATGGATCCAGATCCAGTAAGGTTGCCGCTGGTGTTCGTCAGATCCACCCGTTGCTCCTCTGCAGTCCAAATATGGTCACTTCTGTTCATTTATAGTAAAAATTGCCAAAATCGTGGCTTCAAAACTGAAACCAAGTCATGTTAACTTGTGCTTTTTGAACCAAAACCACAATCATTTCCTAAACCGAACCAAGTGGTTTTATGCGTAAAGTAAAAAACAAAAGAATTAAAACCAAAGGACTTGGACGTTTATGTTGGTGAAGACACTGTTTGCATGTACACAGAATTTTGATTAGGTTTCTTTACATGTAAGTGGGACACGACACACCGGCCCGAACCACCAGAGGGGAACGTAGAGCAGTGAGATCTGATGAGTTGGGAGTAAGAATGTGTTATACATAAAAGTCTCCATTTTCACTTGTTGCCTAGCAGCATGTAACAATCATTCAAACAAATATCTTCTTCCACTAATTTAACATTGTAAAACATGTTTTATTTGCAACTATACACCTAGCTGCAGCACTGACATTCCACCATCTCTGCCCTCTGTGCCTCTGCAGAAACAAGCCCATAAACAAGTGATTCCCTGGCTGGTGGTTGCCATCCCGCTGCTCTGCTTCTGCGTGTTGATACTGATCATCGGCTTGACCTTCATGCTGCTCACGGCGAGGAAGAAGCGCCAGTCGGAGGGGGCGTACAGCCCCAGCTCCCAGGAGGTGGCGGGGGCCCGGCTGGAGATGGACAGCATGCTCAAAGTCCCCCCAGAGGAAAGACTCATCTGACACAGGACGAGGGTCGTAGGAGGTGACCTGAGCACTGCAGGCAGCCGCTCAGGACTCACTGTGAAATCCTCTGGGCTGAACTGAAGGGCGTGTGTTGTAAGTGACCGCCCCCTCCTGGCGGTGACTAGGTACTGTCCCAGCACTGCTGCTCTGTATGTCACTTTGGTGAATGAAATGTTTCTGATAAAGGACATGGGAGGAAACAGTCGTACTTTATAACACTACACACTGTAGTTCGTCTATAGCAGGGCCTTAACCTGGTGACATGGTGAAGTCCTAACTAGTGCGTAGAGGACCGTTTGACGGCTTTCTGTCAGGAACTGTGAAGCACTACAAGCATAAACACTGGAACGTGTCCCGGAGGCTGCTGGAGGCTGGGTTGCATTATTAGGAAGGCATTATCATTAAATGTTAAGGGAACTACTGTAGCAGCATCCACGCTGCAGTTCCTCTATTGGCCACTAGATGCTGCCCGTGAGGAAACTCCATTGGAGTGGTCAGAAAAATGCTCCCACCTTTCTAATAGAAGAAAGACAATTTACTTTTTCTGAGCTTTCGCTGAAGAGACGGTGGAGCGATGAGGAAACAAACCTTCCTCTAACTGTTTTCAGGTCTGTCCTTGTTTGTTTGGAGCTCTTTTAAATCACCAAACTGGAGTTTTCAGATCCAACAAACCTTTTTATAAGAAGTAGGACTGAGATATTTGCATAAAGTAACTGGTGCCGTCACACTGTGACACATGCTGTTCATCACTCAATTGAATAGAACTTTCAATCAATCAATTCAACCTCCAGGCTTTTTAAACACCACAGACAGGTAGTGTAGTCTGTAAATAGTTTGGCACGATGGCAATCTGATGACAGAACCGTTTGGAGCAGTTCTGTCAGATAAACTCAAGTGGCACTGCTGTGTAGAAACCAGTGATGGGAATAATGTCGTTAGTAACGTCATTACTTTTTTCAGTAACGAGTTATCTAATTGATTACTTATCTCATTATTATAACGCCTTTATCGTTACTGCCAAAAAATGTGTGGCGTTACTACATTGAAGGCAGAAAATAACAAATGTTACGCTATAGAAAACAGACGCGGGTCAAGCACTAGGACCAAGCGGAAAACGTCCGCTCAAGCTGAAGCCTGTTTCCCTTAGTCTAGACCGCCCACAAGCTCCTCGATTGGCTCTGCCGTTTCTTGTGTGATTGGCCGTCCCCGCTGTCACTCCATCTTGCTTGCACACCGACGGTCTGCTAGTCTGCGGTCAGCAGTCCTACAGAGGTCCGCTACTGGAAGTTGGGAGTTTGTTCTGCCTGGTTAACGTCTGCTAGAAGGATTGTAATATCAGAGGTTTCATTTACATTAACGTTTGAATCGGTGTCCGTGTGCGTATGTGTGCGCGCGCGCCAGGATGGACATAAAAGTAGACATAAGAGACTTCTTTAGAAGTCAAAGTGTAAGTTACTCAAAGAAATGCGTTACACCCATCCTGCAACACCTTCACTGGCTCCCAATAAACAGCATGTCCACTTCAAGATCCTCCTCATCATCTACAAAGCTCTCAATAATCTGATAAATTAACAAGCATCATTTAATGTGGCTTAGTTGTGACCCGTTGAGGTGCAATAAATATCAAAAGTTCCAAAAGATATATTGTGTTATATTTATCAATCCACTTTATAAGCACAGTAATTATAATATCTCCAATAAAATGGTTTAGATTTGTGCACTGTGGATTTCTGTTTGTAATGTATTGAGTATCCATTCCATTATAATACTCAGATTTATTATAACTAATTGAACACGCACATGTATTTTAAGTTCCGTCAAAGAAGGATGGAGATGGGGTCCAAATTATTTGACACATCAGTATTTAAAAATTATTTGAAAGTAACGCAATAGTTACTTTCCAAAGTAAGTAGTTACTTTTAGAATTTGTAACTCAGTAACTACTTTAGTTACTTTCTGGGAGAAGTAACTAGTACTTTAACTAATTACTTTTTTAGAGTAACTTGCCCAACACTGGTAGAAACAGGCTAGTGGGCAACCAGGCGGTCGAATGTGCTGAGTAGACAGGAAAAACCTACCGCCATGAAAGCTAGAAGGAAGTAGTAAAGCCTCTTGCTCCGCCTCCAAGCGTGACATGAGCAGTGCGAGCTCCTGCTGAAACGTTATAATTGAGGTTTCATTGGTGTCTAAAAGTTGTTAGAGAACCGTGGAATGACAGGTTGCCGTTCATGAGGAAAACAACGGTTTCTCAGTGGGAAAGAACGGTACCTTTAAAAAAAGTCCCTGAGACGAGTTAAATGAGCTCATGAAGGCACCACACCGGCTTAACTTCTAAAAAGCTCACTATGTAAAAGAGCCACGCTTGCAGGTGCCAAAGTGCTGAAATCGTTTTAGGTTTTAGCGACGATGCATGTGTAGTGAAGTGGTGAGCAAACGGCCGGAGGAAGGAGACTTGGATTACACTGCAGGACTTTTCCCTCTCCAAGAAATGATATTATCATTCATGATGTGATATTTTGTGGATGAAGTCCTCCTTTGAGGACAGAAAGGAGAAACACACACAAAAAAAAAAAAAGTCTCATGCATATTTAAAAAAAGAAGTTATTTCACTTGTTTTGAAGATCTGGGTGTCTGGTTTTCCAGCCGGTCCCCATACACGCAGCAATAAGGTCACTTTGATCCTTGTTCCTCATTGTTTCTGTACATTTGTATATTTATGTTTATTATTATGTCTTATGTGTTTTTGAGTGTCACTGTTAGCGCCTGGCATGCACAAAGAGAGAAAGCAGGCAGAATATATTCAATCCAGGCTTGACAATGAAGTTCTCAGAATGCAGACGACATTTTTGGGAAGCAGAAGACTGCACCAAAAATAAGTAATGAACCCATTTAAATACATCTGGGAGAAAAAAAACATGAAATATCCTGCAACTCACTGAAATATGATGTAGATTATTCTTTTTTTGTAATAAACATGTCATTATTTAGTAAAGATTTAGGTGTTTGGCTGCACATGATGTCACTGTTTGCTTTTTATTTTGATGCAGGATGTTCACTTTGTATTATAAACATGTAATAAATGGGTTCTGAATTGTCATGACTTCTGTTCAGTCTATCCCAGCATGCATTGGGCAAGAAGACAGGTTCCCAGTGTCATTTTAATTAATTAATAGTTAATTATGGTCCATTTAGAGCAGGGGTCTCAAACTCAACTTACCTGTGGGCCGCTGCAAGTAGAGTCTGGGTGAGGCTGGGCCGCATCAAGTATTCCATAAAAAAGGGGTTCAAGTATTCCAAACAAAGTACAACCGATCCAATTTTCTCAGTCTTTACTAATAACAATTCAGAACATGCAGAACATGAACATTTCTTCAGAACATAGGCTTCTCTTACTTCCTCCTACTATATATTATACTTATATTATATGTACTATATTCAGGTGCGCTCAAGAGTCCAGAAATGACGGTACAAGTGACCATTGTTGCTAATTCGTGTTGTTGACACGAGCCTGAGCTACGGTAGCCCACAAGTGTTAAAAATACAAAACGCAGATAAAGTGAAGAAAAACAAACACCAAGCTTTGATTTCAGGTAGGGGGCCGCAAAATGTCATTCTGGGGGCCGCGATTGCCCCCCGGGCCGCGAGTTTGAGACCCCTGATTTAGAGTCAAATAGACCATAAAGCACGGTATGCTTTAGGGCGGGGCTACGTTGTGATTCACATGTCGCTACCACGTTACGCTACGTTGTTCAGGGTTGTGCGAAAAGGCGCTCAGACTTCTTCCGGTTAGTGGTAAACAGATATTTAATTGCACCCTCCGACCTCTCAAAGCGCTGCATGCGCTCAAATCCCGGATGTACCCTGCTAAACCGAGCTAGCTAGCGTTGGCTGGTAAAAGTACACGGCCGTGTTGGGACTCGCTCTTCCCTGGCTCCTCCCTCTCGTCCAAATATGGTCACAATGATGGCCCGTTGTTCCGCAAAGCAGCGGGTGACGTCCCGCGACCACGCCTACTTCTACATGCCGTCTATCCTCCCAGCTAACAGCCAGAATTGAGGGCAAATTACACGAAGAAACCCAGACAAAAGAACCACACAGTGTTGTGCATTGTAATATTTTGATATTGATTTTAATATTTCTTTGTACAAGTGGATATTCTGGTGTGATTGGAGTTGCTAAGGAAACGGTCAAAGTTACCAAAATCAACAAGTTTCATCCTCTGAGAACTAAGAATTCATATTGCGATCCAGTCTCACCGCGGGTTCAGAAACAGTCACGTGATTGTTCATGTTTTTATGCGAGTTGTCCATTTTTCCTCGTGTTGCTCAGCACTAAAGCAACACCGATGGAAAGGTGATTCGGTCCTTTCTGGTGGCGGATGCAGGTATTAAAGGCATCACTTCTGCAGCAGCCAGAGCCGGCGACTATTGAGAACTGGGGTGTCCAACACCACGTGAACCTAACATTTGTTTTAGTCACTTTAAGCCAAACCGGGATGTTTTCTCACCAACTTCTCATTAGTTTGAAAGTCGTGCTGAGCGACACAGAAACATTGTCAGTAAAGTTCAATGTCGTGGCTATTTCACAAACTGCCGTGAGACTGTGTTGAATATATTTCTGATGTTTTCCGTTAAGGACTCTGGATATTCAGTGTTAAGAAAAGGGAAAGAAAATAATCTGGACTGTAGATTTCCATAGAAAATATCATGGGAATATGAAACAGTGGACAACATATCTGCAATGTCATCATTGGCAAAAAAATGAAAGAAAAGAAAATAGGTAAAGAAAACATCTTCGTAGCTCAACACAATAGTCAGCTGTTGAATTTGAATCACGTGAGATGAAATATCTGTATTTTAAACAGTGCATCAGACGACTAGTCACCAGTCTTTAATCAGTCTCAGAACCAATGAGGTGTCGTCTGTGCACACACACACACCGACCTGTACAACACTTTGAAGCTATTGGGACTTTTTGGCATTCAGCACACACGAATGCCTCGAGGTCGAGGTGGACAAGGTGACATCGCTGGAATAGAAGCCAGCATGCGAAAGTGTGAGAAGCAGTATCTCTGGATTTCTCTATGCACAGCACATCACAATGTGTAAGCAGCGTGTAACTCAGTAGCTCGATCACTGTCATCAAACACAAAATAATACAAAAAACAACAGACTGAGAGGATTTAAGTGCATATATCTGCAGCACAATTTGGCGAAAGAACTCTTTAAAACAACAGAATATATATATATATATCCACATATATATTTAATTAGACAGAAATGTTTCAAATCATTTTAGGGACTGTAACAACACCTTATATAATAATTGAAAAATGAAATACATTTCCCACTTCATTATGTATGCATTTTGTAATAAACAGCCTTAAAGTGCAATACTACATTCATTATGTAACCAACAAAATTAAATGTCTTCATTCGTAAAAAATCATTTAACGTTTTGAATGAATGATTTCCAAAAGATACAATTAGTTCAGTAGATTATCTTTCTTTGGACAAATCAAGATGGAGACTTCCATGTTGGTCGGTTATTACACAACTCCTGCAACCTTTGTCATTTGTAATCATTTATTACAAAATGCAGGGAAATGTATTGCTTATTGCGTCCAGGCTGTTTTTACAAAAGCAGCAGACTATTACAGAATGAAGTGAGGGTGCATTCATTTTGTTGTTATTACATCATGTGCTGACATCACACACACACACACACACACACACACACACACACACACACACACACACACACACACACACACACACACACACACACACACACACACACACACACACACACACACACACACACACACACATTACAGGCTGTTGTAGGCTTGCAGGTTTCCTGTTTAAAAAGCAGCAACGTTCACAGGTCAGTGAGAGAAGACGGGATCCATCATGAAGGCCAAAACAACAACAAAAACTAAAATACTGTGCAAGAAGTTACCAAGATTGACGACAGGTGAGCTGACTGCATGGCTGAGGTGAACCGCACTTTGTGGCTGCAGCACCATGATGCAACTGTGGCAGACAGGCTGATCCTAGAAGCTGACGTCATTCAGACGCGTGACACACATCCTTTCAGGGGAACGCCGCGTGTGCTATTTCTAAAGTCACAAAGCTACACGCGGCGGCGCTACGCTAATGAGGTGGCGTTAAAGACGGGAGACACGTGAGGCGGCAGTGCAAAGAATATTGTGAGCAACGTGTTAATAAGTGGCGATGGGCTGAGAACTGTTGGCGCCGGAGCATCTTCAAGCGAAGGCTGGCTTTGAGTGCGTCGGATTCCCGGGGTAGGATGGCGGGAAAATCTAATTAATTCAGGCAATTCTCAGACAGTTACAGGTGAGTTCAGGTGCTTCCAGTCACACACTCCTGTTTGTCATTGGTCGGCAGCAGAGCTGATGATGGTGGGGAGGGCAGGGGGGTGTAGGGTGTCACGTGACTAGGAATGGGACGATATGGACATCTCATGTCACGATTATCCTGGCTAAAATAATTGGGATTCACATTATTATCCCGATAATCGTCACAATACACTTAAAAATCTTACAATGGCAGAATCATTTTACCTGGCATTTGGTGAAGAAAAAAAAATATTATCACAAATTGAACCCATCTTATTTAAGTGAAGATCAAATAAAAAAAGGGAATAAATACGTTTTAAAAAATAACATTGTGAGTCGGTTATTTCTTATCATCCCTGGAGGCTTATTTCTTTCATTCGGGCTCTAACATTTACTATTTCAATTCACTCATTTCCCATTCATATTTAAGATGATCTCAATAATGTAAAATTCATCACAATCAACTTGTTTTTACCACGATCCTTTATCGTCCCATCCCTACACGTGACCTTTCCTACGTACTGGATCACGACCTTCTGTAGCGGACTATAATCCACGGTCTCTGATGCATTTCCTCAACTGTACTCCATCAGCACAAAACACAAGAGTAGAAGAAAATCATGTCATTATAGTCTAAAAAAACCTGTTGTGTGCCTGAATGCACCACTAATAAACTTTGGTATTAAAAGCTATTTATTTTGAAATCTGGTTGACTTGTGGTTACTGGTAGTAATGACACGTGGTTACTGGTAGTAATGACACGAGGTTACTGGTAGTAATGACACGAGGTTACTGGTAGTAATGACACGAGGTTACTGGTAGTAATGAGGTTACTGGTAGTAATGAGGTTACTGGTAATAAATGGCCGGGATTACAGACTAATCTTACAATTTATTACAAACTAAATTAAATTAAGGAGTCAGTCAGGAAAAGCATTAAATGTAACTACAAGGAACTTTCATTTTTGGTTGATATTGGCGCCCCCCTGTGCACAATATCGGTAGTGTCCAAATGAGCACCACAGCCTTGTGCTGTAAAAATCTGGTTCAGGGTCAGATGCATGTGGGAGAGAAAAAACTGACTACTTGACCTCCCCGACTCTGCATCTGATTGGTTATATCCTTCCTGGCCATTGCTAAATGCTAGCCTTAAGCTAGCTATGATGCTAACCGGTGCTACGAACTAGACAGGCCCGGGAAGAGCGCTCTTGTTCCCGTAGGTTACACAGTCTTAACAACTGGAATCTTTTTGTATGCTATATTTTGCATTTCCATAACCAGTTAAACATTCCTTGTTGCCATTTTAATGTTAGTTTGCAGGGGAAATAGTGATAGCTTAATAAGCTAATGTTTACAAGCTCATTTTAAGTTTTAGCTATTCTTCTTCTACGATTGTGAGTTGCAAAAGCAGAGTAGCATGTATTAGAGCTAATGCGGTATTAAATGCAACAGAAGGTCCTGATACAGCTGTGAGAGAAGATTGAGCAGTGACAGACATGGGCACCTCAGTACATATTCACAGGTTTCAGTCAAATGTTTCCCACCTCCTCCGAAGGTCCTCCGCCTTCTTTTTTGGGGGTGTAGCTGGCTTGGCCATGCTTAGCAGATCCCCGAAAGGATCCTGAGTCTTCTGGCTGTCTCCCTCACCATGAAGTGGCTTTGCCGGTGTGTTCATTGCTGTGCTGGGGACAGTCGTCGAGTCCGCAAGAGTGGAAAGAGCGTGATTGCTGGCGGAGAAATGAGGCAGGGAGGTGACGGAGGAGGGGAAGGCTGAGTGGAGCAGTCCATAGCTGGGGGGCACAGCTGAGCTGCCCGGCGAATGCTGTCTGTAGAGTCCTGGTAGTGTAGAAAAGGACTGTGGCTGGCCTGGAGTGTGTAAGTAAGGGCCCGGTGGAGGCCCGTACACCACGTTGAAAGGATTCCCACTTACAGTTGGCGAGTAACGCATTTGAGGGGAGGTGTGCTGCAGAGACTGGGCAAAAGGGTTGAGTGATATGTGAGGGTGCAGTGGGAAAGGAGGCAAGCCCTGCGGGTAAGACCTGGGTGGAAGTGTCGGTTTGCAGCTAGATGACGACCCACCAACATCCACCCCGTCACTAAGTGACGTGGAACTGGCAGGTGCTGAGCTGTTAAGGGGGTCGAGAAGGCTTATCAGGTCTATACTGTCCTCAGCGGCCTTGGTGGGCTTCAGCAGGTCTCCATCTGTGGTCATGCTCAGGGCTTGCCTAAACTCCTGTCCCCCTGACGTAGTCCCTCCTTCACCAGCTGGTTTAGAGCGTAACTGGGCTGCAGGGGGAGCTAGCACACTACCAAGCTCCGGCGTCTTCCTCCCATGGGGACGTGGGATGGTGATGTTACCGGGACCGGAAGAGTCTAAAGGGTCTAAAGCATCGGGGCCCGGGCCAGAGCTCTCCCGGCTCGGAGAGTGGGCTTCTATCTGCACAGGAAGCTGGACGGGTGGCGCTCTGTCGCAGGGAGGAGGCACACAAACGGGTAAGGCTGCCTCGTCCTGCGGTGCGCTCCACAGCTTGTTGTACGGGTTGGGGAGCTTGAGGCCAGGAAGCGTTCGCGAGTGTTCGCCCAGACTCAGGTCCATCCGCTGCAAACACCAGAAATCATTGAGACGTTAAAGGATCACACCAGTGTTCACAATCAGCCCAGGAAATCCTACACTCTCAGCGTTTAGATTACTCACAACCATTTCCTCATTTATGTGTCTTGACTACATTTTCACTGGATTCAGTAGAAAATCAAAATCAACCCAGAGTGAACAACACTGTTAAGACAGTGTTTTGGCTGCAGAGCAACAGGACCTCTACCTGGTAGGTGAACTTGGCTTGCAGTTCCTCGGAGTCTTTGGGAGTCCTCAGGTCCTCAAGACTTTTGGCCAAGGGGATGGGTTGGCTGTCAGGCTCGTCCTGGCAGCCGAAGATATCGCCCAGCAGGTTGACATTGGAGAACTTCTCATTAACCGGGCTGGGAGGGGCAGTGTGACTTTCTGCCCCAAAAGCAGGATCCACCCCTTCTATCAACTCGACCTCCTTCAGGGAGCGGTAGGGCTGTGGCCTGCAGGGACAGGGTTTGACTTATGGTTATCAATTCTCTTCTTGTCATGGCTACGCTGCACCCTGACCCCCAAAACCACCGGTGACCCCAAATGAAGATGCATCTACAACGAACATGCTCAAACTGATTGTCCACGTTACTCTTACTAGAGACCAACCAATTTATCCGTCTCATTTAGATATATTATATTATCATAACGATGTAATATTTATATGTAATAAAAAATAATAATAACAATTGTTTTTTTGACTCCATAATATCCAATTCAGCATCGGCCCCAGTAATCTCATATTGGTCGGGCTCTTACTCTAACTGTCAATAAATCCCATGAAATCCATTGTTTATTATGAACATGTGAACTGTTGTTTCTCTATTTCTGTTTGAGTAATGGTTGTTAAAAACTACAGTGGATTTCAAAAGGAAAGGACATAGACGTGTCCAGCTTCACTAGGAATCTTGTTGCTGAGTGGTACATACTACATATAAGGTAGAAAAGTACTGTTGGTATTGGTCTTTCACAGGATTAAAACAAGAGATGCATATAAAACTTTTCTGCATTACCCTGTTGAGACCCAGAGACGGTGTAAAAAGGACATTACTGACTACAGATGCAGCTCAGGAAGGGATACTACTGAAGAATGGCAACAACAAAGGTGAAATAAAAGTGAAAACAATCCACTATGGAGACATCAACGATGAGCCACGTGTCCGTTTTTAACAGGTTATGAGAGAATGCTGATCCATTATTGTGCTTTAATTCAGTGGCTTTTTTGGCTAATCTAGTGAAGTACTGACAAATCAGGAAACGTCCTATACATCCTTAAAGCTTCCCATCAAGCAGTTGGCCTCGCTCACAGGCATCATTCAACCAGAGAGTTTAAAGGAAGACCTCTACGGTCAGGTCCACACAGAACTGACACTTTCTATAAACACTGAGACATCGGGGTCAAGCCATACCACATCCACCGGTGCCTGACGTAAATCATATCTCTACCGCAAGTCAATTTTCGTTAGACAGGAAAGAGGTGATTTGAGAAAAGCTTATAAATGAGTGAATAGTTCAAAGCCAGTCACAGGGATGCGTACAGAGGTGACCACTCGAAAGGGACGGAGAAGAGAAAGCTGTCAGGAAACCCAGAGATGGAGTCGTCGTCGTACTGGAGCTCGTCGCCGGACGAATCCTCGGAGAGAAAGACGGTGTAGTGGCGAGTAGGACGGATAGAGCTACGGTGAGGAGAAGGAAGACAACAGGAGAGTCACAGCCTGTTACGTATCTGTGTTAATGAAGAGCATCAAAAAGGATCAGGAAGATTAGTAATTAGTAAAAGAGAACAGTTAAAGATTAGAAATCATATGAATTTCACGTTTCATTAGGATCAGTGTGATGCTGTTCATTCATTACACTCCATTTGAATGAGCCCAAAGGAAGCTGTGCAGTTAGTTGAAAGGGAAAGTAAACCACAATGGCACTGATTATTAACCGTCTCCGTTATCTATCATGTTGTTGCTCCACATATCAGACTCGCATATGTCTAATATGTGACAACATGTGATCTTGTGTTTAGGTTTACTCATCAGTGATCAGCCCGGACTTGCATGAAGCAACTAAATGTTTGCCTTGGAAATGACCCAAACTCGTCTCGGTCAAAACAAAAGAAGAAAGTGGCAAAAAAAGAATATTTTTCATTGAATGTTTCCATTTCCACCGACAAATGAATACAGGGAGCACTAGTTTAGAGTCAAATATTAGTCTGTGTCAGTGTCAGTGAGCAGCAGCCTCCATGCCTCCAACATCAATATTATAAAATATGTTCCTATGATGTTATACTATCACCATTACTCCCTTCTTCAGTCTTTGGGACAGACAAATTGCTGACCTAAACGCTTCACTCTAAACTAATGATGAAGACAAACTGAGACTCTCAGGACGTATTAATTCTCTTTTAAATTGACGAACATCATAAGTGTAATTCATGGCTCAATAGATACAGGATCAGAAACTCTTTGTCTCTAACCGTTGACTACCGTACATATTTTTTTCAAAAACTAGGTCCCAACGGGACACCGGAAGGGGCGGGACATAGGCTCTCCATCATCCACATTTAACTGAAGACATGATTGTTAGGAGGTAAAATGGGTTCTATGTTCATATTTTGTATTGTTTCATGTTAATAGAGCTTTATTCACCGTGTCCTAGTCATGACAGAGACTGCTCCTCATATCACAGAGAACGTAGCAGTGAAGCTGGTAAACACCGCTAAGTGCAACTGTACACTCACTCTGCAAGAGAGGGGATTTGAACCAGGAACCGGAACGTTACTTCCAAATACTCTCCCTGAAGAACTCACTAGTTAACGACATCTATTAGGCTCAGAAGGAAAACTCTTCAATGCGTCATGAACAGTGGGATAACTGTACATAATGGAGGTTGGCTTACTGGTCAATGCTGCTTTCCAGACTCACATTGCTGCTTGGTCTCTTCAACAGCATTGGTGGCCGAGCCTGTGGAGGTGAAGCATGACCTGATTACTAGCATCAGCATCGTCACAGACTCCGATGGGAACGTACCTTTAAACGGCAACGTTTGGAGACGTGGGGATGGGAATAATAAAAAAACACTGCCCACCTGTCCAAAATGCACAGTGATTGGCCTGTGGTCGTCCAAGGTTCGCAGCGGCCCCTCCCTCCTGACCGCACCGGTGGACGAGGTGAACGCTGCCGTGTTGTCATCGTCGATGACCCCCGACCCTGCTGTGGAGAAGCCGTTCTCTGCCTGCTCCTGCAGAGGGGACACACAGGGAGGTGGAGGTAGACATGGGAGAAAGGAGTGTTGGCAGTGCTGGAGGAGGGAGGCTGCATGCCGAGTACCAGTAATACAACAACAGTAAAGAACGATCCAGAATCAGCAGTGTGGCGCTACATACCTTCTGCTTAAGCCGGCTCTTGACTTCCTTGATACGCATTTTTGCATGGTCCTTAGCCTGTCACACAAACGAAGCCAGATCACTCCCGTTCTCATTTTTACACACTGTTCATTTCATGATCTGTAACCAGAGACGTGCTTACAAACTTGTAAACGGTCTTCATGGCCGGGTTTGCCTTCGTCTTCACTGTATTTAAGATAGCCCCGCCTCCTTTCTGTCAGAAATGTAGAAACAGCATTACACATTCCTGTACCACACTCACCAGCATCTGTAGTGGCGTTTCACAGCAAACACAAAGCACATGTTTGGCCAAAGAGTCCCTTCATTCAGTGATCTCGTGATAAACAGACTTAATGTAAGACTCATGCTGGACCGAAATCTGCTGCGGATGAATATCTGCAGCACATTTCAATTAAATCCAGCCAATAGTAGTAGACTGGTGATATGACATCATGGACCACGATATTAGCGAGTGACAGTAAAATCAGGGGGAACATTCACAACCATAATGTTTTGGCATGTGTTGGATGTATCGATGGACAGACAGTGTGCATTGACATCACTAAACGACCTGTTAACAACACAATGACCATGGTAAATGCACCAAACATGCAGTATGGTCTTTGGGGTCGAAGCATTCAGACAAGCTCACCTTCACAGTGAACAGCCACTGGTGGTAGTTCTTGTCACTACCTGCAGGGGGGGCAAAAAAGGTCAACAATGAGTGATGGGCATGCAGGGCAATTGCTAAAACAGTCTAAGAAGTGTTAACTCTTAGAAATAAGTGTTCTTCCTGAAGGGCTGAGGGCTCTACCCAGAACCATTTTCTTTTTTTTTGAAGAAAGGGTTTTTCCAAAGGTTCATTGTCAGACTACCTTTAGTCCATTAAGAACAGTTTTCAACCAAAGAACAGTTTTTAAAAGAAAGAGTCCTTCAAGAAATGTTGAAAACATGGCTGTTAAAAGATCCACCCGCCACCCTGTGATTGTTGTGGGTTGTCCTCCACTAGGCAGCCCCGGCCCTTTCAGAGCTTCATTAGGGGCTCTGGGTGGCTTCTGGAAGGTAAAAGGGTTCTCGGTAGAACCCTTTGGGTGGATTCTAGTGGGCAAACTTATTCTGTGTTCACACCAAACGTGAAGCAAATTTTGGCACGATCATTTGTTTCCATTTGTGGGCTCATTTGATTGTATTCAACCTCTATGTAAACACCAACCATGCTTCATCCATCATGGCTGAAATAATCACTTTTGCTGCTTTTATGGGGAAGTCCCAGATACGGCGGGAAACTACACACCATCCTGTCTGAGTTTGTAACGTCACCCAGAGGTGCTCGGTGAATTTCACAAGCTGGATTTACTGTATATACAAGACACACATCAGCTGGTTTACTACAGCTGGATGGATCCAAAATAAACTATTTAATAATAGAAGCATATACGAACAAAAGAAAACTCATTCTAACACCGGTGTCAAATACAGTAAGTATAAAAGTAAGATACATTTAGTAGAATATTTAACTAGAAACACAATATTGCCAGTGATATCTGTGGTGGACATGATGAAGTCAGGCCATGTGACCTGTGTGTTCCCAATAATAACAAATGTAAAGCAGGCTGTGTGAACCAATCAGGACAGAGACTCTGACTTATAGCCAGCCATAGTGACAGAAGTTAAGAGACAAAACAGGAAATATCTCCTCGATGTTTTATATGGAGAAGTGCTGGTGCGCTGTGCTTCCATGGCAACACACCTGGCTGGTAAAAGACACACCAACACATCACGACTGACTCACCTGCATATTCTCCCATGTCGATCTCCTCCTCGAAGACGTCACTGAAACCCTCTCCTGAGTTCAACAGGTCCAACCGGCCGTCAATGAACTGCAGGTAGAAACACAACATGGAAAGAGCCTTTAACAGTTTGTAAACAATGATGACGAGTGTGTCACGCACGGCAACGGATGTACAACGCTGAAATAACTTGTCAAGCTTTGTAAGAACATTAACCACCACAGATGGCGAAGGCAACCCAAATAAATGAGACTTTCCAGATGCGTGGTTCTATAAAGGAAAATACATTAGCAATGGTCCGATATTTAGTGGCTACATATATATTTATACTTTAATTTGGTGGTGTGTAACGTGATACCAGCAAGACATTACAGGCATAGTCAACACGTTTAATAGCTTGCAGCCAAAACGACGCCACTGTTTGGGTTTTCTGTTTGTTAACTGGTGACTCTCGGCCAAATGCGTTCGTGGTAGGCTTGGGTGTTAAACAGTATTACCATATGCCAGGGTGTTTCGAAATCCTGACTTTCAATCCCATCATAAATACAGAGGCTGCTCCTTTATCTATGATGCGATGTGTTGTAGTGACGAGCAGACGCCACCAGAGGTCAGCCTTGTAGCAGGAAGCTGAGCTCAGAAAGATGGCAAATCAGTGTTATCTTAGAAAGATTCCAGTTTATAGTAGGTTTTTGGTTCATTTTGCTTTCTAATATATATATATATATATATATATATATATATATATATATGGAGCATTTATGTTTGTGTCCAGCAGAGATCACTGTGGTGTGTCCTGTCTGAACAGCTCAATTGGTTAATAATAAACGGAAATGAACCTATAAAACAACTTGTATAAATGGTCAAAAACACCAGTGTTAACCGTTGACATCACTAGCAACCACAAATGCATCACCAGTTAACACGGTCACTGGTTAAACTGCAACACCTGCTGCTGAAACGGTTGTGACTTAAGTCTCTGGTGGAATATCGATGATTATGATGATTATTAACGGCTTTAATTACATTTTTAAAGCTTCTAACTGGTCTGGATGGCCGGGGCAAAACGCCAATTTGGACGCAGATATCTTATGACGCCGGCTGTTAGAGGGTCTGGAACAGTAGGGGTGAAATAAAGATGTACCTGTTTGAAGAGCTGCAGCTGGATGGCATTCTGAAGGAACTGTCTCATGGCACTGGAACGATGGCTTACAAAGGTTTCCTCATTAAACGTTATTGGCTCGCCCTAAAGATGCAGGAAAACACACTAACTGTCACAGTAATGTCCAACTTGAAGACAACATGCTACATTCAGTGGCCAGGAGCACAGAGGGAGGTAATACAGAGCAGGTTGGATGGAGCCAGGCTCTCTTTGTGTTGGGCCCAGTCGGGGATAACAGACACCATTATGGTGACTATCAAGTGTCTTTGTTAACCCAGTTCCTCCTCAGGCTCTGCACGCTCATAAAAGGGGGCGTTTGGTCTGGTTCTACTCTCCTATCACAAATTATGGAGCGATCTTCATGCCCCTACTTCAATCAAGAGGAACAAGTCATTATTAAGAAGAGCTAAAGTAATAAATACACATGTTACAGCATAACGCAACAGTGTAAAAAGTGTGACTTAGATATGATACCCTGCCAAAATATCTCAATATGAATACAACAAAAATGTCAGGAAATGTAATGCAATAATAACGTGGAACTTAAATGAAAATGCACATGGTACATGCAGTAATGTGATCTACACTCGAGGTTGATTTCTATGATCGTTGACTTGCAACCAGATATAACAATTTAATAAGACTTTTCTTCGTACAGCAACACCCCCACCTGATCAGCATCAGGTCTGGTGGAGAGTGGTACTGCAGCTTGGGAGACGGAGAGGGGCCTTGACTGAAAGACAGCGTAAGTTACCATGGTGACCTAGCCAGGGAGCCACCTTGGTGACATCAAAAATCTGACTTGATCTCAGCCTACCTCGCTTCCCACTAATCTAGCTCGGTAGTACACCTCTGTGCTCTTAGACCTTGTGAAAATGACACATGTGACCCAACCAAAGTGATCAAGTTGATCACTCACTGCCATGTCTCTAGTCTACAACATGTACTGACCGGCTCAATCTGCAGGGCGTTTCTGTAGCTGCCGAACAGAGCTGCCTGACTCCTGAGGAAGGCTCGAGCCACACCGTCCCCGGTCGTCGTTGAGACCTTCCTCAAACGACCCTTCAGAGATGAGATCTGAGGGACACCAAGTCACAGGAATGACATCACACTTCTCTCTGTGAATACTTACATCCATATTCAAAACCACATAGTTGCTCACCACATCGTTGGGCAGGCTTTGGAGGTCATCGTAGGGCGTCTCCAGGGTGTTTGTGTCCACATTCAGGACCACCACATCATCCAGAGCCATTCCTCGGACTTTCTACAAGCAACAGGAGCAGACGCAACAGAAGAAGTCACTTTGCTTGTAAGACGGGTGATGCTGTACTATTTCAAACCACCAGGTGAAGCGGAAGGGCAGAAACAGTTCACGGCCGTTCTTTGTTGCAGTTCTAGACACATACCTCCATCAGGCTGGAATGAACTCCGATGAGGTAGGGCATTGGGGCACTGAAAGAAAGAGCCAGTTTCATACAACAATTATTCTCAACAATAACTAGGTTATTGAACTTGATCATTGTCAGTGACGTCTATGTTTAAGTTCAAGGCTTAGGATGACTACAATCAATAATATTACTGTCATTGTAAGACAGTTCAGGTGTTAACGTCTGCCGACAGAAACATTTCAGAACTAACCACCTACAGCAGGCAACAGGAAATGGACTTTTGTACATTACATGTAAGACTATTCACTACTGTGCATGAGTTATTTCCCCCAGAAAATACTTTCTTAAAGATCCAAACACAAAGCAAATTGTCACCATGCATCACTCGCACGGTGACACCATCAACGTTTCATCCATCACAGCTGAAACACTGCCACTACTGATTTATACTGTTATACATGTGGTGAAGTCCCAGATACGCCAGGAAACCAGCGTCCTGTCTGAGTTCATAACGTCACCCAGAGGTGCTCGGTGAATTACACCAAGCTGGATTCACTGTATCTACAAGACACACGTCTGCTGGTTTACTACAGCTGGAGGAACCCAAAATAAACTGTTTTGTTGTGATTTATTTGCAGCAAATGGATAAAAAAGGATGCTGATATAACTCCATAATAGTACATTTTTCTGAAGTCATGCAAACAACTTTTAAAATGCTTGTTTTCTGAATGGAAACACCATCTCAACATAAATACGACAGCAACCTGGCGTATTTGTCTCATTTGCATCATGCCACTCTTCGTCATTCGTCTATTTGCATCTTTGTATTGACTTTAAATGCAATTGCACCGGCATAAGAGCTCCAGATGATTATAAACCTACCCTTAGAGCTGCTGGAATACTGTTAACGTAGAACATCTGCAGGAAGTTTTGAATTTTACTAGCTGTAGCTTATCTTAATGCACAAGAGGCATACATGGGCAGACACAAGGACAAGGAAGACGCCTCACTTCATAAAACATGAAATAAACAAAGACCTGGATTTCTTTGCAGTTGATGTAAATGAAGGGCCACTATTTAAGAGTTACTGCGCTGCATTTTGTTACCTTAGTTTGAATATAAAACTAACATTATATTCATAACATGGACTTTATGCACCGTGCGGATGACGCCGGCGAGCACACTCACCAGCAGTAGTCTAATAGATGTTGAGGCAGGACGGGAATGTAAACATGTTGCCAGTGCATTGGATATAACATGGCTGTCGACCCATGGACACAAGCTGTTAACTGTGGACAAAGACAAATATCCAACACACGACACAGAGTCACGCTCTATGTGAGGCTATTTAAACAGTTAGAAAATAGACAGGCTGCACTCATTATTACAACCTGAATGAACAATTCTAACATGTTACTCCATGACCTTAATAACATTTGATCCAAATTTTGGAGGAGAGTTATTCAGGTTTGCAAATATTTTTCAACCATCTCAGATTTTAGGAATAATGTATGACTTATAATGTATGTTTTTTCCCTTCAAAGCAGCATTCTTTGGATTTCAAACATCTGTGTCTTAAAGGTGTAATATATTAACGGGGATGATTGTCATGAACTAAGGTGCAGGAGGAGACCTCTTCATATCTTTCTGATATATAAAAACCTTCATAGTAACAATAAAAAAACATGATAAAAATGCTCACATTGACGAACACGTCCTTGGTTGCTTTGTTTTGCATGAGTACAATTTCCAATTCAGTGTTACAGTTGTACATTCAAGGTCAGGGGCAAAATCAACACCTCAGACACCATGACACCTCTGAACAACAATATTCCATTCTGAAGGATCAAAACGACATTTTAAAGAAAACATTTGCTGAACTCTTTGAACAAAAACCAAAGAGGGCAGAGCTGTAGGCGAGAGAAGAAAGAGAAAGTGGACTCTACTTACAGTGCTTAGTTTGCTACAGCAGATGAGGATTCGACGTTCATAAAGCATACTAGCGTACAGATGAAGCATGTTATTGACATCTACTGCTACAAAGTACTCTGTTAGGTTTCTCTGCAAGGGTCAAACACAATAAGAGAAAAACATAGGAGAGTTAGTTGTGAGGGTAAAGACCAGTGGACTGTGATTCAATATGAATGGTATCAACTTCGTATCATTCACGTCATAATACTCAGGAGCCACAAGCTATTCCAATTGAAAAGACAAGCAGCAATGTGTACGTCATAATTACAGCATAGTCGACCAAAAGTATGACGATTTCATTATTATCATTCATTAGACATTTTAGACAGCAGACATCATTTTCACAAAGTCCTAATGGTTAGATCTTTCTAATCTTGTATTCAGTAGTTTGCAATGCGTACCACACAGGCTTTTTTCATTGAAGCCATCAATTACATTTTTTTTAAATGTTGCCAGGCAACCACTGAAATAGCTGGCTATTTCTCTGCATTCCTCGTCTAACAGCGCAGGGTAAGAATGATGTTGGCTGACAGCTTAGTTGCTGAAACCTTAAAGTTAGAAAGTAGTTTGGCCTCCAAACTGTTCAGACATGCTTAATAGAAACCACGTGGTCGCCAATACAGAAGGACCCCTCTCAATTACGCAAAAACGTGAACAACGGCGTGCACGTTCTGCTCTGAGTTGAAGTTTTTACAACTCCAGGTGCTCAGGGCGCTCCTTAATACGCCTCGAGAGCTGAACGCCTTGAGTTGAAAAAACACAAACAGTGTACTCCCAGCATCCTTAGCATTATTTCTCATTGACTGGATACCTACTGTTCATGAGTTGACCAACAGCTATGAGCATGATCTGAATACAACACAGCTGGAGGCAAATTCATGCAGTACTCTTTTAAACTCTTCAGTTACCTTTTAGTAGGGCTGCACAATTAATCGAATTTTAATCACGATCACGATTTTGGCTGCCACGATTAAATTAAGATGATCGTCGGCGATTTTCTCAACCCAATAGTCAGCCGACCACCAGGGGGCGACCGAGGGTTAGGGCTTCATTAAGCTGCCTAAACTGCGAGCGAGCGAACCCTGCAGCAGCGGCAGCCTCAAATGATATAAAGGTACAGACACACCAACTCCGGCAACGGACGTCAAATCAACGGATCCCATTCATTGTCTATGTAGAGCAGGAGCTCCGCATGATGGATACGGCACGTCGAATTGGCGGCCCTGTCGCTGTATGTGAATTTGCATAAAGTTCGATAGATTGAACTTTATGCAAATGCCGTCCGTCCAACGCAATGCCGCCGGCTCCAGAAACTTCGTTCAAACTATCAAACTAGGCAGTGTTGATCAAATATGAATCCAGATTCTGTTACTGCACTACACATTTCCCGCCTCAAATGTTTTCAGAAACATGCTTTAGCGTGTAGTTTAACTGTAAAATGAGATCGTTTGTGGCCCGGCCGCCATGTTGGAAACGGCAGAGCGAAACTCAAGTCCCGCCCACTTCCCAGGACGTCTATCCAATTGATCCAACTTGAACACAGAAGCGCCCACTCGCCGGTGCGTTCGACCATCCGTTCCGTCCGTATCCGTCGCTGCCGGAGTTGGTGTGTCTGTACCATAACAGTGTGAGAGCGTGTGTGAGACGCATGAGAGTGTGAGACGCGATGTCGGGAGCAGCATCTGGAGGTGAGGAGCAGCTTGTGCCTCGTAAGGGCTCCACTTCCATTGTGTGTCTGCATAGGCTTCATTTTTTTCATTTGTTTGCACTTTATGATTGCACTTTGCAATGGCATATTTAATTTTTGCCCTTTATCTTGGGTAAATTTTATTTTATTATTTATAATTTATGATTATTTTAAGTTTCAATGTGAAGATTTGTCCACATGTTTCTTAAAAAAAGTGCAATAAAAAGACATGTTTTACCGAACATAATGAATAATCGTGATTAATAATCGTGATTACAATATTGATCAAAATAATCGTGATTATCATTTTGGCCATAATCGTGCAGCCCTACCTTTTAGGTAGCGTGCTGTTTGTACTAACGTTAGCACTCATTGGGTGGTTGCCTAGCAAAAAAGGGAAACTGCAGAAAAAGCTCTGTCTGATCAGGCAACAAAACAGCAGTGTGGTGCGCTTGGTGTTTCCACCTGTCTAATCAGGGCCTCAGCATATCCAGCAGCCGGAGTGAACCGCAGTCAGTGAAGCGCTGCAGAGTGCCGGGCGCTCGTTTATTCAAAGTTTGTTGATATTCAATGTGCTGCATGTCCAAATCGCACCAACTATAATAATAATAATAATATATTATGCAATATATATATATATGATATATTTGCCGTTTCTTTTTCATAATCTCCGGAAAAGATATATGCCAGATGTGTTCGGCTGCACTGCCGTGTATTCAGACTTCATTTAACAGCCATGAACACACTGTCTGACTTTAGATACATGTTTCTTCTTAATCTGGTAAGAATTCATTTTAAAGTATGCACCTCTTTCCAGAACGTTGCACCATAAATAACCCCCGACTACAACTAATCATTCACACGGAGCGAACCACAACGTTCCCTTGTTGAAACTCATTACTTGTGATTCCTCCATCAATAAAAAGCTCCTTGTGTTGATCTCCTAATTCTGGAGTGTTTCCTATCCCATTGTGCACACTCACATCCCAGTGATAAGTCGCTCTGAGATGCGTCTATTGCCTCTGAGTCGCTGCTCACAGATACAAACCAACGAGCCGGATCTAAGAGAGCTTAGAGGTTTGACTGAACACTCACATTCTCAGGTATGCTGGGGAGTTCCCTAATGTCAGGCACAGTGAAGAAGGAATGCTGGAGAAAAGAGAAAACAAAAGGGTCAGTGATAGTTTGAGAGGCTGTACCTCATTGACTGTAACTGTGTAATAAGCCTGATGGTGATGCATCATAACAGTTCGTGTTGGTAGTATTTATACTGCAGCTTCATATGTTAACATGGGGATTCAACTATTGGTGACATTCTTCTTCTTTGGGAGGAAAACAGATGGTTGAAGCGAGCTCAGCTGGATGTGAAGTCAGACTCACCACACCGAGATGAACGGGGACGCCAGGCTCGGGGATGGGGAGCGTATGTAGTGACACCAGGAACTCTTGCCATTGGCTTTCCTGGAGATTCAAAACCCAATGGCTGTTTGAGAAACACGTGATCTCAGGCTTGAAACTATTCAAATTCATTAGTTGGATTTCTAAGAAAATGTTGCACTGATGTATTGTCACGGTTGCTTAGCGACAGGGTTACGTGAGGATCAACTTCTTGGAACACGTTACAGATAGAAAGTAACAAAGCCACTAGAGGAAACATTTAAGGTTAACGTCTATGAAGGGGTGGCCTGAGCTGTGCCCGTCTCCAGAAAAAAAACCTGCCTGCTAAACAAAATGCCACAAAAGGTTAAGACTGTAACTAACTCCAGCACCGCCATTCAGAAACTATCTACCACCTACTGATGTGGGTCTGGACAGCAGAGGGATTATGGAACCAGAGGAAGGAAGCATCGTCCCTGCTACACCAAGCAACACACCCACCTAACCAAAAACTGCACGCCTAGTACAAACAAGGTCATTTTACTGATGCTGGACGGTTTCTGTGGTCTCACAATAAACAGCAAAATGCAAATAATGCAAACAAAGAGCCTAATTATTAAATCAATATAGCTGCTATTGTACGTTCCATAGCAACCACATCGTTATGTGCAGCAGCCGAGGACGGCCTGGAGCTATTGCTTTTTATTTTTATACAGATATAGATTTAAATTTAAAATGAGCTCAAAAGCTCAATACTGATGAGATGAGAGCTGACATACAGCCAGACTTTCAGTGAAGAAATTGGCCAACAAATCCCTGACTGAAGCAGCGGGGTCTGAACACAACGTCCACATGAGAGGACTTACCTGGCCTTTGATGGTGTAATCTGCGAGGATGTTAAGCAGTTTGTAGAAGACTTCAAACCACGGCAGGTAGCTGAGAGGACAGAAACAGTGTGTTGTACTGAAACAAGCTGAGCTTTACACTGTTTTCTGAGAGTTTACAGAAATCATCCTGATTTGGAATTATTATTTAAACTGATCAAATGTTAATGATTTTACATTAAATATTTAAAATAAAGCAAAGCAGAAGGGTTCACAGCTTGTCGTCAGCATTTCCACCTCGACCCTCAATAGAGAGTGTGTCTGAAATCACTCCATCATTCACTCCTCCCTCCTCACTATCCATGGAGGACGATGTAGAGGACATAGAGGACTATGTAGAGGCCTACATTCAGGACTATCTGGAGGAAAATTTAAATGTTCCAGATCAACGACAGCTGATGGACCATCTGTAATAGATATTGTGATATTTATTTTTTAGTTTTAAATACATATTGGTATTTATATATTGGTGCTAATGTGCTGTAATTTAACTTGCCCTGTAAAAAAAAAAAAAAAAAAGGATCCAACGTTTATGTCTTGGGCGTTTATTGTGAAAAGTAAGAACCTAAGGAGTGGCATGGTACCCTGCTGTTGTCAATGTGAGGCAATAAGAGTATTTTCCCAAATCTAAAAATATACAAAAAGAATAAATACAAAGTACTTTGTTACCATTTGTGGTATGATGCTCTATTAACATAAAATAAAGTATTTTCATGGATTCATCTCTATCACTCTGCTCTCTCTATTCCCATCTGTCTGTCATTTTTCCATCAGTGCAATGCATGATGGTATCCAATGCTCTGTTAGTTACCATTTGTTGTACCCTTAGTGATTTTTCCCCAAATAAGGTTCTATGGGGACCACCGGAAGGTGGGACTACTTCTACTATAGGACTACATATTGAATACCTCCTGAAGCAATGAGCAAACAGTGACTGAACTCACCTGAGGATGCAGTAGCAGGTGTGGGCACCTGAGGAGAGGCGACAGAATCCAAATCTCTGTTTGCTCTCAATGTCAGTCAGCACAAATGTGAAGTTCTGGCCGACCTGGTTGACTGTCAGACTGCAGGGTGAGACGGGTTCAGACGGCAGAGAATTAGAATCCAAAAATACCTTCTTTAATCAGAAACTTCAAGTCCTGAGTGTATCAACCTGTGTGTATACCTGTCCATGCTGAAGGGGAAGCAGAACTTGGGAACAGTCTGAAGAGTTTCCTGTCGGTGCCAGAAGTCAGACAACAGAGTAAAGTAGTTTCATGGCTCATCCAGCATTTAAATGGCCTCATTTTTGTAATAATAATGTTCCATTGTATTAAAGTGAAGCACATTGGAGGGCCCGATGGGAAGGATGTCAAGAGCAAAGCACGCATGGACAAAATAACCTAAGAAAATGGCATTGCTTGTAAATAGCGTGCGTGGTGAGAGTTAAGCTTTTGTACAAAGCATGAGAACAAGAAAAAACAAGGATTAACTGTGAGGAGGGTTAAACAGAAAAAAAGGAGAAGTAAGTATGTGTTCAAACCTGGTCTGTGTAGTCTTCAGGAAACTGTTTCCGCACCTCCGGCCCTGTTAGAAGGGACAGACATGAGACCACAGTGGAGAAGTGAACAGGTCCTGATGGAGCACGTTGACATGCACACTCTGATTATGACAATATTCCCTTTTTAATACGGGTCATGTAAACATCGTATTCTCTTTGGATATTCTGAATTTTGCTTCCTTCTTAATGGAGTGTTCAGATAAAGATTTTTGGAATATGCGTCTCATCGAGAAAAATAGATGAACACCAGACAAATCTTCATACTTCAGCTGTAGTTTTACTTTGTTGTGAGAGAGTTTGCCGTCTCGGCAGCAAAAAGAGGACTTATAACACAAGTTAGAGTCTTCCTCATACAAAAGTAATACTCTGAATATGTACGGCTGCATGCAACCTGGATGTGTGGGGTGTTGATAGTCACATATTTTGGACCACCTTTCAGTTTCTCGGCATGAAATCTGAGTCTGTGCTGCTTTGACTTGAAGAAGGTTGAATACAAATAAAAAATAAATAATAATAGTCAATAGAGATGCATCGATAACCCAGTTGTAAAAGGACCAAAGTGAATGTGAGCGGGAGGCTAATCAACATGCAATCAAGATCAGGATCGAGGTTCGACATATAAAAATATCAGAGGAAATCAGACAGAAGATTTATGTGTCTCAGAGGTGGATATGGCTTCTTCAAGACTGAACAGGAAATGATAAGAGGCACAAAACTCCAACCGCAAGAGATTCTTAGAAATGCAGCCGACAACCTCTCCTCACTACCAGGAAATTAGTCACATTATTGGAAATTAAAAATACCCTCAGAGAGGCAAGACATTCATCATCAACATTCTATCATAGAACTATCATTTATCATTGAGGTCTGACCAGCAAGTGTCTACTGATGACTGCTTGTAACAGTTTGAATGTTTTAACGAGGTGAATTTTAACTAAACTTGACAAACATTTCCAGGTATGTTCTGTAATATTTATTGAATAAAGTCAAAATGTAAACTATCTTAAAAATAAAGCAGCATTGGTAACAATGACATGATGTAGTAACACTGTGGTCCTTTAAGCCTGGATGTCTGTACTCACTGCTTCCGATCAGTGTAAAAGAGAAGATGCACGTAGTCCAGTTTTAGCTGTACCTCCAGCCTTCAGATACTCACCAGAGCCGGGCGTCCCTGGGTGGGCGACCTCCAGGTACACCTCGAACGTGGACTCAGGGCTCTCCCTGGAACGGAGAACCCAAACTCAGCATTGTGTTCTTTGCATGTTATGGACAACATGCAGACACAGTAAGCATATGTATCATGAATAGCAGCCTCAAACTTATAAAGGTTTATTTTAGAGTTCACTGATAGTAAACACACGCTGTACTCAACCTGTCAGTTTAACCTTGCAAACAACTGACAGAATACAGAGTAGCGTTTCATTTGTAAGTCATTTGATAACGTTTATCTAACGTATTATGTATTTAACGTAAGGCTGGTTTGTTAAGAATGGCATCAACACTTTCTAGTCACAAATCCACTTTATGAACAGCAAATGTTGAAATCAGCATGAGCTGCCGGTTGAGAGCTCAGTCCTCCTGACTGGCTAAATTACACCTGATGACATTCAAGGAGGTCACATTGAGTTACATTATGATGCGTTCAGGTTCCAGTTAGTAACAAATAGTATTAGGTGAAAATTATAATGTTACCGTTTCTTCAAATGTAATCTTGTAAACTCAATCGAAGTGACTCAAGAAACTTGAATAATATCCGGTTATTTGAAGGAGATTTTGTTTTCATTTCATTTCAAATGAATATAAACAGATATTTTAGAGGGAGCATGTGGACCATGGACCAGAAACACAACTCAGTGGTCTTTCAAATGACCTGACAATATGAACACAAATTGAACCGAGTTCTAGGCTTCAGCGGTATCCGGTTTGTCATACCGTCATTCCTTCCTGATATTTCATCCCGGTATACGGTATATGAAAGTCCATGTAGCTCTCAGAGCCAATTAAAGAGCAGTGTTGAAAGCAGACAAACGAGTATTGAAAACATTTCATTTCAGAATGGATGAGTGAGCTGATTGGCTCTTCTGATCAGCCTTTAGAGAGACCACCAATTTAGCTGAGTGTGAACAAATATCAGTCGATCGGTGGCTGTGCCCATCATCTTGTCCAAATCCAGCAATTAACTTCAGCAAAGCCAAGAGAAAATCAAATAAAAGACACAAAACATTAAAACTGGATGGATATAACCCTTTAAAATGCGGCAGCAAAGCTCAATGTGTCGGTGGAGCACCGGAGTAAAAGGAAAGTGCCCCTACGTCACATCAATTTGCGTAACAGATTTGAAGATACCAGTTGTACTATATACCACCTCTGTGTATATATATTCAAACTATGATATCTGAGGGCTGCACGGTGGTGTAGTGGGTAGCACTCTCGCCTCACAGCAAGAGGTTCCTGGGTTCGATTCCCGGGTCGGCCCGGGTTCCTTCTGTGTGGAGTTTGCATGTTCTCCCCATGTAAGCGTGGGTTCTCTCCGGGTTCTCCGGCTTCCTCCCACAGTCCAAAGACATGCAGGATGGGGATAGGTTAATTGGTGACTCTAAATGTCCCGTAGGTTTGAATGTGAGCGTGAATGGTTGTCTGTCTCTACATGTCGGCCCTGTGATAGACTGGCGTCCTGTCCAGGGTGTACCCTGCCTTCGCCCAATGACAGCTGGGATCGGCTCCAGCCCCCCCGCGACCCTAAATACAGGATAAGCGGTAGAAAATGGATGGATGGATGATATATCTGAACCAATTGGTATGGTAATGAAGTATAGAAAACCAGACATCCAATAAATGTCAATGCAGTTTAATGCGTGTTCGAATTGTTATACAGTGTCTGCTGTATAAAAATGCTATAGCAGAGGGTTTTTCCTGAAGTGAGCATTCGTTTTATGTTTATTTGACAGACATTTGTAGCTACAGTAGTTACAGTGTCTGGCCTGCCGCTGTCCTTTCAGCACCACAGCTCTGCTCGGCTGTCCACGGCAGACTGACTGCTGTCAGATAAACATGGAGGGAAAACAACAAGGCTGTTACTGCTTTAATTAAAATGCTCAAACACTAGTGGGTCCATCTAACCACAACCAACAGGAAGGAATGCAGGCTGAATTTGAGAAACTATTTATTTATTTATGTATTTATCCAATAAATATGCTGGGGATTATAGATGGGCTTTATGGGATTTTATTGCAATAAAAAACACTCACAATATGGTGATGATGGTGAATTTCCATTATTGGTAAAATTGTAAATATCGATTTGTCACAAGCAATTTGAAGGGAGAGACCTTATGATTTATTGATTTATTTTTCACTTGTGTTTCACTGAAACAGATGTGAGTCAATAAAACTATACGTTTCTTCACAAATTATGAGGTTAAGTTTGGTGCCATTTTACATTTTAGGCATATTTTGATAATTATTGGGATAATATTGTGAATTGTAACTATTTTAGCCAGGCTAATGGTGATACAAAATATTCGTGTCTTCCCATGGGCAGGGCTGTAGTGGTAAAATCAGAGGTGGGTAAACTATGAATTCTGTGATCAGATGGACCACGATGCATTAAGGCAGACCTGGATATACCGCACGGCGTAGGCCTATATTTTGTACCATACCGGACCAGCATCATCAGTGTCAAAATTGTTGGTTATGATTATGATGATATTGTGGTTATTGTTAAATGTTGATTTTGCGAAAAGAAATGGGAGACTGCCTGCAGTCTATTACCCGATCTTTCTATCCTATGCACGTGTGCTATGTGTTACCATTAGACTACCAAGGACATCACTGAGTGCTCTCTCATGCCTTCACACAGTCACTACATACAATTCTGTTATTAAAAGCAATGTTGAAGAAGATTCCAGAATTAATAAATCTATTGTAATTTAATTGTTTATTTAATTAAAATAAAACAGCACAAAACATATCAGCAGGCCTACAAAAAAAAGATCAACCAACTGTGTCCTCATACAGAAAACAAAAAGGTCAGAGCAGGTCTGTTTAGAAAAACAAACTAAATAAATTGCACCTCTCTGGAAACCACAAATGGAATTACATTACAGAAAAATGCAAAACTTTAGGCTTTCACCCTCTCTTTCCTCCTCTTCTCTCTGTTTCTCTACATCTGTCACTTCATTCTCTGTTCCTCCTCTCTCCTTTCTCCACTGTCTGGTGTACAATAGTGGTCACGTTACCTTCACTGACTGAATGCGTCATCTTATGTGAACCAAAACAACATTCAAATAAAGTGAAGTATTGCTCTTTGGACTTCCTTTGGAATGGAGGCCTTGTGCTTGTATCTGTAGGAGGTGAGACACTGCAGGACGCTTCACAAATCACCTTATATCCATTTAACAGTCCATTCTACAAACCACACCAACATGTATCGAGCCACTGATAAATAGAGACAACCTGCCGCTTCCTGGTAGCTGCCACAGCCGCTGATTGGTCACAGACACGTACCATAATGCACCTGGAAAATGTATTCAGGAAGACGTAAACGGCATGTTAACATAAACATGGATTTATTTACAGTAGCGTAAACGCTATTTAGAGGTGCGTAAACGCCATTTCCAAAATTCTAGAGGTGCGTAAACGGCGTTTAAGTGCATTTAGCCTCCACTACAGCCCTGCTCCTGGGGACGAATTAACAAATAAAAGTTGCTGTTAAAGGAATTAAAATGTATATTTTCTGTAATAATAACAACAATCAAATTATTATCATAATACTGTAATAATAATATAGTATTATATATTTTCACACTTCCAACTGTTGGGTGGTCTGTTAAAAACAGACAGCAAAGGGAGATAATATTTTACATGGGAGGAAATATCAGGCCGCAGAGCCTGCTGGATGTTATCTGATAGTTAGGTTTCTATTTTACATTGTATTGGACCAATGTAGTTTGACCATTTTCTTTCTCGTGTGTTCACCATGGTGCTGTTAGAACCCATTCACACTAATAGTTCAACACTTTGTCAAGATGCATGGACCCAGAATTCCTAATTTAATAAATGGTAACACTGGATATTTTAATGATATATGACGTTAGCCTGAGCTGGGATCGGCTCCAGCCCCCCCATGACCCTGAATACAGGATAAGCGGTAGAAAATGGATGGATGGATGATGTTAGCACATGTCGGCCCTGTGATAGACTGGCGTCCTGTCCAGGGTGTACCCTGCCTTCGCCCAATGACAGCTGGGATCGGCTCCAGCCCCCCGTGACCCTGAATACAGGATAAGCGGTAGAAAATGGATGGATGGATGGATGATGTTAGCCTGCTGAACTTCAAATATCCCAGGTTTTCTTTTCATAAACTGGTCACCTTGATTAATGCATCATCAAAAACAACACACCATGTCCTAGTTTACCAAAAGCTTAAGTTAGATTGGTGGTAGCCCTACAATATTTACATTAAAAAGAAAAAAAGATGCGTCTTTTATGTGACACAATACAAAATGTAAAATAATACAATGTTTTGTTGGAGTTTAACTATAATGATCGATATAATATTATGAGTGTAATTACTACTTGTGATGATATTTACGATTATCACGTTAACGGAAATTCACCACAATCAATTTATTGCAAGTGCTTTTTATCACGATATAATCCGACATCGTCCCATCCCTAGTCGTGAAACTAGCATCCAGGTAAAGAAGAGGACCTGACAGCTCCCATGTTGACACTAGCTGTAGCCAACAGTAACACACTGAAACATCCTAGCTCAACGCTAAACACGTCTGTGGACGCTTCGTACCAGCGTATATCACCTTGTGAATGAAGAGCAGCCCTCAAAACCTTAAGAGACGCTACCAGCGCTTTGTTTTCCTGCTCCATTAAGAGCAACGGCACCAGTGTTTTTAGCCTGTGTCGCAACAAGTCAGGGCCTCGCAATGTTACTGTATCTTCTCCAATGACTCACTGTAACACAGCTAACACAGCAGCAAGCTGCTAACAGTGGCCGTTAGACCGGCGGGTACGCGTTCTTACTTGATTCGGGACCCCATTGTTGTTTCTCCCCCCGCCGTCGGTGTCGACAGTGGATAGCGGTGCTCAGACGCGTCCGTCTGAGGGTGTTCTTATAGATGCTAACCTGTCACACAGAGCTGTACAACGCCATGGTCTGTCTACTACACACGCGTAGATCACGCTCCGGCTCGCGCTGCACTATGGGGCGTGTAGTCACGTTGTCGGAGCTCTGTAAGTCTGTAACACGTAGCACTCTGGTGCTGGAAACTACAGCTTCCACAATACGTGTTAAAGACAACGGTAATTGTCACGTTATATGGACCTATTTGGTCGATAGTTTCCGTTATTTACTTCCCTCTAGCCTAACAGTTGTGTCCGCGATACTGAAGGATGTGGTTTTTTTTAGGGCCCGAGCGCCAACGTCGGGCGAAGCCTTAATGAAATTGAAAGGATTATTCTTCTTTTTATCATTTTGCGAGTTCGACTGCCTTTTTGGAGGCCTAATCATATTCAGAAGTTGAAAAAAAAATTCATCCTCATGGGGACTGGTGAAAAATTTGAGATTTTAAAGGTTTCATAGTTGGCCACTAAAAAGTGGCTCACTAGCGCCACCTAACGCGCCCCTAACGCCTTTTAGGCCACGCCCCTCATACGTAACTCCGATTGACACAAAATTTGGTACACATATGCAGGCAAGTGTGCTCTACAAAATAATAAAGTATAAAATAATGCCACTAAATATTTATGAACATAATGTATGTATATAAAACACTGTATAGCATAGTAGTGTATCTGCTGTTGAGGCAGTATCATAGAATCTAGTGCACATAAGTAAAGTTTGTTAAATACTTTATTAAATGTGTATCTGTTTTTTTTCTGTCTGTCTCTTAAAGCACACTCTAGGGTAATTACTCGTTTTTATAAGGTCTATATAAATAACCTCTTTTATTGTTGTTATTAGGGCCCGAGCACCTACAACGTCGGGCTGGGAAGCCCTATTGTTTTTTTTTAATTATTATTAATATTATTATAGGTATCCAGTAACTGTTTTAGGAGACTTAAAAATGCCATCCTGTCTTTTTGCTCCTCAATGTAAACTGGCATTGACCTTACTGCTTCTTCCAAGTTTTTATCATTGTCAAAATTCCACTTTGATATTTTGGGATTCTTACCGGTTGCCTCCTCATACTCCTTCAGGGTCAAATCTTTGATTTGGTGAGCTCTGTTCCCTGCAGAAATACTCAGAGGTGTACTTCCCAGTATGCAGCAGGTGATCTTCTGGCTGACCAAGCAAATGGCAAATCTGTTTCAGCTCGTGGTATGTTGATGTTCCAGTGATGAGGTTCCAGCCAAAATACAGAAATGCCATGACACATCCCAGTACCCACATGTCGACGGCTTCAGATATAGGGTGGCCTAACATGCGTATCTGTATCCATGCGGTTGCATGATGGCCAGGCCGAAATCAATTAATTTCACCCTGAAAGGCTTTTCCCCTTGGTCCTCAATGTCTTTGAGGATCTTGATGGCTGTAGTCTCGGCTGTTTTTAAGTTGACACACCTTGCAACTTTCCCAAAGCATCCTTCTCCAATGAAGTCCATTACGAGGTAGTTTACAGATTCACTGGAGATTATCTGATGGTTTTGTAACGGGAATGATTACTAGTCTTGATTAGGGTTGGTATTCATGTCTTCTTTATCGTGATCCATTATAACAAACAGTTCGGCATGTAGGGCATGACAATATATTTGTTTGACTGATGTTTCCTTAGGGCTGCACGGTGGTGTAGTGGGTAGCACTCTCGCCTCACAGCAAGATGGTCCCGGGTTTGATCCCCGGGGCGGCCCCGGGTTCCTTCTGTGTGGAGTTTGCATGTTCTCCCCGTGTAAGCGTGGGTTCTCTCCGGGTTCTCCGGCTTCCTCCCACAGTCCAAAGACATGCAGGATGGGGATAGGTAAATTGGTGACTCTAAATTGCCCGTAGGTGTGAATGTGAGCGTGAATGGTTGTTTGTGTCACATGTCAGCCCTGCGATAGTCTGGCGTCCTGTCCAGGGTGTACCCTGCCCTCGCCCATTGACAGCTGGGATCGGCTCCAGCCCCCCCCCGCGACCCTGAATACTGGATAAGCGGTAGAAAATGGATGGATGGATGGATGATGTTTCCTTAGTCAGCCCGGGTTCCTTCTGTGTGGAGTTTGCATGAGCTTCCTTGTGGTTCTCCTGCTCCTCAAAACATTTTCTGGAGGATGGAGACACAAACAAACAAAAAATCACTCTACAGACACACAATCATTCAAATCGCAGTCCCCAACGGTTTACAGATTGTTTGTCTGACTGTTTTCAGGTGCACCTCTCCTAACCTCTATGCCCTCGTCTCCATCCAGTCCTTGAGTCTTTTCTCTGAGAACATACAAAGACTGTAGACCTGATGGGGTCAGCTATGAGGTCAGAGGGGAACGAGCCCTAACTCCACAATTCAAAAATGCATCCAAACTGCCAAGGGACTCCCAGTCACTTCTGACACACTTGGTCTAATATTACGTGTTAAATGGGGGCTCAGCACAATTACCACAGTCAAAGTTCCATAGAACAATATCATTCAATCAAAATAGTTATTTTTATAGGTATGCTTACAGATTACGGCTTGGCTCTTGATAGCTTTGAGGCGTGCAATAGCTGTGGTTGAGGGGGTAAAGAATTATAACAGAATCCTTAAGGTCTGACCACATCAATTTTTGACAGGGCAGATTTTTTATAGTTTGATGCACATCTGAAAGAAAGAGATGCTTTGAAGGTGGTGTATAGTTGTTTCAGTGAGATTATTCTTTTTTGCTATACTTTGATTATGCAAATAAAACAAACGTGTCTGTCTGGATGGTCCCAACTTCAAATTAGACCTCTTATCTGATCCGTTAGAATGTGTCTCAGGATGGTCAGTGTAAGAGCCAATCAGCACAAATATGAACCAATCTTTGGTGCCTCAGATGCTACCCACAAGCACATACAGACACACACACACACACACACACACACAAAGACACACTTACCACAGTCACACCGCTATGTGTGCTATGTGTACACATAAACTACTGCGTGTAATTCCAATGCATTGGTCGCTTGTGTGAATAAACAATAAACTTTGAGTTGGTGGGTTTGTTGCAATCCGATGACTTTCGGACTATATATCGGAGTGCGTTGCAGACATGGACAAAACATCAGTTATGAGCACACTATCTGCTGGTAAAGCGGATTTTATGGCCAGCAGTGGTGAAACACAAAAATTACAAGCTGGTAGAAAATCAAAATAACAAAATAAGAAAAAAAAAAGACACAAGGTTCTTTTCTAAATGTAAAATGTTAATGTTCTTGTGATGATATGATCAAAGTGCCATCTGATTTAGATTGCAGTCCTTCATTTGCACTGTTTTGTTGTTTTCACAAACAATTCATGACTGTTTCATCCGATCTTTCCTGAACAGGTGTAACAAAACCATAGTCCCTGTTTCCGTTTCTCACACATGAGAAGCAGTCTGGCCCTTCGAGCCCTCCCAGTGTACCTGAAGGAGGAGGAGGAGTCCTGACGTACAACGTACATACTTGGTTCCCTCACAGAAAAGTTGATATTATAGTTAATAATAACAACATTAGGGATTGTATAGGATATCAACTTGAATGCCACTTCCACAATTTTACAGATTCGAATAGATTGAAGGATATGTTTTTAATTTATTTTCTAACCTCTGTTTTAAAAAAAATGCATATCTTTTTTAGGAGGGAAGGCAAGTTTTTTGGCCAAGTTGTTATTTTATGCAGTTCCACTGCCGTATCTACCTCACCTAGCGATGCACTACATGTTTGTGACAGCCTTTTATTATGTTATGTATTTGCTTTTGATTGAGTTAGCTTTGACTTTTTTTTTAAGTATATATACTATTTTTATATATATATATATATATATATATATATTTATTTGATCTAGATTCACTCCTTTTATAAGTCCTTATTTCATTATTTAAGTTCTGTTTATGTACTAAAATAATTACAGTGCAGGCAGTATAACAGGCAGTGTATTTTTACGTATCATTTTCCCCTTGCAGCCTCCCACCTCCCTCTTATTTTACGAAAATAGTTCACTAAAATGTGTTTCTGAAAACATTTTAGCTATGCGGACCGGATGGCTAGTATTGGATCAATTTTGGCTCAATTGACAAATTTTTCAAATCGTAGACCAGAGCTTTAATCTTTACTGACTGAAACTTTGTCACCACATTCTTCTACCACATTATCGTGATCTGACTTATCTGATCGTCGTCTGACTTATCAGTTTCCTTTTCAAAGTAATTAGTGAACTATATTATCAAGAGGATTTTTGAATGAAAATACTGTTGAAGACAAGACACAGATGGATTCTGGGTCGGGTTTGGGCTGGTGGTGGGAGCCGTACCGCATGGAAATTGGAGTGGAACATAGGCAGGCCTGCAAACTTGTCGCTTTTCGGCTACAATCTCCGTTTTCTTGGCTGATTGGGCCATTCACGTGAATTGCATAGAACCGGAGAGTTTTTTTTAGGGGGGGGGGGTGCGTGCGTGCTGTGTTGGCCGGCTATTCAATTGGCAGCCCCCGGGCCAGATCCGGTCTGCGAAGGAATCTTTACTGGCCCGTTTGGTGGAAAAAACATTAAAACATGCTGGCCGTATAGCGGCCGATATGAGCTGCCCTCTCTCATCTCTGTATTCAGTTGACACTGTATTTTGATAAGCTGTTGCACTTTTCAGACTCTGGTGTGAGCGGAGACCGGTTTATAATAAAAATGGCGCTGTGTGTCTCTGTCCAAAATCCGCTGCACTCGCGCTGCCTGCTCGCACAGATCCGCTCGTGCTCACATGCGCTGATGCAGGTCGAGGTAAACCTATAACTCATATTTTACTTGATAAAATAAGACATTATGCACTCATATGTCGTTGTAGTGTACAGTATCTGTAACTATTAATGTGATGTTCATCATTTTCAAGCCATATTTTTCCGGCCCCTCATTTTGGACTTCCTTTCGCGTGGGGGGGGGGGGGGCATCATGCTGTATTGGAGACTTTAATCTAGAGATTGAGACCATAAACTCATGTTTTACAATGATTACTGAGGTAATACATTTAGTGAGAAGAAGGGTAATTTTCTCATAGACTTCCATGCAATCAGACTTTGCAACCGGAGGAGTCGCCTCCTGATGGCCAGTAGAGAGACTGCAAGTTCAAGATCCCTTCAGCCTTGGCTTCACTTTTCAGAACTGGAGGTCGCAGCCAGGACTGAGTAAATACGTTCTTCATCTGATGACACTATACTGTCAATCTAGACATGCCAAAATGTTTATTTGAGGTGACAGTCCAAAATAGGAGAACAAAAAGTCAAATAATCTCCTGTAAGATGAGCACTACTTGCATGAAGGCTACCTGATGTGTTTCTCATACTTTCTGTCACGTGTGTAAATACACTGTATCATATATCTTAAAACAATGGCCTCATCCCACATGCGAGTGGGCTGAGTGAAGGGGAGAGGGAGCTGTGACGTTTGACCTACTTTTCAACATACTCACAACAACAACCTAACCACCACCACTTTACCACCGAGGTTGTCTTTAAACATCCATGTATCCCTCCTCTCGTTCAGTCAACTTGTTAGCAGCAGTTTCGGTCGAGCAGCCTGCGTGGCAGCAGCAGCGGCGGCGGCGGGAGCGGCGCTAGCGGCGGCGGCGCTAACCGCAGAGAGAGAGAGAGAGAAGAGAGAGGGTGTGTGTGTGAGAGAGAGAGAGAGAGAGAGAGAGAGAGGGTGTGTGTGTGAGAGAGAGAGAGAGAGAGAGGGTGTGTGTGTGAGAGAGAGAGAGAGAGAGAGAGAGAGAAGGGGGGTCTGTCTGTCGGCGAGGCGAATTGCACAACAACGCGGACCAATGTGACTTGTAGAAACTGAAGTAAGCGGGACAGTATCGACTCCTCTTCAGGTAAGACTCGTTTCCAGTGTTACTGTCTCCAATCATCCGTGACGCGTTTAGAAGCAGTTGTGCGCGAGCTAACATTGTTGACATTTACTCGTGCGGTTGTGTCGCATTAAAAACACCTCGCCGACGTGCCGGTCTGTTAACTCACTTTGGATAAGCTGCAAAATGTAGCTAACAGGCACGTTTAGCCTCCAGCTCTGAGCGACCATATGGAAATGATATTTGCCCGTTGCGCAGGACGGAAACGAGGCTGCATTGATTCCTGCTATCTGGTTTCAACAAAGAGCTGTAACGGTTTCTGTTTCAGGTCAAAACTAACAAAAAAATAAAATAAAAAATAGGCATACAGTTGAGACTGAATTTGAATTAAAATTTCACTTTGTCACATTTTTTTCATCTACACGTGGGCGCTGCCAAGTCAGTGCAACTTAGTGAGTGAAGTTATGATGGTGGCATGCCACAATAGTCCTGTGAAAGTGAAGATCATAAAGGACAATTAAATGGTGTATAAATAAAATGTAAGCATATGAAATAGCAATATAGATGTCATAGCAACATTATGTGAGTCTGTCACGTCTCTACATCAGGCATGGGATGATATGATTATTTCATAGACCTGGACCTGCATTTCTATAGTGTTTTAGTTCAACCACATTTAGAGAGCAAGTATAGCTCATGCTTGGTTATTGCCAGGTGTAACATCCAGTTATGAAAAGTGAAGCCAAATGCTGATGTGCCCTAAACTTGCATTTTCTCATCGACCACCTGGGGGCAACTTCTCTTGTTGAAAAAGGAAGTCTGATTGCATGGCAGTCTCTGAGAAAATTACCCTACTTCTCTCTTCATTTATTATCTCAGTAAACACTGTAAACATGAGTTTGGAGATGCTTTAGGGCGTGGCTACCTTGTCATTGACAGGTTGCTACCAACGCAAGTGACTGACTCCAACATTTAGCTGTAAAGTTGACCTTGAATTATGAAGCTAACTTTGTTCAGCTTCACACCAGAATCCAGATGGATCCAGATCCAGTAAAGGTCAGATCCACCCATCGCTCCTCCGCAGTCCAAATATGGTCACTTCTATTCAATGATAGCAAAAATACACTTCTGATATACAGTCTATGCTTATTGCACATTTTCATCACATAGAATCAGCCGGTTAACATGATGCACTTTACATGCAGTGTGAAAGCAGAGGGGGGGGGGGCTGGAGTTATGAGGATGCCTTGAAGGGGCTAAAATGACTTGCGTGTGAGCTGTGACAGGGAGCTAGTCTCGTGAGTGACTGGCAGGTCTGGATTGTATCCACCAGCAGGAAGCCATGTCTTCACACGTCCTCACTGAATATCTTTAAATGCTGCAGTACTGGTGTCATCTGTCCCAATGACCAAGATGATCATCTAATACTAACCCCATGTTACCTTAAATTGTTTAAGAAAAACATTTGAATATTTTGTTCAGATGAGCAGTAGTCCAATCATTTCCTGTGCGGGAAGTGTTGTAATGTACTATATATTACTCAGCATTCCACAATAAATAGTGGCTAGAATAGAAATAAAAACCATTACAGTCCCTTACACATTAAGTCAAGACAAGGTGTCGTTGAAAGATAAAGCTGATCTGAAAGCATCTGATCGGAAGTTGAGGGACCAAAAGATGACTAATGAAAGTATTTTGGTGTGGAGAAGAAGGAACTTAGTTGTGTTTGAATGTACTTGAAGAGGAGGCTCTCCAGTAGAATCCAATTAGACAACTCTGTAGAGCAAAAAAGTTGGGACTGTTGATCAGTCGCTTATGTTCAGGAAAACTTCTTTTGAAATTTAGAGAGTTGATGATACTCTACAATTGAATGCAATTCCATGTGATAACCAATCTGATAATGAAAAGTTTGCTTCATGTGTGGTGTGAACACAGCATACACAAGTGTTTCCTAAACTTTTATTCTGGGGACCTACTTTTTAAAAATGCCAAACATTGCAGGCTGATTCACGATAGGATGTGTCTATTAATGGAGAGAACAGGGAACTTCTACATAAATGAAGGTTCCTGACCATTTTCACTGCCAGCTCTGCATCACCTCATTTTACATTGACTTGGTAAAGCACAACTTCATTTTATGCATGTGTTATTGAGATATAAGCATGTGTTAAATAGTTAATACTTCATAAATGAGAGGGAGTTATGAGTCCTCTCATCAATTAAACAAACAATGTATGCCAGCTTTCAAATTAGATTCAGTGTTAAAAGTAGGCTGCAATTATCAGAGCAACACCGACATTCAGGCTCCTGGCTCAAAGGTGAACTGCACACACAAATGTTGAAAAAAGACTATGGAAGAAATTCTGCTCATTTATTCGGTGACCAAAAATAAGCTCCCGCATTCCACCTGTGGGACCGGACCTAGTCTTTGGGAACAACCCCTCTTTAAATAGTTTATGATTAGCCAACAACATACACCTGAGATACTTTCTCTCATTTTCTATCCGTGTGAATTCTTCACTAATGTAGCAAGCACGCTAACAGCTAACTCACCAGGACATCAAATGTTGCATCTCTGGGCGAAGTCCCAGCTCCTTGATCAACTCTTGTTGTTCAGTGTTAAAGTTCAACTCACACACTTAATCGAACTCTGACTTTGGTGTAACTCCAGAACTCCTACGAGACCGAAGCCCAGACGAAGGGAGAGAAATCATGTGAGAGGGGAGAGATTCACGTCTGCGGCCCGTGACACACATTCCAAATGTGTCCCGGTTTATTTTAGGGATGCACGTCTAACTTTTTCAGCCCTGATACTGATAATGGTACGTTCCTAGAATGTGTTATTGTAAAACAAAATGTAGCAATTAAATACACAAATACAAATATGTTGAATTGTAATTTATTATCCATATAATATTTGGTACTCCAGCAACAAAATTAACAGTAATTACAATTGAAGGTTAAACCAGACACACATTTCCAGTTGGTCACACCAGCACATGATTTGGTTGCAACCTTTTTTGTTTCAGCATTGTATTAGTGTTGGACATACTCCAGACCTCTTAATAAATTACAACTTTGATGCTGCATTCTGTTCTTCTACCTTTCAGAGGGAACTATGTACTGACTTGTGGTGGCAGACAGACTGTGGTTTGATGAAGACGCTGCTCTGTCACGATCAGAGAAAGGTCTAGAACGGATGGGAAGGCAAACTTTGCAGACAGGGCAAACCACATATGACTGTTACTTGTTTGGCTGTTCAGTGATGCCACAGAAGCAGCTGACATCATGGGATGCCCTGGAGAATTCAAAGTATTCAGTGAATGAGATTGGGAAATGGAGACTGGCCATCAGGCTGTTGAAATATCTTTTGAGAGCAGAAATAAGGATGGGAGGACTTTATTGGATAAAAAACACTCACAATAAGTCGATGTTGGTGAATTTCAATTACCAGGATATATGTAAATATCATCATGAGTGACTTGACAAAGCTGTAGCTGGCTATGGTTGTGAAAATACAGCCTAAAATATTTTTTATGTATATATCCTTTTATATACCAACCCTAACAAACCATCTTATTTATGATTGTTGGATTGTTTTTCACTGTGTGGTAGAGCAGTTTTCATTAAAGTAGCAAATCAATTCTGACATTTGAGATAGTTTTATCATGGCAAATTCGTCTGTGTCCCTTTTTGAATTGTGATTCTATTAAGATATTTTTTACATGACTGTCGGTCATGCCAATAAGGAAGTGAACCTTTGCTTCGATAGAGGAAACAAGGGACTGAGTTTAGTTCCTGTACAATAAGTCTAGCTGTAAAACAAGTCCCTGCTCCGGGGATCGTGCTTTCTGATGGTTCAGGAACATTTCGGGCGGAGGGTTCAGCCCCGTCCATCGTTGATTGGTCAAACACACTGTCAACTACAACCTACAACCTCATTCACAAAACAAGGAAGGACTCCAGTATTGATGTTGAGGCTTATTAATGTTAAAACAATGTCTGTTTTTTGTTTTTTGTTGGCTTCAAAACTGCTTTAAAAAAACAAAACCAGACATTGTTTTAACATTAATAAGCCTCAACATCATCAAATGTCAATACCGGAGTCCTTCCTTGTTTTGTGAATGAGGTTGTAGGTTGTAGTTGACAGTGTGTTTGAGTAGTGCAAGTGAACAGAGACGGAGATAGAGGTGGACAGTAAAGTGCAAACTTAACTGACACATTTTTTACGGAACAAATGTGTTAAGACAGTGTTTTTTTTTTAGTGAACGTCATCCTTTTTAGTGAAAAACAAATAAGCAAACAATAAAAAGGTGACTCATAAGGACTCCCTTTCTAGAAAAATGAGAAATACACTTTAAAACATGAGTGTGAGTCTGTTTTTTAAATGACATGATACTTATATTTTTAAAGTCAGTCTCTATATTTCTAAGCCTAGACAGCTTTTTCAAGTCATTTGTGACGATATTCACTGATTATGGAAATTCGCCATGATCAACCCTCATCTAAATTGCCTCTTCATGGTTCTTCAGATGTGGTGGAAACACAAACACCAATGTGCTAAAGGGATTTTTAGTTCCCAGTTAAATTTTTTGTGTTTGCTCATATGCCATTTATTAGCTTTCTCAAACAGAACTTGTGTTGTGTAGTGAGGGGACGATAAGACTTTTTTTAATTGAATCTTTTATCAGTCTTTTTTTTTAAGGATGCCCACAATAAGTTGATCGTGCTGAATTTTAGTTATCAGGGAAATCGTAAATAATTGTCACTTGCTGTTCGCTAGCAAAGGAGGAAGTGAGTGAAAAAAAGAAAGAAATCGCCACGGTGCGTCCTGTCCGAACAGCTCAACTGTTGAATATACACTATATTGCCAAAAGTATTCATTCACCCATCCATCCATCCATTTTCTTCCGCTTATCCGGTACCGGGTCGCGGGGGCAGCTGCCTGAGCAGGGACGCCCAGACTTCCCTCTCCCCGGACACTTCCCCCAGCTCCTCCGGGAGGACCCCAAGGCGTTCCCAGGCCAGCCACTCCAGCGTGTCCTGGGTCTTCCTCGGGGTCTCCTCCCGGTGGGGCATGCCTGGAACACCTCCCGAGGGAGGCGTCCAGGGGGCATCCGATGCAGATGCCCGAGCCACCTCAACTGGCTCCTCTCGATGTGGAGGAGCAGCGGCTCTACTCCGAGCTCCCCCCGTGTGACGGAGCTCCTCACCCTATCTCTAAGGGAGCGCCCCCCACCCTGCGGAGGAAGCTCATTTCGGCCGCTTGTATCCGGGATCTTATTCTTTCGGTCATGACCCAAAGTTCATGACCATAGGTGAGGGTAGGAACGTAGATTGACCGGTAAACCGAGAGCTTCGCCTTTCGGCTTAGCTCTCTCTAAGAGCATCCAAATAATTGAAATCAGTTGTTCCAATCACTTCAATGGCCACAGGTGTATAAAAGCAAGCACCTCGGCATGCAGCCTGTTTTTCAGGAGCTGGGCTTGGCCCCTTAGTTCTGGTGAAAGGAACTCTGAATGCTTCAGCATAACAAGAGATGTTGGACAATTCCATGCTCCCAACTTTGTGGTCAAGATGTGGGGAGGGAGGGAAAATGAAATTATCAGTAGCATAACAGTCATGAGTGTAGTAGTGCAGTGTTATGGTGGGCAGCCATATACCGTCATGTACCGGATACCCTGGTATAATGTCAGGAAGGTATAAAGGTATGAAAATCAGATCGTGCCCAAGTCCAGTGTGTAAAACAGCCAGACTGTTTGTCTGTTGGATTGAGTGGATAGTGACAGAAAGAGTCCTGACAAAGCAGAGTAGAGAGCATTCTGTTTATTTAGGAGGCAGGAAGCTATAAAACATCCATTCTGTTTTGTCTGGTGGGTGGGTAATGGGTGTGTGGGTGTGTGTGTGTGTGTGTAATAACATTTACCTGGGTGGCATAACACTGTACTTTATTGTGCATATTGTATTACTGTTAGCTGTCTGTGATGCATATTTTTGTCGCAACATCTTTGCATCGACTTTGCATAGTTTCCCAGTAAAATGTCTGCTTGAAGTTGCTTTGACGTACTGGAATGTTGTTTGTGGGTGTTATCTCTCCAACTGTGGTGGACTCGTGACTAGTCATCTACTGCAGGGGGGCTGTCTATCCCAGCATGCTTTGGGCAGGAGGCACCCTATCAGTCTTTCACACCCATATGCACGAACATATTCCAACTCACAATCAAAGTTCATAAAATTAGTAGTTTTGGTCCGAACCTTCGTAATGTAAAGAATCTCCCTCCTAATATCTCTTTGGACATTTCTGGAGCATTCTTGCGAGGCTCAGAGCAGGTTTTCTTTGTGTCAGGAAGAGGAAACAGCTGTGTAGGTTCATGTTGATACAGTGGCTCAAATTAGGGGCAATAGCACAGGGTGAACAGAAATGAAATGTCATAAAGAAAGCACCTCTCAAGGTCTGGTTTCAGTCTTTATTTTTTCCTGGTATTATTCTGAAAGAGAGACGGGGAGAAACGAAAAACAACTCTGGCCCTGGTCACACCTGGCATTAACACGTTTTGGGCGATCTGATCACAAGTGCACAGCTCCAAGTATGTAATTCACACCTGACATGAGAATGCTTCTCTACCATAGACTGTATAGGAAGGGGATGTAGTCGACTACAGTTTTGAAGCCTTGAGTTCAGCATTTTCTGTCACCGTATTGGATTTTGGCCATCCTCATCTTGGAATTTTTGTAAGCAGTGAAGGAAGTGACCATATTTGGACTGTGGAGGAGCAACGAACACAAGCCGCAGAGCAGCACCCTTACTGGATCTGGATCCAGAAATAATTCAAGGTCAACTTTACAGTTTTAATCTTAATAGCTAATTTAATTGGTAGCTAGGTCACGGTAGCAATGCTGTGCAGGAATGTCGCCGCCCTAAAGCATCCCCTGCTTTATGGTCTATTTGACTCAAAATGGACCATAATTGACTAAATGAACATCATGCTGTATTGAAGATGATTTGAGACTTGAGATTGAGACCTTAAGCTCATGTTTACTGAGATAATTAATATTAAATATATTTAATCAGGCACCTTTTGGGGCAAAATAATTGTTATTTATATCTGGAAATGAAAAAAAGCCAATGGAACCAGTGGTGGAACGAACTCCCGACCAATGTCAGGACAGCAGAGTCATTTGCCATCTTCCGAAAAAGGCTCAAGACTCACCTGTTCAGACTTCACCTTGACTCTACATAGCATGACCCACTAGCACCCTCCCTCGACAGCCCCCCCCCCCCAAAAAAAAAAAAAAAAACCTTACATATAGCACTCTGATCTTAGCACTGTTGCTCTTGAAGTACAACCTTACTCAGATGAGGACCTAACACTTGTTCTATTTTTAGCTCTTACTTTATCGGCAATGATACGTCGTGGTTTCTTTGTTTCCTTCTTTTGACAAATGTACTTATTGTAAGTCGCTTTGGACAAAAGCGTCTGCTAAATGACCTAAATGTAAATGTAAATGTAAATGCAATGGAATCATTGCTAAACTATTAACGATTAATCAGCTGAAAAAGCTCCGTCCGCTCCGCTTACATGCTCTGAAATACAGTATACAACAGAAGTGATTACACTCTTGTGCAATATCACTGTCAATATCATGTAAAATGTTTCAAAATGGTATCACTTCTCATTAATTGCATCATTTTTAAGTTGACAAGTACAGTATTTCCTTTTATGAACAATCAAAAACTACTGTAGAAAGACTATTGAAAATACAGGCCTCAATTAAGAAATTCAATGCAACATAAGTGAATACACCTGTGATCACTGACACATACGTTAGAAATGTGATCACTGAAATAAAATTGAGTAAACCTGTGATTTCCAATTAGCCTAATTGCATGAACATGGTTATACAATGACCTGTGAACACCAGAACATTCTCAATTTTGGACTTATGAGTAGTATATCTGCATGACTGCATCATGGCTCCAGGACAGTGCGAAGGACATTGCATAACATCAACCTCTATGGACAGCAACGAAGAAAACCCTTGCTTGCTCTTCGGCACAAAACTGCAAGATGAAACTTTGCTAAAGAACATGAAAAGAAGAAAAATTGGGGAGCACATTCTTGGGTCAGATGAGACCAAGATAAATGTGTTCAGCTCAGATGGAGTCCAGCATGTTTGGCGTGAACCTGACCAGGACAGTGAATGCATTGTCCCGACTATGAAGCACGGAGGTGGTTGTGTGATGATGTATGAGTGCAAAAGGTGTTGGGGAGATGACATTTATAGATGGCATGTGAAAGCATGTGGATATGCCAAAATAATGGCTGACAAAATGACTCCCAGTCTCCAGAAGCTCAGCAGATGAGGAATATAACAATATAATGATCTAAAGCACAGTGCCAAAATCACGCAAGAGTTTCTAAAGAAGGAAAAAGTGAAATCTATGACCTGGCCAAGTATGTCACCTGACTTGAATCCAATAGAACACCTTGGTCGTCATGGACATGACATTCAACTAAGATCTTCCCCTGCTATCGAGCCGATTTATGACAAAATACTGTTGACGACTGTGCAAGACACTGAAGGATTCTTGGTCGGGCTTGGGCATGCTTCAGACTCATGTTGTGAGCGGTATCGGAGCAGAACTGGACTGGGGCGTAGTGCGCTCTGTCCACAAATCCGCTCTGATTACTAGAAATATGTGCAACGTTAAGTTAAGTTACAGTCATGTTCTCTTGTGATGACTGAGACGGCGCTTGTGATGACTCTGAGACGGCGCTTCTTGGAAACAACGTAAAGCTATGCGTGTGTTGTATTATGACATGATGACCTATGTACAAGAGGAAATCGGGCCTAGGCCCGGTTGGACTTGAGTGCAAACCAGCGGGGGACAGAGGAGGGGGGACAATCGTGCCTCGGCATGGTACAGATCATCTGGCCCCAGTGTGAGTGCGCCCTCATTCTCACTACAACAAGTTTGGTTTTTAATGAATCGTACAACAATAACAAAAAGTCCACAAAATCCTGGAGGGACTTTTGAACCCTGTTCTAAAATATATTCGAGTGGCTATAAGAACAGGGTCGGCTCATGGACCTCTGAATCCTGGATTGGCAAGAAATCATCAATCTGAGGCATTTGTTCACAGCAGAGTGGGTTTCTTTGGGCGGGTGAGTCAGACAGCCCATGCCGAGAGATCTTCTAGCCTTGAATGCCAACAACAGCACAGTCCTCATTAACAGCAGCTTGACATATATATGTAGCACGGATCCGTCCCTGGGGTGTAACTGAAGACATGGCATGAGGCATTGCTAACATTTTAATGGTTAGTTGAGCTGAGTAGGTTAAGGTGTGCACAAGTTCACACATGTACACTCAGCTAAATACTTAAAGGGGGGGAGGGAGGGTTAGGACACGGAGCCAGTTTCAACATGACCTACCTTAGATATTTTAGTAGCTATTTGTGGTCAAAAGAAGCTATAAATACTTCAGTACTTGAGGTTTCTACAGGGAATGTTAATGAGGTTGTTTCTTCATAAATTGTGAAAGCGACCAAGCCATTAAAAGTGAGGGTTTGGAGAGAGGAGGCACGAGGTCATGCTCGGATGACTCATCCAGTCATATGAAAAGCTACTCACCGGCCCGAACTGTGTCTTACTTTCAGTGAAACACTTGTTTGGAAATAGTCTCATTTCCAGTTAAAACTAGAGCAAGGTCTCTATCATCATGAGTCATCACCACAGGCACCCAGCAAGCCTCAACTCCACTGTCACAATAGTGTGTGTGTGTGTGTGTGACTAAGTGTTTAGTTTGCAGCAAATGTAGCTGCTTAAAAGTATAATTGCATGTTCTAAATGCTATTTAAGCCCTCTATTAAGTAATTTATTGATATGTTATTGAACTAGCAAATATTGGTGACTTCACTTTTGCGTTCTCATAGTTAACTGTGATGTCTGAGTGAGGAAACAGGCTGCAGACCACTGTTTAGGGCCAATATCCTGCATTCCAGGATGTAGCCTGCTCAATCACACACACAGAAACCCTGGGAACAGAGAATAAAGAGGCGGACTTTTCAATGCAATATTGTGTTCATTAATTGATGTGTTATGCTTAGCTGACATATCAAGATTTTAAAACGCTTGTTTAACGTTTAGATTTTGATGCAGGAACCACTTCTGCCTCTTTTGCAAATTTCCGAGGATGACTTTTTAGTAGTGAATAAGCTTGGGCGGCATCTGTTGTTTCATACCTTTTATACCTTCCTTCCTGAAAACCTTTCAAATCAGAATCAATGAGTCATCTGATCTGCTCTTCAGATCTGCCAGTAGATAGACCAAGCCAAAATAAAATAAAAGACATTTACAGCACATAACATTAAAACTTGATGGATATAACCCTTCAAAATGCTGCGGCAAAGCTCATTGAGTCAGTGGAGCGCCGGAGAGAAAGGAAATTACCTCTGTACTTCACGTCAATTTGCTTTTGTGACAAAGCATCCTATAGCATAAGCATACTATATACTATTAGCTTTCTTTCAAAGCTTCCTGTAGCACTATGGAGACGACCTCTGGTGGCGTCTGCTGGCCACTACAACACATCACATTAATACAGCATCATAGAAATAGCAGGCTGTATTTCTGATGATATTTATAACATTACCGTCAGGATCTAAGCCTCATTTATTTGACATTCATCTGATGTCCATATGGGTATAGATATGTGTGTAAATTGTCCCCGCTGTGGGACTAATAAAGAAGTATCTTATGTTACATATTCATTGCCAGATCTTTTACGGAACAAATAACTTGCACTGTAGTGTATCTGTCAAAGTTTACAGGTAGTATTGTAGGAAGGGAAGACATCCTGAGGATTCAGTTCTGTTAAGAAAGTTAGGCCAAGTGCTAAGGGAAAGGTAACGTGGTGTCATCCGGTAGTACTGATAGAGTGAGATATTCTGACTTGTTTTCTCATGAATGTATACTATTATTGTATTATTGTTGCTTCAATCTGGGACTTAAAAAAGTTTGGCCAAGTGGTCATTTGTGTTTATTCTCATCACCTGGCCTTGTTTCCCCCAGAGAGGAGGCGGGGCTTAACTCAGTGTAGACAGTGAAAATGTCAGTCATGGCTGAAATCACCACAATTTCTGCTTTTTATATTGCTTCAAACTGCATCCTGTCTGAGTTCATAACATCTGTGAATTTAAGTAAGCTGTATTCAGTGTGGATAGCAAGCCGTGTATCGCCTAGTTCACTACAGCTGTATGCACCCAACTCAAACAATGTTGAATAAACAGACACATTATGCCGACATAATGATGCAGATTGGTAAAAAGTCAGCAGTAATGGTTTCTTAAGTCTGTCTGCAAGACAATAAGAAAAAAACAATTCAAATACTTGTTTCTGAATGGCCTTCGGATCGATCAGAGCTAGGCTAACCTTGTATCAGTATAAATACAGCATCAACCTTGTTTGTGTCTGTGGTTTGTACTCATAATTTGGTTCTGTATGAAATGTACGATACTAACATTGAGCTCCGGGAGACCAGTTTGTTCACACCACCTGTCTGCAGCGCTGCTGGGTGAAGTTGTGCATCAACTCGAGAAGCTGATGTCTGCACCGTTGGTATCGATGCTTCTAAAAATGAGGATCTAATCTGATAAAAAAAAAATGTTTAGGATCGATTAGTATCTGAGTATTGATTTTGTTGACAACCCTACTACTAACACCGTTGTTTTCTGTCTGTGATTGGATGACTGAATTCCGATGATTAGCTGTAATTCAGTGGGGATTCCCAGAAACCAGAACTAGAACCGCAAATTACATTTTTATAACCACAATAACACCCTCCTGCTAATACCCCTACTAATGAAATGGAGAGGCCGAGCCTAAACAAAGGTCCCTGAAATGACGTATCACTGGCCTGACTGCTGTTATTCAGACCGTTTGTGGATCACGTTCAGCCTGTAAGCAGGTCACCTTGCTTTCATACTTTATCTCTCACCTGCTTCTTATCACTTGCTTTGTAGATTTTGTGTTTTTCACGCTCTTGTGTTAAATGCTCTGAGGCTGAAAATGTGCTGAAGAAATGGTTTGATCATTTGCCTTCTCTGTTACAGGAGCAGGTGGATGTGATGCGACTATGGAGGCACAGAACAACAACCAGCCCTTAGACAACCACAACAACCTCTACAAAATACCTGGCCAGGAGGAAACGGTAGGGCAGTTCACTAGCAGACCTCTTCAAAGTAAAGTTTCATATGATGCCACTCACGTCACTCTGGCTCCTAAGCAGAGTTCCTTTTTATCTTTCTTTAATTCGGTTAACGGGGTGTTTTTATTGTACAGATAAACGTGCCGAGCTTTAAGTACTGCTGCACTCTGGCAAACTTCCGGATTGAGAAGAAGATCGGTCGGGGTCAGTTCAGTGAGGTCTACAAAGCCACATACCTGCTGGAGGGACAGCTGGTTGCACTCAAGAAAGTTCAGGTACAGCAGATACTGTTTTAGGACACTATTCTGAATTCTTAATTCATACACATACACAGGATTATAAACACTACATTATCACTGATATATCACTGATATATTGAGTTTGATGTATGAGATGTAACAAGGAATGGCAGTAAAGATATGTTTGAGGTCATTTTGAAACAGGCTAGTTTACAAGCAAATTATAAGCAAACCTTTGAAATGTCGCAAAAAAGAAATGTGAATAAATCAACTGGTTCGGTGCAAATAAACTTGCTACACAAGATGTTTTGTTATTTTTATCTTTTGAGTATATTTTTCCCACACACTCTAAGGCGACCTTAAAAATAAAATGTATTATTATTATTGAGAAGGAGCTGAGATCTGTCATTTCAGAGATCTGCTTTCAGGGAGTTGATTGCTGCTAATATTTCCCTGTTGCTTGGGCAGCGTTAGCTAGGTGGTTCCTGTTTGCTCTCTGAAGTCATCAGGCTTCAAATTCTGTATTTTTCTTTGGAAAAAAGAAATTCATATTTCCATGTCACTGCAGATCTTTGATATGATGGATGCCAAGGCTCGTCAGGACTGCATCAAAGAGATAGATCTACTGAAGGTAAAGATGATCCATCATAACCTTTGTGTTCGGTGGTAAATTGCCAAGACTCACCTGTTCAGACTTCACCTCGACTCTGCAAAGCATGAATTAAGTGCTGTGTTAAAATGAACAAATAAGAGATAAGTGCCTGTAAAGAACTACCTTCCTTCTGTTTGTCCACTGCAGCAACTGAATCACCCCAATGTGATCAAATACCTTGACTCCTTCATTGAAGACAATGAGCTCAACATTGTTCTGGAGTTGGCAGATGCTGGAGATCTGTCCCAGATGATAAAGGTCAGGAATCACCTCATGGTCCTCATAAGTTTACCTCAGATCCAACAAGTAGACGGTTACTGTATGCAGAAGGTGACCCAAACTCAACAGATCCTCTAGTAAAAATGCATGTCATATAAGTTAATTACTTGAGTGTTAATGTTCAGGCAGAATATGAGAAAATTGCAGTCATTAAAGGGATAGTTCAGAATTTTGGACATAAGACCTATTTTCCAAGTGAGCAGGTGTGTTCGAGACATAAGGAGACGTTTTCAAGAAATTTCATTCCGTTCTTCTTGTTGCCGAGTTCGCTTATGCAAGTCAACGGTTCTTAGCTAGCATGGCATTAAAAACAGTCTTGCCCACTCCACAGTGCACCCGAGGCAAATCAATTGTAACGGCAGACTATCGATGTACATAGATGTTGTTGATAGAATGTTTCAAATAAAACCAACCTTGCATTTTTAAGGATTTATGTCTCAGCAGCAGCGTGTCATACTTCCTAGTAGGCTATGGCAGCGGCAGAGTGATATCACCTAGCACTTATAAGTTACCCGTTCTATAATAGTTTGTTTACCTGCTGTCATTGCTACAGTCGCAGAGTAGCCTGCAGTGCTAGTTTCTTCAATCTCATAGAAATGGACACTTTTGGAGATTATACTGAAACTTTTGAAGACTCTGATGAGGAGCTTTTTTCCACCCAAATCCAACCGTACCTGTACGAACCTGAATATACAGAGGAAGAATTGCGCGAGAGGGATGCTCAAAGGGCAGAACATGAACGAGCGTCTGTGGAGACCGAGATAGCTGGAGCTGAGAACCGGGACCGAACAAACGGAGACTGGTGGGGCCAGGAGGGAATCCCCTGCAACGCGTCCGAGGGTTTACGGGTCTACAGACGGACCAGAGGTCCGGTTTCGCGGTGCGTAATTGTGGCTTCGCTTGGCCGTGAGCTGCCCGGTGTTTGAGTGAGGACCAAGGGCTTTTCACCCAGCTCTGAGGGCACGAGGCCCGAATATTCGGCGGTGTTCATGTGTCTATTTACCGGAGGGAATCCCCGCAACGCGTCCAAGGGTTTACGGCTCCCCTGACGGACCAGGTTTGCGGTGCATAATTGTGGCTTTTCTTGGCCGTGGGCTGCCCGGTGTTTGAGTGAGCTCCGAGGGCTTTTCAGACAGCCTTGGGGGTATAAGTGCCGACAGTTTGGCCCGGTTCGATTGCCTATTTACGGGCAGTATTTCAGGCTGCGCGTCTTAGAGTTTCCGAGTCCGACGGAGCAAAGTAAAGTTCCGCTGCTGAGAAACTAGTTCCTCAAAAAATGGATGATTCATGCGATGCAAGGTTAGTTTTGTTTCAAATATTATTCTATCAACACAGATATGTACATCGACAGTGTTTTAATGGATTTGCCTCGGGTGCACTGTGGAGTAAGACTGTTTTTGATGCCTGTCTAGCTAAGAACCATTGACTCGCGCTAGCTATAGCATAAGCAAACTCGGCAACTAGAAGAACTGAATGACATTTCTTGAAAACATCTCCAGATATCTCAAACACACCGGCTCACTTGGAAAATAGGTCTTATGTCCAAAATTGTGAACTATCCCTTTGAAAAAAGCTAAGTCAGAATCCCTATACATACACTATAAGTGGCCACATCCTTCCAAATGCTTCAGATGGGGGGGGGTTTAGCTCAGGAGGTAGAGCGGGTTGGCTGGTAACCGCAAGATTGCCAGTTCGATCCCCGGCTCCTCCTAGCTGAGTGCCTGGTGTCCCTGAGCAAGACATCTCACCCTAATTGCTCCTGACGAGCTGGCTGTCGCCCTGCGTGGTTGACTCCGCCGTCGGTGTGTGAATGTGTGTGTGAATGGGTGAATGTCAGTCATTACTGTAAAGCACTTTGGACAAAAGAGCACTTTTACCATTTACCATTTCAGATAAGTATCACTTATTACGTTTCTAAAATGACACGCTTGAAACAGACACGATTGTGTTGGTGTTGAGTTAATAATCAATATGAACTTTTCTGATGTATACATCAAAACTACAGTAAAGTTGCTGGTATGATGTTATTATACTGTCAAAAGCTCTTTTTCACTCTCTAATTTGTAGCAGCATGGAGAAAAAATAGGCGAGACCTCGAATCTGTAGATTTGACGCATCCGATCTGAGCTGATACCGGCTGGGTGGCTGCTCTTATCTATTAACCTGGGCCTCGAAATACACAGCAAGGCTTTTTATGTGACATGTAGCATCTTTCAAATAAGCTTTTTCACTTTTTATGGACGACTACTCCTGCCTTCTATCTCTTTAGTACTTCAAGAAGAAGAGGCGCCTCATCCCAGAGAGGACTATATGGAAATATTTTGTGCAGCTCTGCAGCGCCCTGGAGCACATGCATTCACGCCGAGTAATGCACCGCGGTAAACGTCTACTCACAGAATAACTCACCCTGCTCTCAGTTCTCATTCACGCCACGCTCACTTCATCATCTCCATGTTTCCACGGATACATTTAATGTTAACCTGTGTTTGCTTTCATATTCAGATTTTCCTTCTCAGCTTCTTACTTTTGTTGTTGTCCTACAGTCACTATTCAAATCAACCTCCGGTTCTGAAAAGTGAAGCCACGCTGATGTGCCTTACACTTGCATACTCTCTACTAACCATCAGGGGGCGACTCCTAAAAGAAGTCTGATTGCATGGAAGTCTATGAGAAAATAACTCATTCTCACTTGATTTATTATCTCAGTAAACATTGTAAACATGAGTTTATGGTCTCAGTTTCTAGTATAAGTCTTCTTCCAGAAAGCAATATGTTGGTAGAGTACATAACATAACGTAGTTTACAGTTACAGTTTTACTGTTATACAGCTCTACAGTTCTGCCTACATATTTGTTTAGGACATAGGTACAGTTTACAGTTACAATCTGTGTTTTAAGTGTGTGTGTGTGTGTGTGTGTGTGTGTGTGTGTGTGTGTGGTGTGTGTGTGTGTGTGTGTTTGTGTGAACCAGATATCAAGCCAGCCAACGTGTTCATAACAGCCACGGGGGAGGTAAAGCTGGGTGACCTGGGCTTAGGTCGCTTCTTCAGCTCTAAAACCACGGCCGCACACTCCTTAGGTAAAGCACATACAATACACACTACATATGTACTGTGTACACTCAGCACATACATATATACACGCATGTACATCAATTCCGTATTCATGCTGCATCATATTATTATTTTGACTCGTTTAGTATCAACTCTGACCAATACTGTAATATTGAGTGTGTTGTTTGTGGTACCCTCTTTGCCCCAGTGGGGACGCCTTACTACATGTCACCGGAGAGGATCCATGAGAACGGATACAATTTTAAGTCTGATATCTGGTCCCTGGGATGTCTCCTGTATGAGGTAAGCTCACACACACTTAACCTTTATTGATGGTGAACGCTTCAGATTCATGATCATGAAAACAACAAGGGGGCTGCACGGTGGTGTAGTGGGTAGCACTCTCGCCTCACAGCAAGAGGTCCTGGGTTCGATTCCCGGGTCGGCCAGGGTTCCTTCTGTGTGGAGTTTGCATGTAAGCGTGGGTGTTCTCTCCGTGTCCTCCGGCTTCCTCCCACAGTCCAAAGACATGCAGGAGAGGATAGGTTAATTGGTGACTCTAAATGTCCCGTAGGTGTGAATGTGAGCGTGAATGGTTGTTTGTCTCTACATGTCGGCCCTGCGATAGAGGGTGTACCCTGCCTTCGCCCAATGACAGCTGGGATCGGCTCCAGCCCCCCCCCGTGACCCTAAATACAGGATAAGCGGTAGAAAATGGATGGATGGATGGAAAACAACAAGGGGACTGACCCCTGGAGGCTGCAAAGATTATTACACCCTCAATGACCGAAGAAGGGAATTACCGGCTCCCCAAGTTGCAATTTACATCCACGTCTGTTCAAAATGCCATGACTTCATTTTATCCTATGAGACATTTGTGGGAAATTGTCATGATTAGCATGTTAATTCTCTATGGTGTTGCTGAGAATGAGGCGAAAGTTCGGACAACTTGAAACCCACTGCTAATGGCCAGTAGTGGATCTAACGGTGTTTCTACACAGAATGCTTTTTCAGTAACCCGTCTCCAGCTCGTCTGATGAAACCAGACCTCCGTTTCTGAAAAGTGAAGCCAAAGCTGAAGTGCATTAAATTTGCATTCTCTCTACTGGCCATCAGGGGGCGACTCCACTTCTGGCTATCTTGTGAGTGACAGGTTGCTACCACGGCGTTGCTACCATCACTACCAATTCAATTAGCTACTAAGATTACTTCAACACTTTGCTAGTTTACATTGAAATGTTGAAGCTACGTTTGGTTAGCAGCTTCACACCAGAAGCCAGATGGATCCAGATGCAAGAAGGTTGCAGAACTCGTGGCTTCAAAGCTGACGTCATGATGACTATGTCCACTTCCTATATCCAGACTATAGCTGTGTCCCAATTCAGGGTCTGCAGCCTTTGGAGGACCCAGCCTACGCGGTCTACGGAGGCAACACCTTCGGAGACTCCTCCGAAGGCTGGGTCAACCGTCGGTAAATGGGACGGTCTAACCTACGGAGGATTTCCTTATTGCGTCGCGACGTCATCATTTCTGCCGGCCAAGCCCGGGAAAAACACCGGTCAAAACAAAAATACGACAGACAAACATGATGGAGAGTTTTTAAATATATATATATATATATATATTTTTTTTTTTTTTTTTTTTTTTTGAGCAAGAGGAGAGGCGGCTGCGGCGACACCGGCGGCTTGTTTATCCCCGGCTGGGAGAGAGCCGTGGGGAGGTAACTTTAAAGCTGTTATTTTAACCCATATTAATGTTCATACATAGCTAGCGTAGTATGTGGTAATTAATATACCCGTTAATAAATGATACCGCTAAGTGATAAGCCATGTTAAGTATAAATTGACATGGATAATGTCATTTAACCATAAGACTTAATACAGGGTTCGTACAGGTGCTTAAAATGTAAATCTTTGAAAATGCTGTAATTTTAATGCTGTTTTTCAAGGTCTGAAAAGTGCTTGAATTTTAGTTTAAATGCTTGGCTTATAAAGGGATTAAATTGAATAGTAAAATGTGTACGAGCCCTGTAAATAACCCTGACTTAATTCAATATTTTATTCTTGGACGATGTGGTGGACAGTGGAGACATGCATCCCACACCCCCTACCTTCCAGATGATGTCCCACTCAGAGCCAGAAGAGTCCAGGGTCCTTAGCATCCCATCCAGTCCAGCAGCACCACCAGGGACTCCTGCTCAGTCAATACTGTATATATGTTCTCTGTAAATAGTTATTTCTGCTGATCTTTTGTAAATAGTTCTACATGTTAAGAACACCCACTTGTCAATAGTTATTGTAACTTTGTAAATATTTGTTAATTACACAAAAAATAAATTATTTTCTTGTCACTGAAAAGCAGTTCAAAAGTTGACTTTAGTTGTAAATAAGAAATGGAACAGATAATGTTACAAGGTTATAAGATTTTAATTTAACTTTATACAATATTTGGAAAAGAAAATGGAACAATACAATATTTTTAATTAACTATTTAAATTACAAATCAACACAGAACTTCATCGAACAGAAAAAAAACATCCCCCAAAAAATCAACGCCTCTCAACCATTGTCTCCAATAAACTAAAAAGTCTCTCCATCCTCTCTCTTTCTCCTTTCCTCGCTCTCCCTCTGTAACTTCATGTCCTCCCTGATCAAATCCAGCAAGTCATCTGTTTTCCTCTTTCTTGCTGCTGTCGGTGGCCCTGTGTTCTTGGCCTCAACAGGTGGTCGTTCTCATCCCGTAGTTTGATCAAATCCTCCGTCTGCTCCTTGCTCTCTACAAAAAAACGACATGTAAAGCACATTTCCTGTTATGTCAACATGCAAAATGATTGTACGATATAATAAAGATATTAACAGTAACTGCTGCCGGTGCCGGAGCTGCTGCCGTTTCCCGCCGCCATTGTTCGTTTATCGAATTTGGACGAATTGGGACAGCTTTCGCGCTGCTCTGTGACATAAGCGGCCTTCGCAGACCCTGAATTGGGACACAGCTTATGATCTGACTTCACTTTGACAGCATTCGATTAACTTCCCAATCTTTTAAAGAGTGCAGCTAACGCTAGTTTGCTCGTTAGCTACTTCCATGATATTTCTCCAAACAGATGCTTCCGTCACTGTGGACATAATAACCCCTGTTCTTTGGCATCATTGAGTTTCGTTGGAATGCGTTGTTGAGCCAGACATCCCCAGAGACAATGGTTTCATAGTCCTCGGTGTTCTGGATATCCTCATGCATGTGAGAGGTTTTGACAGGCCAACAGAGACTGAATGAGCAGCATTTTGAGTCAGTCTCATTAATTCTCTGGCTGCATCAGCACATCCACCACATGAGATACTAGCAGCCCATAATACAAAACGTCTACTCCAATAATAAAACGGGTGGATGGATCTTTGGGTCAGCATGGAGAGGAGGAACAATTACATCCACAATAAATAGCGGGGTGAATTGTTGGGTGATGTTGAAAAGCTGAAAGTAAACTGAATTGCTGGCTTAAATGTGTGAGAAGAAGGGAAAGTAGTACAGATATTTACAAAAATGTAAAAATATGTAAGAGTTAAGTTTTTCTAACTGGGAAGTGTGTGAATGTTGACATGTAATGTAAAGCGCCTTGAGTGTTGGAAAGGCTATCAAAGTGCGATACAAGTGCAGGCGGCAGGCCCATTTACCATTCAACAAACCATAAATTCTTCACTTTTAAAAAGCCAGTAGTGCAGTGTAGCGCTAGCTTTTCAGCATCCAGCATTTCCCCATTTTTTTTAGAAATTGCCTTCTCTTTTTCTTCCTCCAGGCAACATGCTCAGCAAACATCAATGATGAACAGTTTGAACAATTCACACCTGGTGCTTGTTTGCAAACTCCCAGCTACAGGGACGATCTCACTGACCAGCCGCATTGTTCTCTGAGGTTGTGATTAGCAACACCGGTGCACCTCAAGGAACTGTACTGGTGCCATTCTTCTTCACTATCTACACCTCAGAAGGCAGTACTGTCAGTGTCATGTCTTGGACTGTATAAAGCATCTGAGTGGATTGACTGATAGATGAACATTGCTGTTGCCATTATGCAGCAAAGAGGCAACATGTTCTTTGCATTCATGTCTTGGGTGATAATCAAGAAAAATGTTATTAGGGTAGTCCCAGTTGGATGTTTAGCATTGTTTTGTTTCCAGTGTTCCCTCTACACCCACACCAGTACTTCACTCATCCAGCCTGTCTTCCTCTTTCTCCAGATGGCGGCGCTGCAGAGTCCGTTTTACGGGGACAAGATGAACCTCCTCTCCCTCTGCCAGAAGATTGAGCAGTGTGATTACCCTCCCCTCCCACCTGACCATTACTCTGAGAAGGTAGAGCAACACAAACCTGACTGCTAGGCATCCGGCATGTGGAAGCATCAGTCTTTTTATTGTGAACCTTATTTATCTGCAGGTGTCATATTTTGTCATGTTTCACTCAGCTTAGCAGACTGGAAGACTGGAAACTACTAGCTTAGCACGTTGAAAAGATCTCTGAAATTGTCTTATTTACACGTACTACACATGTTGTATCTTGTTAGCTCGGTGTTGTTTACAGTTGTGTCATGTTCAAACCTGGCAACCCCACTATGACATTGCAGTGCTGAGTCCAAGTGTTCAGTAGACGGATTCTCTTTCAGGGAAGCAAACCTACAGTACAGACAGTACATCAGTTTGTAGAGGACTTGTTAAAACAAGTGCCATGTGTCAGTCTGGGAATATTCTTTTTACTTTCAACAAATCCCACATGCAGCTAAAGCTGTATCTTCTGACAGCTGTTATGTGTAGATGTTCTTCCTCGTTGCCACAGAGCTCCGTTCTTGTTCCAACACACCAATGAGCTTCAGTGTTGCACAATAAGTTGATGGTGGTGAACTTCCATTATCAAGTTAATCGTAAATAGCTGTATAGATTCATCCTTGATGCAGGGAAACCTTATGATATTTGATCATCTTATTTAAGATTATTTTATAGTTTTTCAATGAAAAGATGTGTATCTTATCTGTGAAGCAACAATGCATATGTGTTACTTAACTAAATGTAAATTATGTCCATATACAGTAAATATCAGTGTTTTGCTGACATTTTAAGAGATTTATGCATATCGTCGGGAAAATATCGAGAATTTGGTCACGATAATCGTGGTATAACATTTTCATATTGTCCCACATACACCATCCTGCTGCCACAAATACTCACTAATGTGGATTAGTCCGCCACTGAAAATAGTCCCCAACAGATGTTTGACACAACGTCACGTTTGCTACGGAGCTGTAGGAAATGACTGAGCCTTTTTACGTCGGTACATTTCTCATCTGCCCGATATCTCAGGAACGTCTGGAGGAAGCTTCTCCACATTTGGCACAAGCGTCCATTTGGACTCGAGGATGAACTGATTAGATTTTGGTGGTTGACCTCACGAGCGTCCCATGATGCATGTTTATGAGAAACGGAGAAAGAACAGGAAGATTACTGGCTAGACAGCTCAACAATCAGGATGCAAATAATGTTTTGTGTCACAGCAATCATTTAAGATGCTAGAGTAATTACATTCTCTAAAGAGATTAATGCCATTTTGATCTAATATGAATGTTTGTTTTTATTTTTTGTTGTTGCTTTGCATAGTTCTGTCTTTGTTTCTTTGTGTTTGTGAATAATATGATGAAAATTATTTAAAATAAAAATGATGAAGCCATGACATTTTGGATAGATGTGCATGTCACATCACAATATTTTTTTCTTTTTGGAAAACAAATATGATGCACGCTCTGTGCTAGTACCAACTGATATCATCCAATAATATTGTGACATCCATCCCTTAATCAGTCTGAAATTTCAGCAGAGAGAGAGAAGGTTGTGAGTTATTCTTTTCAACGACCAAATCGATTTCCCCAGCGTTTTGTCCCGCATGCTCCTCCTGTTTCAGCTCCACTTTAACACTGAAATGAGAGGCGACCTCGTAGATCGCTGACTTGTTGAAGAAAACCTTCATCCTTGAAGCTAATAAAGCTCTCTCTCCACAGCTACGGGACCTGGTTAGCATGTGCATCAACCCAGAACCAGACCAGCGGCCGGACATTGTGTTCGTGCTGCAGATGGCCAAACAGATGGTCATGTGGACTTCGAGCACCTGAGCGCCCCCTCTGTTCAGTCTGAGGAACTGGAACCAGGTCAGCTCTGCCTGGCGTCCCAGAGACGTGTTCGCCTTACTCTCATCTTGACAGGAGGAAACCATGGGAGGACTTGTTTCTGTCATGGAGGAGGTGAAGAGGTGCATCAGTGGCGTAGGGTTCATGGGAAGTGGAGTTTCTGAAAGCACCCTTATCACTGTGAGAGGTGACTGCATTTATGGCCTTATTTTTGCTGACGATCGAGAGCTGCATCTCACTTTGATCACAGATTTCTCTGCGCTTTTTGTGTATAACTCCAAAGGGGTCGCATTCCATGTTCATACTCCGTATCAGCTAACACACGTGCAGTAGATATTGGAAATAGTTTTCATCTATCGTTGTAGTCAAAGTTTTTTCTTTTGTATTGTCAATTTAAGTACATGATTGAGGGGTCTAAATGGACAGTTAATAAATACATATTAGCATTTAGGAAGTCAGATTCCCCAAGAACGATGTGTGAAAGAGATCAGCTCGTCTATTGTGATGGAGCCTAACAACCTGCCATGTAATACATCTATGTTGAATTCTATGAGAGGAAGCACTTCTGTTTGGAGGCCAGAGCAGCTGTGGTGGTTTATAATGTTTCTTTATCTGAAAGTGTAAAGCTTTTACTTTTTTAGGCTTTCACTATATTTTGAGTTTGTGATGATCTTTATGTCGCCTAAATATATTTGCATATCATTTTCAGCGGTGAAAGTGGATTTCCCTGGGAAAGCAAGGAAATGGTCCAATACTGAGTGGTGCAGTATCCTTTATTGAATCTGTTCATTACAAATCGAAACACACAGTTGTTCAAAGTGTTTTTGTGCAAATATAGACCAGTGATACTGTGAAGCTATAATAGAAATTAGATGCTGTCAAAGCTATTTTGATAGTTGGTATACATCCTGAATATGTACGATTTTTAGGTGCAAGTAAATGTCATAGTCGGTCCAGGCGCCCAATCAAATACAGCATCATCAAACATTTCTAGATGAGGTTTGCTCACATAAAACGTGTATAAGTGAGTAAAAAGTGAAAAGTTCATAATGTCTCCAGCATCTATCCTGTGTGCATGCAACGCCCCCTGGTGGCATTCATGATGGCAAAACATGCAATTCATCCCATTAAAGGTTCTATCTTATATATCTTACAGGACTGAAGCTGCATTTGGCCCAGAAAATATATATATATATATATATATATATATATATATATATATATATATATAAGTGAGCCTGAGGGCTTCCTCACACACACTGCTCTCTCTGTATCTTTCACCTGTTCCATAATACAGCATTATTATAATATCAATTATATTACCATACTATAATATTTTCATGATAATGTAAGTGAATAAATTTCATGTACACTGAACGAAAACATGAATGCAGCACTTTTGTTTTTGCTGAATTGTTCATGAGCTGAATTCATTTCTGTCAAACTGTGTGTTGGAGAGCACTTCTTGTTTGGAGCGTATCCATCCACCTGACAGGTGCGGCAGATATACATGCTGCAGCATCTATATACTACTATAATCATGATTATAGTGTACGTGCTCAGCTATCAGTATGTACACTTTATTAGGTACACCTGGCTGGTCCCGGGTTTGACTCCCTTTTGCCTTCAGAACTGCCTGAATTCTTCGTGGCATAGATTAAACGGTGCTGGAAACATTGCTCAGAGGTTTTGGTCCATGTTGACATGATGACATCACACAGATGTCACAGATTTGTCCGCTGCACATCCACGATGTGAATCTCCCGTTCCACCACGTCCCATGCTCATGCCCAGGTGCTCTATTGGACTGAGCTCTGGTGACTGTGGGTGTCATTTCAGTGCAGTAGTACTAGAACAACAACAACCACCACTTACATCACCTTTCTGCCTTCACCACATCAACATGCTTTTCATTGAGTTGCTTTATTGTTCTTTAGGTATGTTTGCTGAACAGCTACTACTTTACTCAGACTAGGACTTAACACTTGTTGTATTTTTAGCTCTTATCAACAGTGTTATGTTGTGGTTTCTTTGTTTCTTTCTTTTGACAAATGTACTTATTGTAAGTTGCTTTGGACAAAAGTGTCTGCTAAATGACCTAAATGTAAAATGAATGTTGTCAACGCTTTGTAATGAATAAAGATTTCCCACTGGAATATGTTATTCATTGAGAACTAGCATGTGGTGTTTAGGTGTTCCCTTTATTTTTTGGAGCAGTTTATATATATATCGTATATACATAAGGTCTTTTGAACCATTCTTAGTCTGGCCCCTCGCCTGAGACCAATTTGCCATGGGAAACCCTAGCAGGAGCACAAAGCTCCAGACAATACAGCCCTCAGGGTCATAGGGACACACAAACCTCTCCACCACGGTAAGGTGATGGTTCACGGAGAGGTTTTTTAGGAATTTATTGCCAAATTTAGAAATCTAATCTATGTGGGAAAAACCGGAGCACCCGGAGGAAACCCGTTAAAGAATTAATCTATATATCGAGGGCTGAGAACCAAGAGGGCGTAGGTGACATTTCACCATCACCGTCATTTAAATTAATTTAGATTATTGTTAAGATCTGAATCCACTACAGTAACATATAAGAGAGAAAGAGATGGCATATGATGCATATTTGTGTTGATATGATGCCAGTTGTGAAAGAAAAGGTGCCTTTGATTAAAGTAATGTGCATAATGTTTTTTACTGCACTAAAGTTGTTAATTTATGTTAAAAGAGTTAAAAAGATATATCATCTACATGGTTAAAAAGATATGTAGGTCATGTGATAGGTAATTGTCATGGTCAAATACTGAACTGTAAAACATGTAGACTCAATGCTTTGAATGCTGTATATAAGCAGCTTCTACACCATCAACCAGCTAATACCATCTAAAATCACCAAATAGCCTGTAGAACCAGCTAAGACCATCTAAAACCATCAACCAGCTAAAACCACTAAGACCAGCTAAAACCATCAACTAGCCTATTGAACCTATCTAGTTTAGTAGGCTCGTTAAGGTCTCTCTCTCTCTCTCTCTCTCTCTCTCTCTCTCCCGTACTGCTGTTATACATAAACACACCTGTAAACTATTTCTGTAGTGATCAAACCAACATGCTGAAATAGGCTACAAGTTTAGCAGGCTAGTTAGGCAACTATCTTATGCTCGTTAAAGGCTAAACTAGCCAGTTTTGACTTGCGCTGTCTTCAGACTTAGCCCATACTACATTTCTCAGTGTTAAAAGGGCGTAAATGCACTTACGCTGTGAACTACTTCTGTATGTTCACAGTAAAGCCCTTTGGTTTTTGTTTAATAACTCTAAATGTATTAATATTATACTTCAGTAGAGTATAAAGAGCTCATCAAGAGCTTTTAGATGATATATAGACATAGATTTTTTTTTTAGGAATTTATAGCCAAATTTAGAAATGTAATTGATGTGGGAAAAACCGGAGCACCCGGCGGAAACCCGTTCAATAATTAACAGTAACAATGGGAAGGGGGTGGGGGGATGGCGAAGGGGTACAGTGTGGAGTACTGTAACATGACACCAACATATCATGTTTCAGTTTCCAACTGTTTGGGCACAAATTTTTTCTTTGAGGGCGTTCCCGTTGTCTGCAGTGCCGGTCTTTCTCCTCCCTCATTGCCCTACAGTTTGCCATCAGATGTCTTTCTTTTTCCAATTTTTCGCTGAGCTTCTTGAGTTCCTTTTGAAGCACGACATTCTCCCGTTTGACGGCGGCCTTCTCTGCTTCCAGAGAATGGAAGATGTTGGTCAGAATTATTTCACCCTGGATCAGGTCGCGGAACCTCTGAACCTTAGCTTGAAGAAAGTCTTTATCTTGCCTCAGGGTTTCAATCTTTGAATTTATGTCTTCGTTTAAGCACTGCAGAGTTTTCTCTTTGGAGAGCATTTTCATCAGCTCCTGAAATTCTTTTTGCAGAGACTTATTCTGACTGGTGAGAGCTTTTTCTTCACCCTGCATAGATGTATAATTGACCTTTAACTCATTCAGAGCTACGAGTCTGTCTTTTAGAGTCTGGATCTCTCCAGTCACTGTGCTGTTCTGAAGCTTCAAGGCGTCTGTGTGCTCCTTCATCGCACTGTGCTTCTGCTGCCAGTCTTGTTCCATTCCAAGCTTGTTAAGGGCGACAGAGTGACTTTTGAGCAGGCTTCTCTTCTGAGCCATCAAGACCTTCTCTAAGGCTTCCTGTTCAGGGTAATTGTCCTTGAAATGTTTTCTGAGGCTGAGCTGCTCATTGGTGGTATCAATTTCCAATTTCAAGTTGTGGTTTTCAACCTCCAGAGCCTTCAAGTGGACCAGTGTTTCCTCCTTGACCAAATCAGAGGTCTTTAAACGCCTGTATTCATTGTTGAGATGCCGTACTTCCTGCTGCAGGGCAATGTTTTCATGGACCAAGGCTGTTTCTGATGGTTGCTGTGGGTCAATGTTTTCCAGCAACTCTTCTTCATTCATCACCAGTTCGTACCATTCGTCAATTTCGTGTCGCAAGGCGTTATTCTTCTCCTCAATGGCCTCTTTCTCAGCGCTGGCAACTTTGCATGTTTCCACCAAAGTGTTAGCATTCTGATGCCTATCCTTGAGCTCTTGGAGTTGATTTTGCAGGGTGTCATTTTGGCATCTCATGGCATCTTGTGATACTTTCATTTCATCCAGGTTTTTCAGCATTGCTGTTTTATCTTGGAGCACCTTGGACATATCTTCAATTTCACAACGCAATTTATCATTTTGCCACCTCATCTCTTCTTTTACAAAATTGTGATATTCTTCCTGTTCCTTTTGATGAGCGTACCTGTCACTGAGCATCTTAACTTCTTCTTGCATGATGAACTTTCTCTGGACCAATACCTCTGTCTCCAGTTGCAATGCAGTGCATGTGTTCTCCTCCACAGTGGCTAATTTGTATTCAAGATGCAGGAACTCAATTTCCTCATCGAGCTCCTCATACTCTCGTTTCACAGCTGCGTAATTGGCTTCCTCTTCAACAAAACTCTCCAGCGTTTTTGTGAGGTCTGTAAGTTTTAGTTCCAGTGTTTGCTGCTGCCAGTCAATTTCCTCGACCTCGATTTCGTCAGCGAGCGCAGCCGACTTTCTGCACCTTTTGACATCTCTCTCCAACATGGAAACACGCTTTTGCGTGATCAGGAGAAATTCAGTCATGCATCTTAGCATCTGATCTATTTTGTTTTGGGTATCTCGTGCCTGGGTGTGGCTGGACTGATCCATTGTGTCTTTTTTTGCTGTATTCATGCTTTTCTAAGAAGTAATTTCTCCTTTTACCACTGAAATACAACACAAATACAAAAAGTTGAACAGGGTTATCCAGATGCAAATACTGAATGATACTGTATCTTTCCCCTTGGTCTATATATAGGCTCTGTCTCATTTAGAATTCAGGCATCAAAGGCATAGATCAAAGCCAGTGACATCTGTGTGACATCACAGTGCACAATTCTGGAAGGGCAGCTGTTACCATGGCAACAATGAAGTGTTTATGTAATATTATTCTACTTTATTCATCTATCCATCCATTTTCTGCCGCTTATCCTGTATTCAGGGTTCTACTAGGTAATTAAAGGAGTCATCACCAGGAAATCGCAATTTCTCTTGTTAAAACATGCATATCTGTGTTTGACCTCAGTTGAAACTTGCCTGAAAGGCTGGAGTTTGAAAGTGGCGCCGTTTTTTCGCTTCTGCTCTTTTTCCGAACAGGAATAGCACACAAGGGTGTGCATTCCTAAAGCACGAGATTTTGATTCTGCGCCTACGGTGACGTCACCGTGGAGGCTACTTGCATAAGCCCACCCCTCTTTCACCACCCAACCCCGCCCCGTCCGCTACCTGAAATCGCCGAAGCGCCGCCATTAGAGAACAGCAAGATGTCAAAACGTCGTTCACATGTAAAGTGCGCGGTGGTTGGTTGCCACAATCAACATCCAAGTATTTTTAATATCCCTGCGTCGGCAGATCAATCCACCAATTTTACATACAACGGCAATGTTCCTGGGACCCTCCCTGCCGCTCTTCATGTCTGACTCCTTCACGAACCTGGGCCAGTATCAGGCACAGCTGGCTACAGCGCTACGGCTAAAAAAGGGGGCGATTCCGACCATCAGGGACACACCTGCAGCGCAGTCGGTAAGTGTTGTGTAAGATTATGCTTTATAATGTCTGAGACCCTGAAGTGACGGTATACCGCTGTCTGTTTGGCAGAAAGGGCACCAGCTAACTGCTAATCGTGCTAACACTAGATGCTAACGGGACTAGTATAAACTATATGAACCCCGTATTTTCCGCGGTGCGTCTGCGGTTTGCACCCCGGGTTGGGGGCGATTTCATCAAGTTGTGGCAGAGACGTTTAGAGGCGAGTGAGTGTGTTGACATTCATGTTACGGCTGTGAGGACGTGTTTCGGCTCACAGCCGTCCTCAGCCAGACTTTGTCTGACATTTTCACACCAAAGTCTGATCACTGTAGCTATAAGTTAGCTGCCCTGAACAGCAGGCCCCGCTGATCTGTCTGTCTAACATTGATCTGTCTGTCCGCTGTTTCACTGTGTCGTCACGTTTGTTGTCACTGGTGCACAACATGCACAAATATTTATTGCACACAAATAATTCAAACGTCAGCAATTGTACTAATACAATAAATATAATAACAACAAATACAGATGCAACATTTATAATAAAATGTGGAATTACTTACACACAATTACAACACTTTTCAAACTTACCCAGAACCTTGAAATTGAACATTACAAAAATGAAAGACTTTATGAAGCCTTGCAAAAAAATTTAAAGGACAGAATGATGGTATATTAACTTTCACGGAAAGCCATTGTGTTATTAATCCACAGACATTCTTCTCTCAACAGACTACGTGGATGAGCTGATGCACCTGGTGTTTGATGTGGTGTTTCCTGATCCGGCACCTTTTGTGAGTCAGCTGAAGCAGATTCCCGTGCCAGAGCCACTATGCTCTCAATATGATAGGCCACTGAAGGAGGACGTTGTGGCCCGCTACGTGTCTCGATTCAATCGAGGGGCATCCTGAAGCCTACATATTCGCCATCAGCAACGGGAAATTCACGGCGGATACACAGCACCACACATGCTGGAATGACGACTCTTACTCTGTAGCCAAGATGACCCCAGCACCAGCTCACGAAGGACCTGTATGCTAGGTGCCTGTATTCACTGGTGCAGAAAGTTACAATTTTATTGATTTGGACATATTCTGGCTTTTTTTTTCCCCCCTTATGTATATACAATTAATAAAAAGGCACTTTTGAATTATAACTTTGTTTCTTCACATTTTAAATATTAAAGTTACATGTGTAGAAATGTTTAAATGGTGCAGTATAGTGTATTCTCTAAGTACTTCTGTGTTGTTTTTTTTTCTCAAATGGATTTGTCCTAAGTGAAATGTGGTGAATTTGCTATTTCTAGTACATAAAATACAATGACAACAGATAAATATATATCAATTTTTATTATCACATTGACATGCACAGTTATCTCATTGATAATTACGTTTGTTTTTAATTCCACATAGATGCTGAGCTAAAACTTACCTCTCATTGCCTCCAATAGGTAAATGGGCATAATCCTGCATATAAATGTTTCTTGCATTTTGTAATGAAAAAACATTTAGGCAGACAGGCTCTAAGCCTGGATGTTGTGTCATACACATGGGGGGAGTTTGGAGCTGGTTCATCCTTCTGAGCACCTGTGCAACAAAAAGAGGCATGTGTTTGTATTATTTTTAAAAGCACACTGGACTAGGGAATATATTGTGTATTATCTCATTGTGTATTATATCTACCTTTGGGGTCTCCCTGCAGCAAAGATTCTCTCTTTCAGTGGGCATCGTATCACAATTTCCACAGGTGCACCTTTTCAACAGGGAGAAAGGACAATAAGAACTAGGTTACTGTAGTAAAAAGATGGTAGGTAATGCTATATTTATGACCAGATATAGGCCTGGAGGACGCCATATTTGAGGGTCACATCACTAATAACTGTTGATAAATTAGCAATTATCATTGAGGTGCTTGTATCTAACTACAGGCAAGGTGAGCAGACACTCGAAATGAAAAAGTAAGACAGAAAAAAAAATTACCATTCAGAGACGTCCTGCTGTAAACGTGTCTCTTCAACCGTCTCTGGCTCTTCACTCTCCGGTTCGGGTTCCGACTCTGGTTCGTACATAAATGCCTGAATTCCGTAAGGTTCGTCATTTAGTGTGTGCGCCATGACAGGGGGCTGTTTATGTTTTGGAGTCTGCATGCAGGCAAGCCCCCCCCGGCTCTGTCCTTCCTGCGGCGAATCAACGCGCGCCTCATTACATATTATACAATGCACAATCGGACCAGTCAAAACCTCGCGCGTAATCTCGCGTGATAAAATCGCGGTACGAAAAAGGGTCAGAACAAGCTCAATGTTTGATTACATTTTTTTTTTTTTTTTCTAATAAGTTTTACGAATTGATCCAAAGCGATCCAAGGGGGGCTGGATACGTATAAAACCAGGTTATGACTCCTTTAATAGCCAAACTGCACTTATTTAGGTTCACATATACAATGATGGTGACCTACATCTATTTCATTCAAAGTGTTTTTCTTTGTCAATTTACTCAAATTAAAAAATATTTGAATGAAAAAATGTGTGTTTTAATGTCTTTGGTAAACAAAATGTGGAAAAATGGACGGGATTGTATGTGTATGTGTGTTGTTTCAACAAAAGTGTTGAGAGGTGTGAATGGCTGCGGAGCTGAATAAGAAATGAAAAGAACAGAAAGGGAAGGACTGGGGAAGCAGGCCCTTATAAGGCGTTGGCACCCGGGCCCAGGTGCACGCCAATTGAGGCCAATCAATTATGTCACTGCTCCCCAGTCCTAGAAACAATTAGAAAACAGAATGAAATAGGGGACAAAGCAAACAACAACAAACCATAACCAATAAACATAGAACCTAAGAGTGAACAACAAACTACTATAAGACACAATATACAGGGAACTAGAGATGGGCAAATGAAGCCTCGTGAAGCTTTTGAGGCTTCTACGGAGCCCCCCTGGTGACATTGGATAAAAAAAAAAATAACGCGTGGCCACGAGATAGTAATGCGTGGCCACGAGATAGTTAATACGTGGCCACGCGTTATTATCTCGTGGCCACGAGATAGTTAATGCGTGGCCACGAGATAATTCACCTTCAGTAGCGGAATGGTTATCCATATGGAGCTGCCTCTCAGCAGGGCCGGTTTTTGCTATGGGCAATGTGGGCGACCGCCCAGGGCGCAATCTATGTGAGGGCGCACGAGCGAGCGCCCTCCAAAAAATAAATAAATAAATAAATAAATAAATAAATAAATAAATAAAATAAAATAAAATAAATAAAAAAACTGTCGCCATATCTCTATACTACCGCCGCTCATTTCCATGTCAAAGTTGGTGGAGTGGGAGCTTGGGCTTGGGGAGTCATACAGGTTATGTGTGTGTGTGTGTGTCAGAAGAGGCAAGAGGGAGGGGGGCGGGGGATAGACTGATCCTAGGCCACCACACAACACAAACTGCTGCCAAATAAATTGTATTTCATTCCTAAAATTAACATAGACCCATATACAATCACACCGGCCGCGGAAGCGCCGCGAATAGGCGCGGCCGCCCCGCGCCGTGAAGCGATCGTTTCGGCGTCTGCTCTATTTTTTGCGCGTGCCGCGAGCGATCGTGTCAATTCTGGCAGGAAATCACACAAAGAAACACGAGACAATCCGGTCAATTTTCAAAATTAAAGCAATTTTCAAAATAAAATACCGCAATTGACAAATGCGATATTTAACTCGCACTGGGAAACAGGAAGAGAAAATACATTTAATAAATGTGAAGAGTAGATAAACAAATATGTGTATTTCAACTGTATATCTACACTGTCTACTACCATACACACTCTCTCTGTCTGTCTGTGTGTCTCTCTCTCTCTCTCTCTCTCTCTCTCTCTCTCTCTCTCTCTCTCTCTCTCTCTCTCTGAACGGATAAATAGAAGAAGTGTAGGCTACAAACATTTTGGTTACAGAAACATGGCATATTTATTTTATGAGGTTATGATAAAAAAAATAGCTCTGAATGAACAACAGATGAGCAGAAGCGCTTGTCGACCGTCGCGGAGAAATACCGTCTGGTCTGAACAGGGGGGCAGGGGGGGTCCATTTGTGTGTATGTGTCTGTGGGGGGGGGGGGTATGTTGGGGGGGGGGGGGGGGCGCTGGAGGTGAGGTTCGCCCAGGGCGTCATGAAACCTAGGACCGCCACTGCCTCTCAGTGATGCTTATTCATGAATAAAGGCAATTATAGTCTGCTTTTGTATTCAAGAGTAGCTTTGTTATTATTGTCATGGCAACTGTAATGTCAATAATAATGCTATGAAAGACTACCGCGGTCAAGCCAGCCGCAACTCCGATCTCCGTGGTCAAATCAGCCGCACTTAAATTTCGAGCGTACAAGTATTCTCAACATTGCGGTAAATGCGGAGAAACGTCGTAATACTTTTGGTTTTCAAAATAAAAGTATTAAGAACAGTAAGCTATATATCGAACCTACCAACCATTGAAAATAAAATGTTACATTAAAGTGATTCATGCGCCTATGATGAATAAAAAACACTTGTTATCATTTGTTTTACTGTACCAATGTGGAGAAATTCAACAACAAAGTCCCATATTTGTATCTGGAGATTGCATATTTGCCCATATTTGAGCTACTGTAAAAACACTTTGCTCAATAATTCCTGGCTATGGGTGGTATATTTGACTTCTACACATAGAGGACTACAAGTATGTTTAATTTGAACCATTTTTACTGTACCAATTAAGAGAAATTACAAAGTTAAAGTCCTACATTTAACGAATAATAGGTTGTACAGTAAAATTGCTTGATTTCCAGTCTGTATGTAGTCAGAGATGTAATTTCTCTTGATTGGTACAGTAAAAGGGCTGCACGGTGGTGTAGTGGGTAGCACTCTCGCCTCACAGCAAGAGGGTCCTGGGTTCGATTCCCGGGTCGGCCCGGGTTCCTTCTGTGTGGAGTTTGCATGTTCTCCCCGTGTAAGCGTGGGTTCTCTCCAGGTTCTCCGGCTTCCTCCCACAGTCCAAAGACATGCAAGATGGGGATAGGTTAATTGATGACTCTAAATTGCCCGTAGGTGTGAATGTGAGCGTGAATGGTTCAGAGGCGGGTCTTCCATGCATTCTGATTGGCCACCCCGCGTGCCCCCCCAATGGTCATTGGCTCGTTGGTAATGTCAATCATCGTGTAAAGTTCGCTACACACACGGCGCACGTTAAAACGGAAGTAGATGTGAAACCTAAAGTGACGACCGTGTTAAGGACTGATGAAGGCTTTTATTTTCGAAAAAATACAAAGGAAGTAGCTCTGTGGCTCTGCGGTAATGAACTCGTTTAACTTCAACAGTCGGACTTTCTTGCAACATGATGCTTCGGTAACTTACCGGGTGCAACGAGTTAAGGTAAGAACAGAACACTACAGGTTCTTTAAAACTGTCGGTCACAAAAATGTTTTGCCAACTTCTGTTAAATTTGCATGAAAAACTGCTCTTAAACAACACGACGACAGGTGTGTTTTACTTTAGTTAGCTCTCCACCTGAAAAAACGTCAACACATCTCTCCACTGTTTCAGTAACGTTAGCATCTGTCGTGTGTTTTGCGACATGAATTAATAGTCAACAGAGTAGCCTATCATCATTGTTGCTACTGTTGGTACAGTGCAAATAACATGCTTTTCATTGTGTTTGTGAACACGTTTTCAATGTATAGCCTACTACAGTATGAAACGGAGGCAGGGAGATATCTTCGATTTCTTCTCCAAGAAGAAAATTAGCAGGGAAAGTGCAGGTGACCAGGATGAGAGTCAAGCTGAATGCAGCCAGGCAGAACAGGGTCAAAATTCCCAGGGCCAGAGCCAGACCAGCACTTGATCTGATTGTGATACAGGACATAAAATTGTTTATAAAATGTAAAGAGCTGAGAAGTTATTTTGAAGTGTCAGCACTGAGCAGTACATTGAGTTTTACTTGATCTGATTGTGATACAGGACATAAAATTGTTGACACAATGTAAAGAGCTGAGCAGTTGTTATTGTCAATTTCACTGTGAGAATTTGAGTGGCAGTGCTGTCCTAATTTCATTTTGATGTTGTTGCTTAATCTTAATAAAACACAGAACACTGAGCTTTTTATTCTATTTTTTGAAAATTCTATTTCACATTTTAATTTTATTTATTTTTAATATCATGGGCTCTTTTTTTTTTCTTTACATTGTTTCAGTGGTGTTTAAAACTGTTTACTAAACAGAACTGCTATGTTCACTGTACAAAGCTTTCTCCCCCCCCCCCCCCCCCCCCCTTGTTTCTGTTACTTTTGGGCGGCCCCCCCAGATTAATGGTCGTTACCCCCTGTGCCACCCCACAAAAAATTCTCTGGACCCGCCCCTGGCTGCTTCACGACTGGAAGGGTTGTCTCTCCAGGCTGAGGCAATGAGGGAGGAGGCTGAACAGATGGCCTGCCACCTATAGCCTCATCCATGAGAGAGAACCACTTCCATGGTCCAGTGGCCTCCCCTGATCCCCATTTTGTTCAAACCTTCTCTGAAGAACACGTCTAAAGTGCATTATGAGGCATTCAAAAAATACATGAGACTTCTAATGAATGATACATGTTCATACATACAAAGAGTCTGTGCTGCATCATGAGTGATTATTAACATTATATTCATTATTATGTGGTGTCTTCATTGACTCATTATTGTAGCTAGTTTGGAACATCCAGAAGATACTCTGACTTCCATATCAGTCTATAATATATTTTTATGACTTTGCACTAATGACTCATTCCCAAAATGACAGAAGTGCACGATTCATGTAGTGTTTGTTGCTAAATACAGCAATGATGACACAGACAAGAACAGCGACAGTATATTTCTTCTGTGCTTTATTTTAGTCTATAGTTGAATACAATTCATACAAATGTTGTTTGTCTTTTCCCGGTTCTCCCACCTCTTGGCTGCTCAAGCCGGACCCTCAACACCAGCCAGGCCCATCTCTCTCCACACAGCTCTACGGGAGGTAACCAAAAGGAACAAGTAGATCAAAAATCATAAAACAATAATGATATATGGTAATGTAGTCACAAGAAAGTGTAATTTTACTTTTGTTATGAATACACAAGAATTTGACATAAGTCGATGTAATGTCATTTAAATACAAAAAAATGGATGTTGGCTCCTCTAGTTAACTGCCAATGGCAATTGGTGTAGATAACAGGAGAGGACACGCTAATGGGAGAGAATTATGAAAAATGACTGCATTTCCATCGAAGAAAATATATCAATATCATTTTTGACTTAGGGATTCAAATCAGGGACAGTAGAAGGTCAAGGAAGGAAGATGGCCGCTTGAGCTCAAGCTCCACATTTCCTCAGTGTTTAGGAGACATTCTGTATTGTGTGTACTCAGTGATTGTGATTTTATCACAGTGTGGCGCTAGTTTACAGGTGAAGGGCTCGTGCAGCATCATTGAGTTCAGAGTTCATTCCTGCATTGTGAAGACAGTAGCTGCGTTTCAATAACGGTTTGAGTCGCCCTCCCTCACTTGCCCTCAGCACTTGCCCTCGGGGGAATCCCCGCCGCCATCTTAAGGGCTGTTCCAATTCCCTGAACAGCTGAAGTGAACTCCATGAGATCGACCCTTGAGGGCTGAGTGATCGAGTGAACAACCATGGTCACTTCAGAGCTGTATATCACCCACAATGCATTGCAGTGGTGCACAAAAAATATGTCCATGCGGTGGCGATAATGAACCCCAAACACCATTGTCTGCTGTCTATTCACCACCAAGGAAGAAGAAGAAAGAAGAAAATGAATTAAATTGAATTCTTTTTCTTAAATTGTGCAATTAGACTGTCTGTTGCAGAGTTATGGCAGAGCCCACCGTTTACAAGTGTAAGTATATAAGCCGACGTATTGCCATCAAGCGTAGAATACGTCTTAGTCTCAATGAAATGAGTCTCCACATATTCTGTGTAATTTGGAATAGGCAGTATAGCGCTACTCCAACAACGTGTGGTTGATCCATGATTGTCTGGGCTGTTAGCGCTGGTGATGCTGCAAAGCTCAATAGTCGTCCATTATTGTAGTTTCTCCACCGCAGACTCACGTCAATCGCTGTCAATCATCAGTGGGTGCAGTATAATGACGTAGTTTAGTAAAAGTCTGGTCTTTGGCTAAATTCTTTTGAGTTCTCCTTCTAACTTTCCTTAACCCCTTGACCTTTTCCCCAGAGGTCAAGGAAAAGGCGTTAGGATCTCATGTTTTGACTCCTTGACCACAACCCATGAATTCATTTCCGTCTCACCCTCTTCTCTCCCCTTCAGCCTAAACCAACACATCATGATGTATCAGGGTGACACAGAACAAACAGGAAACAGGACATTATGATTAGTATTTAATTTAAAAGCAGCTCCTGAATCGACAGCCTGTGGGTGTTGACCTTTAGTTACCTGTGATGCCGCCACACACACAGGCTGAGAGCGTCAGGATATAAAGTGCAGGTGATGAGTGTGTGATCAGGTGATCTGATCAGAAGCTGCTGAAGGTGAGTTCACACTCTGCACATGATGTAGAGAAGTAGCTGGAAGTTTTCAGTAGCAACTCAGATATGTCCGTGTTGCTCAGATTCATAATCCTGTTCACTTGTTATTTCATCACATAGTTCCTGATTTAATGCTTTTATAGAAGAACATGTTCACATTTCTTTAACTAATGTAATTATTGTTTTATTATTGGGACTGAACCTCAAGTATCATAATGGTAATAGAATTAAGGAAGAAATGATACATTTATAGATGTATATGTCTAGGCGTGGACGATGAGGGAGGACCCAGATGCAGGACAAGGCAGTTTTAAAAGGCTTTATTTAAAAAAACTCAAAAGGTGGCAAAACGTACAAAACAAAAGACCAAGGACGAAAGACTAACTCTAAAAAACACTACAAACAAAAAATCACTCCACAGGGAGGAAAACAAGACTTCAAACATAAACCGCAAACATAACTGAACTGGGAATTGTAGAAGGCTGTGAACATGACGAGACGATAGACGTAGGACAAACTGGCACAAGACAAGAGGAGACGCAGACTTAAATACACAGAGGGATAATGGGCAACAGGTGACAACAATCAGTGATCAGGGATGACATCAGACCAGGGAACACATGAGGAAAGGCAAGTGACCTGAAACGAGAGGGGAGTTATTTTCAAAATAAAACAGGAAATGACAAGACAAACCCAAGACGAAACATTACCTCACCAGCGTGACAGTATACTGCTCATTACAGGAAGAAAGAAAAGTGCAACATCAAACTATATCATGACATCATATGGATGTTTTTGTGTTTTTTCCAGAATGATTCCTGCTGTGATTGTCGTCCTGCTCTTGCTGAGCTCAGCCAGCTTTCCTGTCAATACACAGGGTAAATAACCGAATATGAAATACTCTTTTTATTGAAGATAATAATGTAATATTTGTTGAGTTTCCTGTCAACAAAAGCTGATCTTATTAAGTAAAGTTAGAATATTAATAATACAGCAATCTACCCAGATTTATTTTATTTTGTTATAATCATGTCCTGGTACCCCTCAGTGTTCACTCTTTTCAACAGGCAGATCTTGTAGCTTAATATGACATGTATAGATATATACATTAGTTTTTCTCACAATGTATCAGCGTTATGTATCAGAAGATCACTATTTCTCACTGCTGCAAATGGAAAACATATAATGCCAGAAAGTGTGTAATGTTACCATGACAACTGGAAAGTGTGAGCTGTCATGTCAGTAATCTGGAATATTTACCAGGGTTTCAGACGACCAATGGAGTGTAACATGATTGGCTGGATGTTGGCTGAATTGAGACAGGGATTGATTGCTTCTCCCTGGTGATCCGGATGTTTTTTTAAATTTTTAAAATTCAAAGTCTGATTTTGATACTAAAAAATGTTTATCTTAGAAAGAATCTGGAATCCCAAAATAACCAAATAACTTTGTCTTCATCCTGTCTGTCTGTGTAATTCACCTCCATTCTGAAACCTGAAACTCCTGCTGCAGTCTGTGTATCTGTCATCACCAAACCAGCTGGATGAAACCAGTTCAACTCTCACTGGTGTAATATTTCTTGCTACAAATGGACTTGATGTATATATTCTTGTGTTATCAGCAGCAGTTTGTCTGCTCTGACACGGTTAATGAAATCTTACATCAGATTAAACCAAAGCATGGTTTTGACTCAATATAGCTTTTTGACAAAAAAAATATCGACCAATAAAATAATGAAGCTGCTGGACCAGTTCTAGGTTTGAATGTATAAAAAAGCGACCATTATGTTTTTGACTCAATATAGTTGATAAAACTTGTAACTGTTAAAAAATTATCACAATCACAAAAGATGGTCCTGGTGTCACTTGTGAAAACCTTGGAGAAGCAGCATGAGATGCACTTCATTTAGGTGCTGTTAACATTTGCATGTACAATATGCCAATGTGAGATTCATGACTGATTAAGTGTTTTCTGTTAGTTTCAGTTTTCCACCTCAAATGTAGAGAAACACACAGCTGCTTCTCTTAACCTGAACGTCAGAATGAACCAAAGCAGGTTTCACTCAATACAGTTGATGAAAGTTGTAAAGCTGCTAAAAAATTATCACAATCTGAACGTCGCCTGGACCACCTTTACATCCAGCCTGTCTGGATGTTCAGCCACATCTGTAAAACAGAGATCAAATCTAACTTGTTTGACAAATGTAGCTGTTAATATATATTATAGTATTACAGTATGAACATATATATTTCAATCTGCTCTACTCAGCGATGTTTTGTGACGTCAGACTGATGCCAAGTAGACTGATTCCTGCATCTAGAGAACATTTAGCATTTTATCTGAACAACAATGTTACATACATATCAGTATTTGACATTATTGCATTTGCCTGTGAAACTAGGGGAGAACTTGCATTTGTTCCAATAGAGGGGATGACACAAAAAAGTTCTTCTTCAGAAGTGTATTTTATGTGGATGATGAATGCTATTTCTGGCATTAAACATATTTATATCAATCAAGACATCTGTATGAAATATGTCATATCATGCTTTCCAGATTATTGGCTGTCTAATCTGGTCAGAGGACGGGCCAAGGATGCTGCAAGATTAGTAAATTATGTTTATTTTAATGCAATTTTAATAAAGTTCTGTCACATTAAAAAGAAGACAAGATTTACTGTTTTATATTATTGAAGTTTCAACCTTACTTCAAGATGAAAGCATGAAATAATCATTGAAGCCAGCAAAACCAGCAGATCACTGGCATGACAACTCACACTTTCCAGTTGTCGTAACATTACACACTCTCTGGCAGTTATGTTTTCCATTTGCAGCAGTCAATCTTATCTCTGCTACCCACCATTCTCCACGTTACCAAACTTGAAGTACTAGGGGGGCTATGGAACTGCCAGTCTGTGGTCAAGAAGGCGGACACCATCTCAGCGTATGCCTCCCTGCAGACTCTCCACTTCCTGGCCCTCTCGGAGACCTGGATCACCCAAGAAAACACTGCCACTCCAGCTGCCTTCTCAACTGCTGACATGTTTTCACACTCCCCAAGATGATCAGGGCGAGGAGGAGGAACTGGGTTCCTCATCTCACCCAGGTGGTCCTATCAGGTCCTTCCTCTGGACCACCTACCCCGATCTACACTTGAATTCCACGCCGTCTCTGTCACCCTTCCTTTCAAACTCAACATCATAGTGATCTATCGCCCACCCGGTCCTCTCTGTGACTTTTTAGATGAGATGGATGCCCTCCTGAGCTGCTCCCCTGATGATGGCACACCACTCGTCGTCCTCGGTGACATCCTCCCAGGAAAGCTGCACTCATCTAAATTCATTGACTTCTTCCATACATTTGACCTCACACTCTCCCCCTCTCCACCAACTCACCGGGCCGGGAACCAACTTGACCTTGTCTTCACAAGATCCTATGGTATCTCGGCACTCTCTGTTACCCCGCTCACCGTGTCCGACCACCACTTTGTGACTTTCTCCCTCCCCATGAAGTCCACCACGTCCCGCCCATCTATGCCTCGAACGGTAATCAGCCGCCGCAACCTGAAATCCCTCTCTCCCTCCGCTCTCTCCTCAAGTGTTCTTTCTTCACTCACATCCACAGAATAATTATCCTTAATGCCTACTGAGGAAGCATCCTCCATCCTGATGTCCTCACTCTCCTCTTCTTTGGACACTCTCTGTCCCCCAATCTCACGACCTGCGTGATCATCTCCCTCTCCTCCCTAGCTGTCCGAATCTGTGCGAACCAATTGTTGCGAGTGGCTAAGAGAAAATGGAAGATATCAGGCCAGGAGAAGGACCTTGCTCACTACCACCACCTCCTCTTTGACTTCACCTCAACTGTTTCGGCAGATAATCTGCCTTCTACCTGTCAAGGATCAACTCTTCCGCCTCCAACCCCAGGAAACTCTTCTCCGTGTTCTCCTCCCTCCTCACCCCTCCTACCCCTCCCCCGCCTTCCTCCCTTACTGCTGATGACTTTGCTACTTACTTTACCAAGAAAGTAAATGACATCAGCTCCTCATTGACGCCTATTCCCTCCCAGAAAACATATCCACTGACTCTCAACTCTGATGGCCTTACCAGCTTTAGCCCTCTCACCTCTGAAGACGTTCAGGCACTTGTTATCTAACCATGCCACCACCTGCTCCCTCGACCCGATTCCCTCTACTCTTCTCCAAGACATCGCACACGACATCTTGCCATTCCTCACGACTCTGATCAACTCCTCCCTATCCTCAGGTGTCATTCCAGGAGCTTTTAAGACTTCTACAGTGAAGCCCCTCCTAAAAAGCCCCACCCTAGACGCTACTGACATCCAAAGCTACAGACCTGTATCTCTTCTTTCATTCCTCTCTAAAACATTGGCACGTGCCGCCTACAACCAACTGTCATCCTATCTCTCGCAGAACAACCTCCTAGACCCTAATCAATCAGGATTCAGGACTGCTCACTCCACTGAGACGGCCCTCCTCACAGTGGCCGAGTCCCTGCGAGACGCCAGAGTCTCATCCCACTCCTCCGTTCTCATTCTCCTCTACCTATCTGCTGCATTCGACACAGTCAACCACCAAATCCTCCTCTCCACTCTGGCTGAACTTGGCATCACTGACTCTGCTCTTTCCTGGTTCACATCATACCTGACAAATCGCACCTTTCAGGTCACATGAAATGGCTCTATGTCCAAACCCTGTTCTCTAGACACGGGTGTCCCTCAAGGCTCAATATTAGGTCCGCTTCTGTTCTCATTATACACCAGGTCACTAGGCTCTGTAATCACATCACATGGATTCTCCTACCATTGTTATGCAGACGACACCCAGCTATTCCTCTCATTTCCCCCAACCTCTGACAATCACATTGGAACTCGGACTGTCTGGCTGACATCTCTGTCTGGACAACTGGACATCACCTCAAGCTTAACCTGAATAAAACCAAACTCCTCTTCATCCCGGGGAAAGATTGCCCTCGCATGGACCTGTCAGTCACTGTCGAGGGCATCATAGTATTGCCATAGTATATGACCAACTATCCTGCAACCCCAACATCACTGCTGTGGCCCGATGCTGCAGATTTACCCTCTTCAATATCCGCAGGATTCAGACCTTCCTCACAAACCCTGCAAAGCAACTCCTGCTCCAAGCACTGGTCATCTCCCGCCTTGACTACAGCAACTCTCTCCTGGCTGGACTCCCGGCCTCTGCGACTAAACCATTGCAGCGTATCCAGAACGCTGCAGCACGTCTTGTCTTCAATCTACCTATATTCTCCCATGTGACCCCCCTCCTCCGTGACCTCCACTGGCTCCCGGTTGCAGCACACATCCAATTAAAGATGATCGCACTGGCCTTCAAGGCCATCAATGGAACGGCACCCATCTACCTTCAAACACTGGTCAAACCACACGCCCCGAAGCGAGCACTTCGCTCCTCTACTTCAGCTGGCCGGCTGGTACCACCATCGCTGAAATCAAACAAATGTTGTTCAGCAAAGTCCAGACTCTTCTCTGTTCTGGTCCTCAGTGGTGGAACGAACTCCCGACCACAGGCTGTCGATTCATGAGCTGATTTTAAATTAAATACTAATCATAATCATCATAATGTCCTGTTTCTGTTTGTTCTGTGTCACCGTGATACATCATGATGTGTTGGTTTAGGCTGAAGGGGAGAGAAGAGGGAGACACAGAAATGAATTCATGCTCTCACATACACACTGAAAGCACTTCTACTTACATAAATGCTACTTCTGGTCATTGATCCTCTGCAGAAACATGGCCGACATCGAAACATTCAAAATTCAACACCAGGGAAACTCTGACTACACTGGAGCACCAAACATCATTGATGTAAACACTGAGTCCACCTCCTCTAGGCCCACCAAGTCCTGATCTCTGTCCTGCGGTCCACCCGGAAAGGTCAGCTTGATCCAAGATCCACGATGGATCAGGTCTCTGTTAAGATGTAGGACCAACAGCCAGAGGCCTTCCGTTGCAGGTTAGCCTGAAGCTTTAGCTGGATGTTTCGACATGAAGGCGACTCATGGAGGAATTCACACTCATATCATCAAGACTCTGAATACAAGTGAGGCCTGCAGCTGCTCGTGAGGGAGAGAGGGGACATCCTGACATGGTGCCCCAAACTTTGTGACCATCGCCATGATTAATTTAGTTCAATGAGGTTCCTCACAAGAGAGGGGAGGAGTCAGTTCGCCCCTTGGAAACAACCTCCAGGGCAGCAACCCTGTCTCCTACAAAATAACATTCCCATACAATTGAACCAAACTCTCATTTACGTTGCCAGGTGTAGTCTGGTTAACCTTGCGGCGGTGGAAAGACTGGAGGCAGTGCGTCAGATATTTGGCCCAAGCAGTTGGAATCATTTATTTTAATTATGCCAGTCATGAGAAAAAAAAATAATGGAATGAAACAAACAAAAAAACTCAACTTAAACTTAGACTTCAAAATCAAAAAAACTTCAATAATCAAAACTCAAAAATAACAATTCTCCACTGACAGTTGAATAAATTTGTTCAAAGTCTAGATGCTGACTTGTTCACCTCAGACCCCTCTCTGCCCGAGACCTGTTTAGACCAAAACTATATCACCTATGGCCTGACCCATTACAATCCAAAAATCAATTATCCCAACAAACATACATTTCGGTATTAAATATCACGAAACAAAGTCAACACATCATCCCCCACATATTAACCTGCCTTACATCTTTATACACAATTTCTATCCCCCTTAAATATTCCCCTAAAACACCAAAGCCAAAAACACCCCTCTTATCCCACAAACTTGAACCCTGCACATCTCTGACATCACACCCCCCCACTGCACAAAGTTCCTCCTGACTTTACGTCGGGTCCTTTCACAGCCTCCAGCACCCGGAAGCCAGCGCAACAGAAACGTGAGTGTTCCACAATCTTGGAAATGTTTGTACCGTGTTTCCTCAATGTCTTTTCCATAACGTTGTGTTTTATGTTCGTGTTTCAGACGGCGTCCTGAATTGTTGGAATGTCATGTTCGTGTGTGCTAATATAATAAAAGTTTGTTTGCGTATCCCCGCGTCAGTCCCCTTCGGCTCAGCTACACCAGTGTTAGCGGGCAGCTAAACCGTTACACCAGGGAAACATATTTTTTGTCCAGACCAAACAGTTTGTAGTTTGAAAGAGTTTGAAAAACATTAATGAACGGAACAAAAGACTAACAGCTAAAAAATGGCGGTTATGTTGAGGCAACAAAACGACTGGGAACAGCAGTCTCCTAGGTGAAAGTCCTGTTTTCTTTGACCCATCCATCACCCCAACCTCCTCTCTACATGGACTTGTTTGAAACACATTTGCTATAAGTCACAGCAAATGTAATTTGACAAAATACATTTCCCTTGAAACATAATTCACAGTGGAGTTTTGTTGTGAGGGGACTTCATTTTTAGGAGACCAGGGTGGAGGTGACTGACCATGGGCAGCCACATCACTCTAACATCACTCTGCATCCCAACTGCATGTCAATGCGTCCAATGAGTGTGTAATTTGGCCTGTGTGTGTACATGACATGGTTAAACATCTAGTTCCCCCTTTATTATTATAAAGGGTATTAATAAAGAAATTCTTAATCTCCAGATATGCATGAGTGTTAACATCAGGAGTCCCTGAAGGTGAAGGAAAACAAGTTTTACAGTACCGGATCAAGCCAGAGGTAAAGTACATTTTTAAATGATCTGCTGTTTGTTGTTTGTTGTCTTTGCAGCTTTTCTCAGTGTGGTTTGACTTTCTGGCTTCATTAGTATAACCAGCTTCTCTCATTTGAGAATCTCATTTGACTTTAAGGAGAGATCTCACCATAATAGGTAAATCAATGCCCTGTGGTTCTCCCTTTTGTTGGAAGAATGCATCACATCACAAGTCATTAGTAATGATAACAAGTCTGTTCTTATTTATTTATATCAATATTATAACAGTCAACATGTCCAACCCTGCCTATGTTTGTATGATGTTGAACGATCTAAAATCATCATTAGCAGTCAAGATGCGAGAAGTTGTTTTTTAAAAATATGTTGACAAAAAACTGAAGACAGTGTTTGTTCTCTTCTAATATGATACATACAAGACAAAATTTTGATTATTGCCATAAGACGTTTGGCAAAACCATTTAGTAACGCTATACATATGTACATAAAGTACATTTAGTGTAGATTTATTTGCTAAATGGAACAAATTCAAGCAGACTATACTATAAATAAGCTCAATGGACGTGTAAGTAATAATCTGCTTGAGTATTGAAACTGGCAGTTGCTTGTTATGAGTACATGAAAGTTCCTATGTATACCATTCTATTAATATATTCCTGCTTTTGAAAGAGTATGCTCAATAATACTTCTGGCTTATGGCAATTAATCAATACAATTTTAAAATATGCTTCCAATGCATTGTTTCCATATTTATTTTTTAGCATCTTTTTTTTTAAATATACCAAGTACACTTAAGAAATTACAAAGAAGTTTCATCTTTTTTCTTGTAACATATGTTATATATGTTAATATATGTTGTGGAAAACCTACCTTCAATATATTTATTTCTAGATATTACAGTAAGTATGTTTGCAATATACAACTGAAAATGCTCATATTTGAAATACAATAACTACAGTTTTTAAAGTGTTGTATGTCTGAAAAGAGTCAGATCTTGACTTATAATTGTCAACTATGGATACCTAACAATCACAAATAAATTCTCAATTAGACACAATGAAACAATGCAGGCGGTAAAGCATAATGTTTTTTTATTCACTAAAATGGTTCATATGTGGCCAATTTTGACGGCGCTAAAAGTCGACTGAGCTGTGCCTTCTATTTGGCCTTGTGGCCGTTCATTGGCGGTATTGTGGAATGAGGAACTTCCATGACTGATCCCAACCTGAGAGTGACTTAAAAGACATCTGCTTTTTCATACCACCAGGCTGAACAGAGAACCTCCAAGATTCTGCCCACTCTTCAAAGAACTTGTCTGTGGTTTTGTCCTCCATCTTAGGGTTCCTTGCGGATGCAGGGCCTCTCTTGGGACGTGGTTGGGTTTTACCCTACAGGTGGCATCCTGTCCAGTTCTTCTCTGACTGTTTCTCCTTCTCAATTTTAGAGTATAAATGCATCCTTGTTTTGATATTGTTAGTTATAATCACCATAGGGTCAACAGACTCCTTAGACTTAGTTTTTCTTTGATCTGTGCACTGGCCCCTTGCAGGTGTAAAGTGTCCTTTGTTTGACCAACCAGTGAAAGTGGACAAGGCAACACAAGACTAAAGGTACGGTTTAAAGGAGTCCTTTTTATATATAGAAATATATAAAAAACTAATCAAGTCTATGGGGGAAGTAATTAAAAGAGTCTGGAGGAGGTGGCTGAGAGTGTGGCTCCGTGTGGCCTGGTGAGTGGCCGGGCTTCACTCACACAGGCTGGCAGGCTGGCTGGGTCTGCTGGTCAGTTGGTGTACTGGTTCGGTGTCAAGGCTGTATCATCATTGCTGGCGCTGTGTGCTGTGCTGCTTACAGGGCCGCCCCTGCCTACACGCAGATCACGCACAGTGCGTAGGGCCCCGCGATCCAATAGGGGCCCCGTTTTGCACAAAGGACGCGCATATGCACAGCCGTGGGGCGCGCTACTAGATCAGCTGTCAGCGCGAGGCAGGAAAAGAGAGAGAAGAAGACACCCTTTTTTTGTAATCTGACACCACACGCTCCGTCACTGCAATGACAGCAATCGATCTGACCAATCACTGGTCAGATGCGCATACGCTGCAGGCACTTGTCAAGCAGTTGCAGGTGAAGACGTGATGGCTTCGAAAAGAACCTACGAGTCAGGCGCGAGCAAGAGGGGGAAAAAAAGCAAAACAAGAGGAAACTCGTGCTTCTCTCGAAGGTTTGTTGAAGTTAGTGCTGGGCCGTAATAACGGCGCCGTTAACGCCGGTATTACGCTGTTTATAGTGTTAACGGACATTAACGGCGCCGTTAACGCCGTCAATTAACGACGCCGTTGATGTCCGTTAACGCTGTTAACGGCCCAGCACTAGTAAAAATGTAAAACTCTGTGGCAAGCAAGCACTAAACCTCCATGCTCAACATGCTTGTTTTGCAGTGCCTGAAAGACTCAAAGGTCTGACTGTAAGTTTTTTGTAGACACAAGTTGAAGTTACTGTTAACTTTTAGTTGTTCTTTGTGACTCAGATTTATTTATTTTATTCAGTGGGACTTATTTTCCTGTCTGTTAATTTACTTTGAAGTTACGTTTACATTTTACTCACTCTTTGTGAGTCAGCTTTATTTATTTATTTAATGGGCTTTATATGCACAGCTCCACTACTTCCTGAAATAAGCCAGCTTGTTTATTTCCTGTCTTACATTATTGGACAAACTGATTAATCCAGGTGTGCCTGACCATTGTTGTGAGGTCAGACACACCTGGATTAATCAATTTGTTCTTACTAATAAAGGTTGTCAAGTTCAATGGCATTTCATTATACTGTCATTTTGTACCTAATATACATTTGGGATTTGGTAGGGTCGGATGGCGGTGGGGGGGGGGGAATTTTTTTCGCTTAGGGCCCCATTTTGGTCAGGGGCGGCCCTGGCTGCTTACGACTGCTGCAGGCTGCTGCACTCCACTTCGTGGCTGTAAAGCGCTTCTGTTCAGCCCTTGAGGTTCCAACCTGACCCAGCGTCCAAAGTGACTCCAGCCTACGCCACACGCCACCTGTCGCAGAGAAGATCAGAGGGAGACTCAACACCAGATACATTCAACTTACAATTTCTTAAGACCTCAGACCACATCCACACAGGTACCTGTCGCAGAGAAGATCAGAGGGAGACTGAAGGAGAGAGTGTGTGTGGGTAATTAAGCTGGTTGCCGACCTATCCAGCACACCTGTTTCCAGTTAGCCCGTCACCATGCAATCACTGCAGACACACTCACTCTGTTAAAACCACACCCACAGCAAAATCCATCACAGTGTCACACCAAATACAAAGATTACTAGCCGATACCGCTTTACCCTGTTACACCCCTCCCTGCTGAAACGGTCATTGTCTCAATGACCACTGTGCAACGGCACACTGGCTCTAACGGTCCTGGTAGCGCTGTGGGGGCATGCCTCTGGTCGCTCTGGTGGATCGTCTGGGCTCTGGAGTCCTGGACGCTGGTCTTGCCTCAGCATCTGTAGGAACCCAGAACCCAACCCATGGGGGCCCGACGGGACCCCTGTTTGAGGTCTGTGGCTGGGGGCTTATGGGCTGGATCACTCGATGATTCGAGCCATCGGACACCTGACCGGGGCCTTGCATCCCAGGCTGTAGTGGTGCTGACAGGGGTCTCAAGAGGTTACGATGCACAACTTTTTCAACATTTCTCTCCACTTGTCTGATGACATACACTGGAAGTTCGGGGTCTGGCTGCTTAATCACCATGTACGGTTGTTGCTCCCACTTATTGGCCAGTTTACCCCGGCCCTTGGCTCTCATGTCCTGTAAAAGTACCTGTTGGCCTGTGGTCAGTGGTGAGCCGTCCGCCTTCTGGTCGTAGTAGGTCTTTTGTCTGGCCATCTCAGAGACTCTGTGTTGTACGGCCCTTTCGAATGCGAGCTGCAGCCTCCGTTGGTGACATTTGACCCAGTCCTCTGCTGATGAGCAGCCCACATTCTCTGAGAGTCCTAGGAGGCGGTCCTGTGGGAGAAATCCCTGCCTCCCAAACATTAAGTAGTGTGGGGGATAGCCAGTAGAGCTGTGCACTGTGTTGTTGTATACCTGTAACACTTCCGGGAGATGTTCATGCCAGTTCCTCTTGTCCTCCCCCAGGGTCCCCAGCAGTCCTAGGAGGGTCCTATTAAAGCGTTCACAAGCGCCATTTCCTGCTGGGTGGTAAGGCGTAGTGTGGCTTTTGGCCACTTTATACAAGTTACAGAGTTCTTTCATGAGATGCGATTCAAAATTAGGGCCTTGGTCAAACAGACGTTTAGGTGCACCAAAAGGCTGGATTACTTTGTTCCACAGTATCTTAGCTGTTGTTGTTGCTGTTTGGTCTCTGGTCGCTACTGCCCAGGCGTACTTGGTGAAGTGATCTACCATAACCAGCACATTGTGGTATGCGTCTTCTGGGTGACCTATGGACAAAAAAATCTACAGACAATAATTCCAAGGGAGCAGAGGTCAAAATAGGGGTCAGAGGCGCAGGCCTAGAGTTAGGAGCCTTACGCAAAACACACTGCTGGCATCGTGCACACCGATCTGTTACCTCCTTGGCCAATTGTGGCCAAAAAAACCTTCTCTGAATCAGAGAGACAGTCTTTTCAGGGCCCAGTGTCTAGCCTGCTCATGATACAACTGCCAGATATAATGTCGCTCACCTTCAGGAACCACATGTTGGGTTATGGGGTCAACTTCCTTTGGGTCTTGTCGTGTCCGACACAGCACTCCATCCACCAGGGAAAGCCGGGGCCAGTGACGCAGGATCTGCTGGACTGGCTTGGTCTCTCGTTGTCGCTCTCTTTTATTGGGCAGAGAGCCCCTTTGTACATACTTGATTACTCTGACCAAAGTGGGGTCCGCATTTTGAAGACTCCTCCACTGGTCAGGTGTCCTTTCCGGAAACAAGGGTATCCCCGGTGTAGCACTTTGAAGGCTCGGCTTTGTAATGTTCTTTCCTGCACCGATGCACAGTGCTTTCACAGTCCTGGCTCCAATATGGGTGAAAGCTGGTATCTCCAGCCCCTCTTTTCTCTCCTCAGAGTCTGATGTGGGGGCTTCTGGGGGAAAACGAGACAGAGCATCTGCACTTTGATTAGTACGTCCTGGTTTATATTTTATTTCAAACTGAAATCTCGCCAGGCGCGCTGCCCATCTCTGCTCCAAGCTCCCAAGTTTAGCCGAGTTTAAGTGCACCAGAGGATTATTGTCCGTATATATAACAAATGGAGCACAGTGCAAGTATTCTGCAAATTTCTGGGTTACTGCCCAGGTCAAAGCCAAAAATTCCAGCTTAAAGGAGCAGTAATTTTTGTCATTTTCTCTGTGGGGCTTAAGGCCCGGCTGGCAAATGCAATTACCCTCTCTTTTCCATCCTGCACCTGACTCAGTACAGCTCCCAGGCCTCGGCTGCTGGCGTCTGTATACACGACAAAAGGAAGGTCAAAATCAGCATAAGCCAGTATTGGTGCAGAGGTTAGGGTCTTCTTTAGTGTGTCAAAAGCATCCTGACAAGTTGAGTCCCAGTTAGCAATTAGTTGATGACCTGAGGCTCTTGAGTGTTTTGGACTGATTCCTCTTAAGAGTTTGTTTAATGGTTTGGCTATTTTAGTAAAGTCTTTCACAAACCTGCCATAATAGCCGGCCAGTCCCAAAAAAGACTGTAGTTGTTTCACTGTCTTGGGGGTCGGCCATTCTTGAACACACTTCACCTTCTCGGGGTCTGGGGAGATCCCCTCTGCTGACACACGATGTCCCAAGTACTGCACTTCTTTTTTCAACAGGTGGCACTTGTCAGACTTTAATTTTAAGCCATGTTTTTTCAGTTTGTCCAAAATGACATCCAAATGTTTTAGGTGTGAATCAAAGTCAGGAGAATATATTATGACATCATCAAGGTAAATCAACAAAGACTGTAGGTTGTGGTCTCCTAAACAGGTGTGCATTAACCTTTGGAATGTGGCAGGCGCATTTGACAAACCAAAAGGCATTCAGGTAAATTCATATAGCCCCATGGGAGTAACAAAGGCTGTCTTTTCCCTGTCGGCGGGGGCAACCTCAACCTGCCAATATCCACTCGCCAGGTCTAATGTGGAAAAATACTTTGCTTTGTTCAAGCTGGCCAATGACTCCTCAATTCGAGGGAGTGGGTAAGCATCTTTGTGGGTTGCTGCATTGAGCTTCCGATAATCCACACAGAATCGTGGTGTTCCATCTTTTTTGCGCACTAATACGATGGGGGCAGCCCAAGGACTAGCGCTGGGTGTAATGATTTTAGAATCCAACATACCTTGAAGCAGGGTTTTCACTTCCTGATACATTTTTGGTGGAATCTGCCTGTAGCGTTCCCTCACAGGTGGAGCATCACCAGTGGGAATCACATGCTGGACGGTGCTTGTCCTGCCATAATCTTCATCATGTGTGGCAAAAACTGCTCGATGTTTGTGCAGCAGGGTCTGCATTTTTTCTCTCTCCTCTGCAGATAAACCAAGGTCAGCTACATCAGGCAATGAACTCTTTTCAGTATGTTTACTTTTCTCCAGGCTTACTTTAACAGCGTTTGTGCTGACCCGGACCATACTCACACTATGCTCTGGTGTGATATCGGCTGGATCAACCTCACACGTCTTAGCTAGTTTCTGATGTCTATAAAGATACATTGGGGAGTCATTTGGATTTTTGATTTTAATTAGAACTCTCCCCCTTTGAACTGTTGACAGGGATCGAGCTACAAAAAGTCCACCCACCTCCTCAGGTTCCACGAGGCACTGGTAGTCTTTTCCACCTGGTCCCGCCTTGGTCCGGCCCCACAGAAGCACCTCACTCTGAGCTGGAACTCTGACAGGACGGCGATTGATGGTGCGCACATGCCCAATGGAGCCATCTGGAGCCACAAACTGTGCCTGTGTGGAACAGATTTTAAAGGCCATAGCCCACACCTGTTGTTGGCGCCGACTGCCAGAAAGACAGTGCAAGGGCTTGTTGTCCATGTTTCTCCAACAACTTCTAATAATGTTCATGCCCACCACCCCTTCTGTATCAGTTAGGCAGTGATCTTTAACAACCAGAAACCCGCCCTCAGGAACTTCGACTTCTCCAACTTTAACAGGTAACAACACATAACCTAAATAAGGAATGTCCAGTCCATTAGCAGCTTCTAAGGTCAGCCAGCTGTCAGCCTCCTTAAGCCGTTTACCTTTTTCTGCAAAATGTTCCAAGAAAAAACTGTTCTTCATCAACGACACATTTGACCCTGATTTAAGGATGCAATTAACAGGGACATCACCAAGCAACAGGTTAACTTTAGGGACATCTCCAATTAATTTGTGTGTGTCTTCATGCAGAGGCCCATTCACTTCTGAACACCCCACTGTCTGGGCCGCCACAGTGGTGTATTCTAGTTTAACGATGCTGACCTTTGTCTGTTTGTGCATGAGCGTGCTATATGTCCAGGTTGAGAACAAAGGTTGCAAATGGGATTATCCTGGCCATCATACCGGTTTGCTGAACCTAACCGGGGTCGGTTCCTCCTCGGTGGTCCACTTCGAGGGGCAGGCTGGCTCCACTCTGCACCCCGTGGTGCCCTCTGGTGCAGCTCTGACCGGATCTCTTGAATTAAAGACTGGGACAGTTCATTAAATTTATTTGACATTTGTGTGTTCATTTCATCCCTTAATTGTGTCTTGATTTGTTCCAAATCCTTTACATGAGGAGAATTAACTTGGTTGTGTCCCCTCATGGCAAGGCAGTGTGCTTGTTCAAATGTTTCCCCATATGCTTGTTCCTTTAAGGAGAGCTCTGCCTTGATGGTCTGAAACGTCAGACTATCATCCAATAGAATCTTGGCTCTGAATTCCCCCCTCGTCGCAGAGTCTCTCAGCCCCTCAATCAAATGATCTCGGAGCAACACATCGTCATCTCTGATGCCCCTTGAGTCTTTTTTCTTGAGCCTAAGAAAGTCTTCCTGCAGTCTCAATGCAAAAGAACTAATGTCCTCATGTGGCTCTTGGCGGGCATTAAAAAACTGAGAGCACAGGACTGAGGCAGTGGCTCTATCCCCATACAACTTATCTAATTCCCCAAAAATCAGCTCAGCTGTGTTGCGCTTCTCTGGAGGTAAAATTAAAATCTCTCTCTTAGCTTTTCCCTCCAGACAACATAGCATTAATTCAGCTCTAAAATCGTTTGGGACTCCTTGTAAAGCGAAGGTAGTTTTCAGATTACTCTTCAACTCTCCTAAACCAATGTCTGAATCTCTTCCTTTAAATTTAGACGTCATCAGATTAAACATAGGAACCATACCACCCGGTCTGGACATTGCACTAGGAGCTTGGTTTTCTCGACAAGAACCAGGCTGAGGCTCACTTTGATCCGTCATGTTGGCCTTGCCCACCACTGGTTTCTTTTTTGGTCAATCCTGCCGACAACGCCAGTTGTAAAGTGTCCTTTGTTTGACCAACCAGTGAAAGTGGACAAGGCAACACAAGACAAAAGGTACGGTTTAAAGGAGTCCTTTTTTATTTATAGAAATATATAAAAAACTAATCAAGTCTATGGGGGAAGTAATTAAAAGAGTCTGGAGGAGGTGGCTGAGAGTGTGGCTCCGTGTGGCCTGGTGAGTGGCCAGGCTTCACTCACACAGGCTGGCAGGCTGGCTGGGTCTGCTGGTCAGTTGGTGTACTGGTTCGGTGTCAAGGCTGTATCATCATTGCTGGCGCTGTGTGCTGTGCTGCTTATGACCGCTGCAGGCTGCTGCACTCCACTTCGTGGCTGTAAAGCGCTTCTGTTCAGCCCTTGAAGTTCCAACCTGACCCAGCGTCCAAAGTGACTCCAGCCTACGCCACACGCCACCTGTCGCAGAGAAGATCAGAGGGAGACTCAACACCAGATACATTCAACTTACAATTTCTTAAGACCTCAGACCACATCCACACAGGTACCTGTCGCAGAGAAGATCAGAGGGAGACTGAAGGAGAGAGTGTGTGTGGGTAATTAAGCTGGTTGCCGACCTATCCAGCACACCTGTTTCCAGTTAGCCCGTCACCATGCAATCAATGCAGACACACTCACTCTGTTAAAACCACACCCACAGCAAAATCCACCACAGTGTCACACCAAATACAAAGATTACTAGCCGATACCGCTTTACCCTGTTACACAGGAACCGTTGGGAGTTTGCCCAAATCCTGAGGGTCTTAGAGTTGTTGAAAAAGTTAGTGTTGATGTTGATTTGAATGTACTTACCCCTTGACCACATTTCCTAAAATGACATGGGTTAGGAGAGGACTCCACCCATGGTTGCTCCATGTGGGGCATGGGGTTGGCCAGCCTGAATGAACTTCCCCACTTCGAGCGATGCCCATTTTCAGTGGTGTGTTGCTTCTGAGAGGTGTTGCTTATGTTTTTATTTATTTATTTGTTTATTTGTTTATGTCGGGCATGTCCGTTAAGTCATCATCTCACACAGTAAAAATAAATACACATAGCCGAAAGGGAAAGCGGGAGAAGTCGAGGCTTATCTAGTCCCGCCCCCATTACCCACAGGGGGGGAAAAAAAAAATAGAAAGTAAAAAATGAATCTCTGAAAAAATAACATTACTTGAATGATGGTTCAGAAGGGACCCAGCCCTCCATGAAGCATTCCACTGTTTCTCAGGATATCTTTACCTGAAAATCTGGTCAACAAAAGTCTGACTAATTCTAGTATTGGCTCTCTTCTCTCACTGGGATTCGATCTCCATCAATGCATCCATATCGTTGTCTCTAGGCTGTTGCTCAGTCCAGTGTGCTGTGTGGAAGACAGACCACCCCCAGGCTTCCCTCCACTGGGTTAAGGAGGGCCTGTCATGGTGGAATGGAGTTTCTGAGACCATCCAGGCTGCCTGCCAATCAGAAATCAACCTTGAATTGCCAGGATGATGGGAAGCCACACTTGACCTTACTTGGCTTGCCCTACCCTGCCCAGATTCTGATTGGCCCTGGTTCCTCCAGAACCTCCATGATTCTTCCCAACTGCGCTCTGCAGTTGGCCCATTCTTCGGGAGTTCCACAGGTGCAAAGTGGTTCTGGTCCCTTGCACAATCTACCTGGATTTGTGGCATTTCGGACCAACCGTGCTGCCAAGATTCAGGCTCCTGACGCAGGGGAAGACAGGTGAATTTCCATGAGTCTTCCCATTGTGAGACAAGGGGATGTCTGGTTCCGAGTAAGGTAGCAAACTTCCAGCACTAGCCACTGTTTGATGAAGCTTCAGGACCCTCTACTGGTAATGGCAATGATTTGTTGTACCTTCATGACTTCCCCCTACACCATAGGACAAGGCTGAGTTTGGGCAATCTCTTAACAATGCAAAAAATAGAGTTGAGGGATGTCGACCTGAGCAGAGAATTTGCTCTTTCATTCTGTGTGTACAACTGGTGACCTCACAGCTTTGCTCTGCACTGTGATGCTAGCTAATGTTGGTCCCGACAGACAGTATCGCCGTGGAAACGTAGTGGACCCTGTTGGTTCCTCCGCAGGCAATTCTTAAGCAATGGAAATGTTCCCAATTGGGAATGAGGACATATAGGATTTTATATACTGTAAATTGAAGCCAAAACTGAGGTGCCTTAAACTTGCATTCTCTCTGCAGGCCATCAGGGGGCGACTCCTCTGGATGCAAAAAGAATTCCGATTGCATGGAAGTCTATGAGAAAATGAGCCAACTTGACTTGACTTTTATTAACTCAGTAAACAATGTAAACATGAGTTTATGATCTGAATCTCTTGTTTAGTAAATTATAGTCCATTTAGGGTCAAATACACCAGAAAGCAGGGGATGCTTAAGGGCGGAGCTATCTTGTGATTGACAGCGGGCTACCACCACCTCACTACCAAAACAGTTATCTAGATGACTTTAACACTTAGCTGTGAAGTTGACCTGCATTATGAAGCTAACTGTATTGACAGCTTCACACCAGAATCCAGATGGATCCAGATCCAGTAAGGGTCCCGTGTTGACCCTTGTGTTCATGAGATCCACCTGTCACTCCTCCACAGTTCAAATTTTGTCAAATCTGTTCACTGGTTGCAAAAATGCCAAACTCGTACATTCAAAAGTGTAGCCCACAAACCAATGGGTGACATCACGATGATGACGTCCATTTCTTCTACAAACAGTTTATGGTTGATCTGGGTCACTCCATGTCACTTAAAACCTTGGAGAAGCAGCATGAGATGCACTTCATTCAGGTGCTGAAGTTAACATTTGCATGTACAATATGCCAATGTGAGATTCATAACTGATTAAGTGTTTTCTGTTAGTGTCAGTTTTCCACCTCCAATGTAGAGAAACTCAGAGCTGCTTCTCTAAACCTGAACATCACAATAAACCAAAGCAGTTTTTTAACTCAATATAGTTGATGTAAGTTGTAAAGCTGCTAAGAAAATATGACAATCACAAAAGATCACAAGCAGGTGTGTTTATTTGAAGCTGTAAATTAAACACATCATCACCATGGAAACTGACAGTAAGTGGGATTCACGGGTTTCACTTGTAGAGGAAGTAGAAGGTGTAACAGTGATGATGATGATGATGATGATGATGATGATGATGATGATGATGATGGAGGCTCTGGCCCTGAGCCAGACGTTGGTCTGTGTTGTCACTCAGTTGCCATGACAACAGAGCTGTCCAGTTCTGGGTAGCAAAGGATCACAAGATGCAGCACTGAAGTTCTAAACACCATCAGATGATCAACACGTCAGATTCAACGATGGAATTAATACACACACACACACACACACACACACACACGTGCACACACTCACCTGTCTTTAACGATCAGACAATACCTGTCCTGGAAATAGGAGATTTAAATGTCAGTATATGGCTTCATGATTGATTTGACTGCAAACATTCAGATTCGTTTGACTGTGATTATTTCTATTTGCCACATGAATAAACTGATATTTACTCTTTGGAAACCAGAGAAACCAAACATGATTGTCAGAAGGATTGAATGTGACTGTCGCGCCGCAGTGAGGTTTGTCTTGTCTTGGTTTTTATCTTGTGAATTTTCCTGTTTTATTTTGAAAGTAACTCTCCTTTCGTTTCAGGTCACTAACCCTTCCTCGTGTGTCCCCAGTCTGATGTCATCCCTGACTGTTAGGCTATCACCTGTCCTTCTGTGTATTTAAGTCTGTGTCTTCCCTGGTCTTTTGTCAGTGCGTTTCGTCTGTTGATCATCCAAGCCCTTCGTCTTGTCATGGTAAGTATTCAAATTTAGTCTTGTTTCTTTTTCTGTCATTTTGGTGACACAAGTGAATTTTTGTTTGTATCTTTTATAGTGTAGTTCAGCTCACAGATTTAGTTTGCCTTTTTACCCTTTTTCCTTTTGGAGCGAATTTGATGATTTTGTTTGTTCTTTTGTATCTTAGAGTAGCCTGTTTTCATAGCCTGAGTTTTCTTCCCTTGTGAGAGAAGTTTTGTTTTGCCTTTTTAGATTTTCTAATACTTAGTCTTGTTCGTTTCTCCGAGACTCGTTGAGTTCCTACCGTTGGTGAGGTTTTCAGTTTAGTCCTTGTTTTCTTCATTTGGTTTATCGGCTAATATTAAGTAAAGTCAGGTTTAGGTTTCACAGCTTGTTTGTTTGTCTCTCTGTCTTGACGCCTTGAATCACAGAATAAAAGCCTGTTGAATCTTGATTCTGTCCTGCATCTGAGTCCTCTCCTCTGTCCAAGCCTGACTGTAACTTTGTTTCAATAAAAGTCCTCCATTCTGTGATCCTAAAACTGTTATGTAGCAGCTCCTGTTGTAAACAATGAGTCAGTGTTACATTTGTGTTTCTACTGTAAATAAAGCAGACTTACTTCCTCCAATGAAACCAGAACAATGTGGACGTCCATCGTCTTCCTGGACCACCTTTACATCCAGCCCGTCTGGACGTTCAGCCACATCTGTAAAGCAGAGTTCAAATCTAACTTTATAGTTGATGTTGTTTGACAAATGTAGCTGTTAATATATATTAACCTACATATCAGTATTTGACATTGTTGGTTTTGCCTGTGAAACTGGGGAAGATCTTGCATTTGTTCCAATAGAGGGGATGACAAAAAATATATATTTTTCAGAAGTGTATTTAATGTGGATGATGAATGCTATTTCTGGCATTAAACATGTTTATATCAATCAAGCCAATCAGTATGAAATATGTCCTATCAAGCTTTCCAGATTATAGGCTGACTAATCCAGTCGCAGGACATGCTGCAAGATTGGTTAATTTTGTTTATTTCAATGTAATTTTAATAATGTTTTGTCACATTAAAAACAAGACCAGATTTACTGTATTTTATTAAGTTTCGACCTTACTTCAAGATGGAAGCATGAAATAATCAATGAAACCAGAAAACTAAAATATGCCAGATCACTGGCATGACCGCTCACATTTTCCAGTTGTCGTAACATTACACACTTTCTGGCAGTTATGTTTTGCATTTGCAGCAGTGAGCATCTATATATATATATATATATATATATATATATATATATATATATATATATATATATATGTATTTATAGATGTATATATAGATGTATATATATATATATATATATATATATATATATATATATGTATAAATATACATCTATATATGATATATATATATATCATATAACAAAATAAAATAAATCTGGGTAGATTGCTGTATTATTAATATTCTAACTTTACTTAATAAGATCAGCTTTTGTTGACAGGAAACTCATACTGATGGATGAATATTACATTATTATCTATTAAAAAGAGCATTTCATATTTGGTTATTTACCCTGTGTATTGACAGGAAAGCTGGCTGAGCTCAGCAAGAGCAGGACGACAATCACAGCAGTAATCATTCTGGAAAAAACACAAAAACATCCATATGATGTCATAATATGGTTTGATGTTGCACTTTTCTTTTTCCTGTAATGAGCAGTATACATCTAGAAATGTATCATTTGTTCTTTAATTCTATTACCATTATGATACTTGAGGTTCAGTCCCAATAATAAAACAATAATTACATTAGTTTAAGAAATGTGAACATGTTCTTCTATAAGAGCATTAAATCAGGAACTATGTGATGAAATAACAAGTGAACAGGTTTATGAATCTGAGCAACATGGACATATCTGAGCTGCTACTGAAAACTTCCAGCTACTTCTCTACATCATGTGCAGAGTGTGAACTCACCTTCAGCAGCTTCTGATCAGATCACCTGATCACACACTCATCACCTGCACTTTATATCCTGACGCTCTCAGCCTGTGTGTGTGGCGGCATCACAGGTAACTTAAGGTCAACACCCACAGGCTATCGATTCAGGAGCTGCTTTTAAATTAAATACTAATCATAATGTCCTGTTTCTGTTTGTTCTGTGTCACCGTGATACATCATGATGTGTTGGTTTAGGCTGAAGGGGAGAGAAGAGGGAGACACAGAAATGAATTCATGCTCTCACATACACACTGAAAGCACTTCTACTTACATAAATGCTACTTCTGGTCATTGATCCTCTGCAGAAACATGGCCGACATCGAAACATTCAAAATTCAACACCAGGGAAACTCTGACTACATTGGAGCACCAAACATCATTGATGTAAACACTGAGTCCACCTCCTCTTGGCCCACCAAGTCCTGATCTCTGTCCTGCGGTCCACCCGGCAAGGTCAGCTTGATCCAGGATCCACGATGGATCAGGTCTCTGTTAAAGATGTAGGACCAACAGCCAGAGACCTCCCGTTGCAGGTTAGCCTGAAGCTTTAGCTGTCTCTTACAAAATGACGTTCCCATACTATTGAACCAAACTCTCAATTATATTACCAGTGAAGCTTACTTTTTGTCTGGACCAAACAGTTGCAGTTTGAAACAGTGTGAAACACATTAATGAACAGAACAAAAGACAAACAGCTAAACAATGACGGTTATGTTGAGGCAACAAAACAACTGGGAACAGCAGTCTCCTAGGTGAAAGTCCTGTTTTCTTTGACCCATCCATCACCCCAACCTCCTCCCTACATGGACTTGTTTGAAACACATTTGCTATAAGCCACAGCAAATTTAATCTTACAAAGTACATTTTTAAATGATCTGCTGTTTGTTGTTTGTTGTCTTTGCAGCTTTTCTCAGTGTGGTTTGACTTTCTGGCTTCATTAGTATAACCAGCTTCTCTCATTTGAGAATCTCATTTGACTTTAAGGAGAGATCTCACCATAATAGGTAAATCAATGCCCTGTGGTTCTCCCTTTTGTTGGAAGAATGCATCACATCACAAGTCATTAGTAATGATAACAAGTCTGTTCTTATTTATTTATATCAATATTATAACAGTCAACATGTCCAACCCTGCCTATGTTTGTATGATGTTGAACGATCTAAAATCATCATTAGCAGTCAAGATGCGAGAAGTTGTTTTTTAAAAATATGTTGACAAAAAACTGAAGACAGTGTTTGTTCTCTTCTAATATGATACATACAAGACAAAATTTTGATTATTGCCATAAGACGTTTGGCAAAACCATTTAGTAACGCTATACATATGTACATAAAGTACATTTAGTGTAGATTTATTTGCTAAATGGAACAAATTCAAGCAGACTATACTATAAATAAGCTCAATGGACGTGTAAGTAATAATCTGCTTGAGTATTGAAACTGGCAGTTGCTTGTTATGAGTACATGAAAGTTCCTATGTATACCATTCTATTAATATATTCCTGCTTTTGAAAGAGTATGCTCAATAATACTTCTGGCTTATGGCAATTAATCAATACAATTTTAAAATATGCTTCCAATGCATTGTTTCCATATTTATTTTTTAGCATCTTTTTTTTTAAATATACCAAGTACACTTAAGAAATTACAAAGAAGTTTCATCTTTTTTCTTGTAACATATGTTATATATGTTAATATATGTTGTGGAAAACCTACCTTCAATATATTTATTTCTAGATATTACAGTAAGTATGTTTGCAATATACAACTGAAAATGCTCATATTTGAAATACAATAACTACAGTTTTTAAAGTGTTGTATGTCTGAAAAGGGTCAGATCTTGACTTATAATTGTCAACTATGGATACCTAACAATCACAAATAAATTCTCAATTAGACACAATGAAACAATGCAGGCGGTAAAGCATAATGTTTTTTTATTCACTAAAATGGTTCATATGTGGCCAATTTTGACGGCGCTAAAAGTCGACTGAGCTGTGCCTTCTATTTGGCCTTGTGGCCGTTCATTGGCGGGTATTGTGGAATGAGGAACTTCCATGACTGATCCCAACCTGAGAGTGACTTAAAAGACATCTGCTTTTTCATACCACCAGGCTGAACAGAGAACCTCCAAGATTCTGCCCACTCTTCAAAGAACTTGTCTGTGGTTTTGTCCTCCATCTTAGGGTTCCTTGCGGATGCAGGGCCTCTCTTGGGACGTGGTTGGGTTTTACCCTACAGGTGGCATCCTGTCCAGTTCTTCTCTGACTGTTTCTCCTTCTCAATTTTAGAGTATAAATGCATCCTTGTTTTGATATTGTTAGTTATAATCACCATAGGGTCAACAGACTCCTTAGACTTAGTTTTTCTTTGATCTGTGCACTGGCCCCTTGCAGGTGTAAAGTGTCCTTTGTTTGACCAACCAGTGAAAGTGGACAAGGCAACACAAGACTAAAGGTACGGTTTAAAGGAGTCCTTTTTATATATAGAAATATATAAAAAACTAATCAAGTCTATGGGGGAAGTAATTAAAAGAGTCTGGAGGAGGTGGCTGAGAGTGTGGCTCCGTGTGGCCTGGTGAGTGGCCGGGCTTCACTCACACAGGCTGGCAGGCTGGCTGGGTCTGCTGGTCAGTTGGTGTACTGGTTCGGTGTCAAGGCTGTATCATCATTGCTGGCGCTGTGTGCTGTGCTGCTTACAGGGCCGCCCCTGCCTACACGCAGATCACGCACAGTGCGTAGGGCCCCGCGATCCAATAGGGGCCCCGTTTTGCACAAAGGACGCGCATATGCACAGCCGTGGGGCGCGCTACTAGATCAGCTGTCAGCGCGAGGCAGGAAAAGAGAGAGAAGAAGACACCCTTTTTTTGTAATCTGACACCACACGCTCCGTCACTGCAATGACAGCAATCGATCTGACCAATCACTGGTCAGATGCGCATACGCTGCAGGCACTTGTCAAGCAGTTGCAGGTGAAGACGTGATGGCTTCGAAAAGAACCTACGAGTCAGGCGCGAGCAAGAGGGGGAAAAAAAGCAAAACAAGAGGAAACTCGTGCTTCTCTCGAAGGTTTGTTGAAGTTAGTGCTGGGCCGTAATAACGGCGCCGTTAACGCCGGTATTACGCTGTTTATAGTGTTAACGGACATTAACGGCGCCGTTAACGCCGTCAATTAACGACGCCGTTGATGTCCGTTAACGCTGTTAACGGCCCAGCACTAGTAAAAATGTAAAACTCTGTGGCAAGCAAGCACTAAACCTCCATGCTCAACATGCTTGTTTTGCAGTGCCTGAAAGACTCAAAGGTCTGACTGTAAGTTTTTTGTAGACACAAGTTGAAGTTACTGTTAACTTTTAGTTGTTCTTTGTGACTCAGATTTATTTATTTTATTCAGTGGGACTTATTTTCCTGTCTGTTAATTTACTTTGAAGTTACGTTTACATTTTACTCACTCTTTGTGAGTCAGCTTTATTTATTTATTTAATGGGCTTTATATGCACAGCTCCACTACTTCCTGAAATAAGCCAGCTTGTTTATTTCCTGTCTTACATTATTGGACAAACTGATTAATCCAGGTGTGCCTGACCATTGTTGTGAGGTCAGACACACCTGGATTAATCAATTTGTTCTTACTAATAAAGGTTGTCAAGTTCAATGGCATTTCATTATACTGTCATTTTGTACCTAATATACATTTGGGATTTGGTAGGGTCGGATGGCGGTGGGGGGGGGGGAATTTTTTTCGCTTAGGGCCCCATTTTGGTCAGGGGCGGCCCTGGCTGCTTACGACTGCTGCAGGCTGCTGCACTCCACTTCGTGGCTGTAAAGCGCTTCTGTTCAGCCCTTGAGGTTCCAACCTGACCCAGCGTCCAAAGTGACTCCAGCCTACGCCACACGCCACCTGTCGCAGAGAAGATCAGAGGGAGACTCAACACCAGATACATTCAACTTACAATTTCTTAAGACCTCAGACCACATCCACACAGGTACCTGTCGCAGAGAAGATCAGAGGGAGACTGAAGGAGAGAGTGTGTGTGGGTAATTAAGCTGGTTGCCGACCTATCCAGCACACCTGTTTCCAGTTAGCCCGTCACCATGCAATCACTGCAGACACACTCACTCTGTTAAAACCACACCCACAGCAAAATCCACCACAGTGTCACACCAAATACAAAGATTACTAGCCGATACCGCTTTACCCTGTTACACCCCTCCCTGCTGAAACGGTCATTGTCTCAATGACCACTGTGCAACGGCACACTGGCTCTAACGGTCCTGGTAGCGCTGTGGGGGCATGCCTCTGGTCGCTCTGGTGGATCGTCTGGGCTCTGGAGTCCTGGACGCTGGTCTTGCCTCAGCATCTGTAGGAACCCAGAACCCAACCCATGGGGGCCCGACGGGACCCCTGTTTGAGGTCTGTGGCTGGGGGCTTATGGGCTGGATCACTCGATGATTCGAGCCATCGGACACCTGACCGGGGCCTTGCATCCCAGGCTGTAGTGGTGCTGACAGGGGTCTCAAGAGGTTACGATGCACAACTTTTTCAACATTTCTCTCCACTTGTCTGATGACATACACTGGAAGTTCGGGGTCTGGCTGCTTAATCACCATGTACGGTTGTTGCTCCCACTTATTGGCCAGTTTACCCCGGCCCTTGGCTCTCATGTCCTGTAAAAGTACCTGTTGGCCTGTGGTCAGTGGTGAGCCGTCCGCCTTCTGGTCGTAGTAGGTCTTTTGTCTGGCCATCTCAGAGACTCTGTGTTGTACGGCCCTTTCGAATGCGAGCTGCAGCCTCCGTTGGTGACATTTGACCCAGTCCTCTGCTGATGAGCAGCCCACATTCTCTGAGAGTCCTAGGAGGCGGTCCTGTGGGAGAAATCCCTGCCTCCCAAACATTAAGTAGTGTGGGGGATAGCCAGTAGAGCTGTGCACTGTGTTGTTGTATACCTGTAACACTTCCGGGAGATGTTCATGCCAGTTCCTCTTGTCCTCCCCCAGGGTCCCCAGCAGTCCTAGGAGGGTCCTATTAAAGCGTTCACAAGCGCCATTTCCTGCTGGGTGGTAAGGCGTAGTGTGGCTTTTGGCCACTTTATACAAGTTACAGAGTTCTTTCATGAGATGCGATTCAAAATTAGGGCCTTGGTCAAACAGACGTTTAGGTGCACCAAAAGGCTGGATTACTTTGTTCCACAGTATCTTAGCTGTTGTTGTTGCTGTTTTGGTCTCTGGTCGCTACTGCCCAGGCGTACTTGGTGAAGTGATCTACCATAACCAGCACATTGTGGTATGCGTCTTCTGGGTGACCTATGGACAAAAAAATCTACAGACAATAATTCCAAGGGAGCAGAGGTCAAAATAGGGGTCAGAGGCGCAGGCCTAGAGTTAGGAGCCTTACGCAAAACACACTGCTGGCATCGTGCACACCGATCTGTTACCTCCTTGGCCAATTGTGGCCAAAAAAACCTTCTCTGAATCAGAGAGACAGTCTTTTCAGGGCCCCAGTGTCTAGCCTGCTCATGATACAACTGCCAGATATAATGTCGCTCACCTTCAGGAACCACATGTTGGGTTATGGGGTCAACTTCCTTTGGGTCTTGTCGTGTCCGACACAGCACTCCATCCACCAGGGAAAGCCGGGGCCAGTGACGCAGGATCTGCTGGACTGGCTTGGTCTCTCGTTGTCGCTCTCTTTTATTGGGCAGAGAGCCCCTTTGTACATACTTGATTACTCTGACCAAAGTGGGGTCCGCATTTTGAAGACTCCTCCACTGGTCAGGTGTCCTTTCCGGAAACAAGGGTATCCCCGGTGTAGCACTTTGAAGGCTCGGCTTTGTAATGTTCTTTCCTGCACCGATGCACAGTGCTTTCACAGTCCTGGCTCCAATATGGGTGAAAGCTGGTATCTCCAGCCCCTCTTTTCTCTCCTCAGAGTCTGATGTGGGGGCTTCTGGGGGAAAACGAGACAGAGCATCTGCACTTTGATTAGTACGTCCTGGTTTATATTTTATTTCAAACTGAAATCTCGCCAGGCGCGCTGCCCATCTCTGCTCCAAGCTCCCAAGTTTAGCCGAGTTTAAGTGCACCAGAGGATTATTGTCCGTATATATAACAAATGGAGCACAGTGCAAGTATTCTGCAAATTTCTGGGTTACTGCCCAGGTCAAAGCCAAAAATTCCAGCTTAAAGGAGCAGTAATTTTTGTCATTTTCTCTGTGGGGCTTAAGGCCCGGCTGGCAAATGCAATTACCCTCTCTTTTCCATCCTGCACCTGACTCAGTACAGCTCCCAGGCCTTGGCTGCTGGCGTCTGTATACACGACAAAAGGAAGGTCAAAATCAGCATAAGCCAGTATTGGTGCAGAGGTTAGGGTCTTCTTTAGTGTGTCAAAAGCATCCTGACAAGTTGAGTCCCAGTTAGCAATTAGTTGATGACCTGAGGCTCTTGAGTGTTTTGGACTGATTCCTCTTAAGAGTTTGTTTAATGGTTTGGCTATTTTAGTAAAGTCTTTCACAAACCTGCATAATAGCCGGCCAGTCCCAAAAAAGACTGTAGTTGTTTCACTGTCTTGGGGGTCGGCCATTCTTGAACACACTTCACCTTCTCGGGGTCTGGGGAGATCCCCTCTGCTGACACACGATGTCCCAAGTACTGCACTTCTTTTTTCAACAGGTGGCACTTGTCAGACTTTAATTTTAAGCCATGTTTTTTCAGTTTTGTCCAAAATGACATCCAAATGTTTTAGGTGTGAATCAAAGTCAGGAGAATATATTATGACATCATCAAGGTAAATCAACAAAGACTGTAGGTTGTGGTCTCCTAAACAGGTGTGCATTAACCTTTGGAATGTGGCAGGCGCATTTGACAAACCAAAAGGCATTCAGGTAAATTCATATAGCCCCATGGGAGTAACAAAGGCTGTCTTTTCCCTGTCGGCGGGGGCAACCTCAACCTGCCAATATCCACTCGCCAGGTCTAATGTGGAAAAATACTTTGCTTTGTTCAAGCTGGCCAATGACTCCTCAATTCGAGGGAGTGGGTAAGCATCTTTGTGGGTTGCTGCATTGAGCTTCCGATAATCCACACAGAATCGTGGTGTTCCATCTTTTTTGCGCACTAATACGATGGGGGCAGCCCAAGGACTAGCGCTGGGTGTAATGATTTTAGAATCCAACATACCTTGAAGCAGGGTTTTCACTTCCTGATACATTTTTGGTGGAATCTGCCTGTAGCGTTCCCTCACAGGTGGAGCATCACCAGTGGGAATCACATGCTGGACGGTGCTTGTCCTGCCATAATCTTCATCATGTGTGGCAAAAACTGCTCGATGTTTGTGCAGCAGGGTCTGCATTTTTTCTCTCTCCTCTGCAGATAAACCAAGGTCAGCTACATCAGGCAATGAACTCTTTTCAGTATGTTTACTTTTCTCCAGGCTTACTTTAACAGCGTTTGTGCTGACCCGGACCATACTCACACTATGCTCTGGTGTGATATCGGCTGGATCAACCTCACACGTCTTAGCTAGTTTCTGATGTCTATAAAGATACATTGGGGAGTCATTTGGATTTTTGATTTTAATTAGAACTCTCCCCCTTTGAACTGTTGACAGGGATCGAGCTACAAAAAGTCCACCCACCTCCTCAGGTTCCACGAGGCACTGGTAGTCTTTTCCACCTGGTCCCGCCTTGGTCCGGCCCCACAGAAGCACCTCACTCTGAGCTGGAACTCTGACAGGACGGCGATTGATGGTGCGCACATGCCCAATGGAGCCATCTGGAGCCACAAACTGTGCCTGTGTGGAACAGATTTTAAAGGCCATAGCCCACACCTGTTGTTGGCGCCGACTGCCAGAAAGACAGTGCAAGGGCTTGTTGTCCATGTTTCTCCAACAACTTCTAATAATGTTCATGCCCACCACCCCTTCTGTATCAGTTAGGCAGTGATCTTTAACAACCAGAAACCCGCCCTCAGGAACTTCGACTTCTCCAACTTTAACAGGTAACAACACATAACCTAAATAAGGAATGTCCAGTCCATTAGCAGCTTCTAAGGTCAGCCAGCTGTCAGCCTCCTTAAGCCGTTTACCTTTTTCTGCAAAATGTTCCAAGAAAAAACTGTTCTTCATCAACGACACATTTGACCCTGATTTAAGGATGCAATTAACAGGGACATCACCAAGCAACAGGTTAACTTTAGGGACATCTCCAATTAATTTGTGTGTGTCTTCATGCAGAGGCCCATTCACTTCTGAACACCCCACTGTCTGGGCCGCCACAGTGGTGTATTCTAGTTTAACGATGCTGACCTTTGTCTGTTTGTGCATGAGCGTGCTATATGTCCAGGTTGAGAACAAAGGTTGCAAATGGGATTATCCTGGCCATCATACCGGTTTGCTGAACCTAACCGGGGTCGGTTCCTCCTCGGTGGTCCACTTCGAGGGGCAGGCTGGCTCCACTCTGCACCCCGTGGTGCCCTCTGGTGCAGCTCTGACCGGATCTCTTGAATTAAAGACTGGGACAGTTCATTAAATTTATTTGACATTTGTGTGTTCATTTCATCCCTTAATTGTGTCTTGATTTGTTCCAAATCCTTTACATGAGGAGAATTAACTTGGTTGTGTCCCCTCATGGCAAGGCAGTGTGCTTGTTCAAATGTTTCCCCATATGCTTGTTCCTTTAAGGAGAGCTCTGCCTTGATGGTCTGAAACGTCAGACTATCATCCAATAGAATCTTGGCTCTGAATTCCCCCCTCGTCGCAGAGTCTCTCAGCCCCTCAATCAAATGATCTCGGAGCAACACATCGTCATCTCTGATGCCCCTTGAGTCTTTTTTCTTGAGCCTAAGAAAGTCTTCCTGCAGTCTCAATGCAAAAGAACTAATGTCCTCATGTGGCTCTTGGCGGGCATTAAAAAACTGAGAGCACAGGACTGAGGCAGTGGCTCTATCCCCATACAACTTATCTAATTCCCCAAAAATCAGCTCAGCTGTGTTGCGCTTCTCTGGAGGTAAAATTAAAATCTCTCTCTTAGCTTTTCCCTCCAGACAACATAGCATTAATTCAGCTCTAAAATCGTTTGGGACTCCTTGTAAAGCGAAGGTAGTTTTCAGATTACTCTTCAACTCTCCTAAACCAATGTCTGAATCTCTTCCTTTAAATTTAGACGTCATCAGATTAAACATAGGAACCATACCACCCGGTCTGGACATTGCACTAGGAGCTTGGTTTTCTCGACAAGAACCAGGCTGAGGCTCACTTTGATCCGTCATGTTGGCCTTGCCCACCACTGGTTTCTTTTTTGGTCAATCCTGCCGACAACGCCAGTTGTAAAGTGTCCTTTGTTTGACCAACCAGTGAAAGTGGACAAGGCAACACAAGACAAAAGGTACGGTTTAAAGGAGTCCTTTTTTATTTATAGAAATATATAAAAAAACTAATCAAGTCTATGGGGGAAGTAATTAAAAGAGTCTGGAGGAGGTGGCTGAGAGTGTGGCTCCGTGTGGCCTGGTGAGTGGCCAGGCTTCACTCACACAGGCTGGCAGGCTGGCTGGGTCTGCTGGTCAGTTGGTGTACTGGTTCGGTGTCAAGGCTGTATCATCATTGCTGGCGCTGTGTGCTGTGCTGCTTATGACTGCTGCAGGCTGCTGCACTCCACTTCGTGGCTGTAAAGCGCTTCTGTTCAGCCCTTGAAGTTCCAACCTGACCCAGCGTCCAAAGTGACTCCAGCCTACGCCACACGCCACCTGTCGCAGAGAAGATCAGAGGGAGACTCAACACCAGATACATTCAACTTACAATTTCTTAAGACCTCAGACCACATCCACACAGGTACCTGTCGCAGAGAAGATCAGAGGGAGACTGAAGGAGAGAGTGTGTGTGGGTAATTAAGCTGGTTGCCGACCTATCCAGCACACCTGTTTCCAGTTAGCCCGTCACCATGCAATCAATGCAGACACACTCACTCTGTTAAAACCACACCCACAGCAAAATCCACCACAGTGTCACACCAAATACAAAGATTACTAGCCGATACCGCTTTACCCTGTTACACAGGAACCGTTGGGAGTTTGCCCAAATCCTGAGGGTCTTAGAGTTGTTGAAAAACTTAGTGTTGATGTTGATTTGAATGTTCTTACCCCTTGACCACATTTCCTAAAATGACATGGGTTAGGAGAGGACTCCACCCATGGTTGCTCCATGTGGGGCATGGGGTTGGCCAGCCTGAATGAACTTCCCCACTTCGAGCGATGCCCATTTTCAGTGGTGTGTTGCTTCTGAGAGGTGTTGCTTATGTTTTTATTTATTTATTTGTTTATTTGTTTATGTCGGGCATGTCCGTTAAGTCATCATCTCACACAGTAAAAATAAATACACATAGCCGAAAGGGAAAGCGGGAGAAGTCGAGGCTTATCTAGTCCCGCCCCCATTACCCACAGGGGAAAAAAAAAAAAAAAAAAATAGAAAGTAAAAATGAATCTCTGAAAAAATAACATTACTTGAATGATGGTTCAGAAGGGACCCAGGCCTCCATGAAGCATTCCACTGTTTCTCAGGATATCTTTACCTGAAAATCTGGTCAACAAAAGTCTGACTAATTCTAGTATTGGCTCTCTTCTCTCACTGGGATTCGATCTCCATCAATGCATCCATATCGTTGTCTCTAGGCTGTTGCTCAGTCCAGTGTGCTGTGTGGAAGACAGACCACCCCCAGGCTTCCCTCCACTGGGTTAAGGAGGGCCTGTCATGGTGGAATGGAGTTTCTGAGACCATCCAGGCTGCCTGCCAATCAGAAATCAACCTTGAATTGCCAGGATGATGGGAAGCCACACTTGACCTTACTTGGCTTGCCCTACCCTGCCCAGATTCTGATTGGCCCTGGTTCCTCCAGAACCTCCATGATTCTTCCCAACTGCGCTCTGCAGTTGGCCCATTCTTCGGGAGTTCCACAGGTGCAAAGTGGTTCTGGTCCCTTGCACAATCTACCTGGATTTGTGGCATTTCGGACCAACCGTGCTGCCAAGATTCAGGCTCCTGACGCAGGGGAAGACAGGTGAATTTCCATGAGTCTTCCCATTGTGAGACAAGGGGATGTCTGGTTCCGAGTAAGGTAGCAAACTTCCAGCACTAGCCACTGTTTGATGAAGCTTCAGGACCCTCTACTGGTAATGGCAATGATTTGTTGTACCTTCATGACTTCCCCCTACACCATAGGACAAGGCTGAGTTTGGGCAATCTCTTAACAATGCAAAAAATAGAGTTGAGGGATGTCGACCTGAGCAGAGAATTTGCTCTTTCATTCTGTGTGTACAACTGGTGACCTCACAGCTTTGCTCTGCACTGTGATGCTAGCTAATGTTGGTCCCGACAGACAGTATCGCCGTGGAAACGTAGTGGACCCTGTTGGTTCCTCCGCAGGCAATTCTTAAGCAATGGAAATGTTCCCAATTGGGAATGAGGACATATAGGATTTTATATACTGTAAATTGAAGCCAAAACTGAGGTGCCTTAAACTTGCATTCTCTCTGCAGGCCATCAGGGGGCGACTCCTCTGGATGCAAAAAGAATTCCGATTGCATGGAAGTCTATGAGAAAATGAGCCAACTTGACTTGACTTTTATTAACTCAGTAAACAATGTAAACATGAGTTTATGATCTGAATCTCTTGTTTAGTAAATTATAGTCCATTTAGGGTCAAATACACCAGAAAGCAGGGGATGCTTAAGGGCGGAGCTATCTTGTGATTGACAGCGGGCTACCACCACCTCACTACCAAAACAGTTATCTAGATGACTTTAACACTTAGCTGTGAAGTTGACCTGCATTATGAAGCTAACTGTATTGACAGCTTCACACCAGAATCCAGATGGATCCAGATCCAGTAAGGGTCCCGTGTTGACCCTTGTGTTCATGAGATCCACCTGTCACTCCTCCACAGTTCAAATTTTGTCAAATCTGTTCACTGGTTGCAAAAATGCCAAACTCGTACATTCAAAAGTGTAGCCCACAAACCAATGGGTGACATCACGATGATGACGTCCATTTCTTCTACAAACAGTTTATGGTTGATCTGGGTCACTCCATGTCACTTAAAACCTTGGAGAAGCAGCATGAGATGCACTTCATTCAGGTGCTGAAGTTAACATTTGCATGTACAATATGCCAATGTGAGATTCATAACTGATTAAGTGTTTTCTGTTAGTGTCAGTTTTCCACCTCCAATGTAGAGAAACTCAGAGCTGCTTCTCTAAACCTGAACATCACAATAAACCAAAGCAGTTTTTTAACTCAATATAGTTGATGTAAGTTGTAAAGCTGCTAAGAAAATATGACAATCACAAAAGATCACAAGCAGGTGTGTTTATTTGAAGCTGTAAATTAAACACATCATCACCATGGAAACTGACAGTAAGTGGGATTCACGGGTTTCACTTGTAGAGGAAGTAGAAGGTGTAACAGTGATGATGATGATGATGATGATGATGATGATGATGATGATGGAGGCTCTGGCCCTGAGCCAGACGTTGGTCTGTGTTGTCACTCAGTTGCCATGACAACAGAGCTGTCCAGTTCTGGGTAGCAAAGGATCACAAGATGCAGCACTGAAGTTCTAAACACCATCAGATGATCAACACGTCAGATTCAACGATGGAATTAATACACACACACACACACACACACACACACACACACACACGTGCACACACTCACCTGTCTTTAACGATCAGACAATACCTGTCCTGGAAATAGGAGATTTAAATGTCAGTATATGGCTTCATGATTGATTTGACTGCAAACATTCAGATTCGTTTGACTGTGATTATTTCTATTTGCCACATGAATAAACTGATATTTACTCTTTGGAAACCAGAGAAACCAAACATGATTGTCAGAAGGATTGAATGTGACTGTCGCGCCGCAGTGAGGTTTGTCTTGTCTTGGTTTTTATCTTGTGAATTTTCCTGTTTTATTTTGAAAGTAACTCTCCTCTCGTTTCAGGTCACTAACCCTTCCTCGTGTGTCCCCAGTCTGATGTTATCCCTGACTGTTAGGCTATCACCTGTCCTTCTGTGTATTTAAGTCTGTGTCTTCCCTAGTCTTTTGTCAGTGCGTTTCGTCTGTTGATCATCCAAGCCCTTCGTCTTGTCATGGTAAGTATTCAAATTTAGTGTTGTTTCTTTTTCTGTCATTTTGGTGACACAAGTGAATTTTTGTTTGTATCTTTTATAGTGTAGTTCAGCTCACAGATTTAGTTTGCCTTTTTACCCTTTTTCCTTTTGGAGCGAATTTGATGATTTTGTTTGTTCTTTTGTATCTTAGAGTAGCCTGTTTTCATAGCCTGAGTTTTCTTCCCTTGTGAGAGAAGTTTTGTTTTGCCTTTTTAGATTTTCTAATACTTAGTCTTGTTCGTTTCTCCGAGACTCGTTGAGTTCCTACCGTTGGTGAGGTTTTCAGTTTAGTCCTTGTTTTCTTCATTTGGTTTATCGGCTAATATTAAGTAAAGTCAGGTTTAGGTTTCACAGCTTGTTTGTTTGTCTCTCTGTCTTGACGCCTTTAATCACAGAATAAAAGCCTGTTGAATCTTGATTCTGTCCTGCATCTGAGTCCTCTCCTCTGTCCAAGCCTGACTGTAACTTTGTTTCAATAAAAGTCCTCCATTCTGTGATCCTAAAACTGTTATGTAGCAGCTCCTGTTGTAAACAATGAGTCAGTGTTACATTTGTGTTTCTACTGTAAATAAAGCAGACTTACTTCCTCCAATGAAACCAGAACAATGTGGACGTCCATCGTCTTCCTGGACCACCTTTACATCCAGCCCGTCTGGACGTTCAGCCACATCTGTAAAGCAGAGTTCAAATCTAACTTTATAGTTGATGTTGTTTGACAAATGTAGCTGTTAATATATATTAACCTACATATCAGTATTTGACATTGTTGGTTTTGCCTGTGAAACTGGGGAAGATCTTGCATTTGTTCCAATAGAGGGGATGACAAAAAATATATATTTTTCAGAAGTGTATTTAATGTGGATGATGAATGCTATTTCTGGCATTAAACATGTTTATATCAATCAAGCCAATCAGTATGAAATATGTCCTATCAAGCTTTCCAGATTATAGGCTGACTAATCCAGTCGCAGGACATGCTGCAAGATTGGTTAATTTTGTTTATTTCAATGTAATTTTAATAATGTTTTGTCACATTAAAAACAAGACCAGATTTACTGTATTTTATTAAGTTTCGACCTTACTTCAAGATGGAAGCATGAAATAATCAATGAAACCAGAAAACTAAAATATGCCAGATCACTGGCATGACCGCTCACATTTTCCAGTTGTCGTAACATTACACACTTTCTGGCAGTTATGTTTTGCATTTGCAGCAGTGAGCATCTATATATATATATATATATATATATATATATATATATATATATATATATATATATATATATATATCATATAACAAAATAAAATAAATCTGGGTAGATTGCTGTATTATTAATATTCTAACTTTACTTAATAAGATCAGCTTTTGTTGACAGGAAATTCATACTGATGGATGAATATTACATTAATATCTTCACTAAAAAGAGCATTTCATATTTGATTATTTACGCTGTGTATTGACAGGAAAGCTGGCTGAGCTCAGCAAGAGCAGGACGACAATCACAGCAGAAATCATTCTGGAAAAAACACAAAAACATCCATATGATGTCATAATATGGTTTGATGTTGCACTTTTCTTTTTCCTGTAATGAGCAGTATACATCTAGAAATGTATCATTTGTTCTTTAATTCTATTACCATTATGATACTTGAGGTTCAGTCCCAATAATAAAACAATAATTACATTAGTTTAAGAAATGTGAACATGATCTTCCATAAAAGCATTAAATCAGGAACTATGTGATGAAATAACAAGTGAACACGATTATGAATCTGAGCAACACGGACATATCTGAGTTGCTACTGAAAACTTCCAGCTACTTCTCTACATCATGTGCAGAGTGTGAACTCACCTTCAGCAGCTTCTGATCAGATCACCTGATCACACACTCATCACCTGCACTTTATATCCTGACGCTCTCAGCCTGTGTGTGTGGCGGCATCACAGGTAACTTAAGGTCAACACCCACAGGCTATCGATTCATGAGCTGATTTTAAATTAAATACTAATCATAATCATCATAATGTCCTGTTTCTGTTTGTTCTGTGTCACCATGATACATCATGATGTGTCGGTTTAGGCTGAAGGGGAGAGAAGAGGGAGAGACGGAACTGAATTCATGCTCTCACATACACACTGAAAGCACTTCTACTTACATAAATGTTCCTTCTGGTCATTGATCCTCTGCAGAAACATGGCCGACATCAAACATTCAAAATTCAACACCAGGGAAACTCTGACTACACTGGAGCACCAAACATCATTGATGTAAACACTGAGTCCACCTCCTCTTGGCCCACCAAGTCCTGATCTCTGTCTTGCGGTCCACCCGGCAAGGTCAGCTTGATCCAGGATCCACGATGGATCAGGTCTCTGTTAAAGATGTAGGACCAACAGCCAGAGACCTCCCGTTGCAGGTTAGCCTGAAGCTTTAGCTGTCTCCTACAAAATGACGTTCCCATACTATTGAACCAAACTCTCAATTATATTACCAGTGAAGCTTATTTTTTGTCTGGACCAAACAGTTGCAGTTTGAAACAGTGTGAAACACATTAATGAACAGAACAAAAGACTAACAGCTAAACAATGACGGTTATGTTGAGGCAACAAAACAACTGGGAACAGCAGTCTCCTAGGTGAAAGTCCTGTTTTCTTTGACCCATCCATCACCCCAACCTCCTCCCTACATGGACTTGTTTGAAACACATTTGCTATAATTCACAGCAAATATAATCTGACAAAAAACATTTCCCTTGAAACATAATTCACAATGGAGTTTTGTTGTGAGGGGACTTCATTTTAAGGAGACCAGGGTGGAGGTGACTGACCATGGGCAGCCACATCACTCTAACATCACTCTGCATCCCAACTGCATGTCAATGCGTCCAATGAGTGTGTAATTTGGCCTGTGTGTGTACATGACATGGTTAAACATCTAGTTCCCCCTTTATTATTATTAAGGGTATTAATAAAGAAATTCTTAATCTCCAGATGTGCATGATGTGGGGGGGGTTAGCTCAGGAGGTAGAGCAGGTTGGCTGGCAACCACAAGATTGCCGGTTCGATCCCCGGCTCCTCCTAGCTGAGTGCTGGTGTCCCTGGGCAAGACACCTCACCCTAATTGCTCCTGACAAGATGGCTGTCGCCCTGCGTGGTTGACTCCGCCGTCACTGTGTGAATGTGTGAGTGAATGGGTGAATGTCAGTCATTACTGTAAAGCGCTTTGGAGGAAAGCGCTATATAAATGAGGCCATCTACCATTTACCATGAGTGTTAACATCAGGAGTCCCTGAAGGTGGTGGAAACAAGTTTTACAGTACCGGATCAAGCCAGAGGTAAAGTACATTTTTAAATGATCTGCTGTTTGTTGTTTGTTGTCTTTGCAGCTTTTCTCAGTGTGGTTTGACTCTCTGGCTTCATTAGTATAACCAGCTTCTCTCATTTGAGAATCTCATTTGTACCTTAAGGAGAGATCTCACCATAATAGGTAAATCAATGCCCTGTGGTTCTCCCTTTTGTTGGAAGAATGCATCAGGACACATCACAAGTCATTAGTAATGAAAACAAGTCTGTTCTTTTTTATTAATATATATATTATATATTTATTTTAACAGTCAACATGTCCAACCCTGCCTATGTTTGTATGATGTTGAACAATCCAAAATCATCATTAGCAGTCAAGATGTGAGAAGTTGTTTTTTAAAAATATGTTAACAAAAACTGAAGACAGTGTTTGTTCTCTTCTAATATGATACATACAAGAGACAATTTGGATTATTGCCATAAGACGTTTGGCAAAACCATTTAGTAACCCTACACATATGTACATAAATTACATTTAGTGTACATTTATGTGCTAAATGGAACAAATTCAAGCAGACTATACTATAAATAAGTTCAATAGACGTGTAAGTAATAATCTGCTTGAGTATTAAAACCGACAGTTGCTTGTCATGAGTACATGAAAGTGCCTATGCATACCATACTATTAATATATTCCTGCTTTTGTAAGAGTATGCTCAATAATACTTCTGGCTTATGGCAATTAATCAATACAATTTTAAAATATGCTTCCAATGCATTGTTTCCATATTTATTTTTTAGCATATTTTTTTTAAATATACCAAGTACACTTAAGAAATTACAAAAAAGTTTCATCTTTTTTCTGATTACATATGTTATATATGTTAATATATGTTGTGGAAAACTTCTTAAAAGTATGATTTTGTTATACCTTCAATATATTTCTAAATATTACAGTAAGTATATTTGCAATATACAATTGAAAATGCTTATATTTGAAATACAATAACTACATTTTTTAAAGTGTTGTATGTCTGAAAAGGGTCAAATCTTGACTTATAATTGTCAACTATGGATACCTAACAATCACAAATAAATTCTCAATTAGACACAATGAAACAATGCAGGCGGTAAAGCATAATGTTTTTTTATTCACTAAAATGGTTCATATGTGGCCAATTTTGACGGCGCTAAAAGTCGACTGAGCTGTGCCTTCTATTTGGCCTTGTGGCCGTTCATTGGCGGGTATTGTGGAATAAGGAACTTCCATGACTGATCCCAACCTGAGAGTGACTTAAAAGGCATCTGCTTTTTCATACCACCAGACTGAACAGAGAACCTCCAAGATTCTGCCCACTCTTCCAAGAACTTGTCCGTGGTTTTGTCCTCCATCTTAGGGTTCTTTGCGGATGCAGGGCCTCTCTTGGGACGTGGTTGGGTTTTACCCAACAGGTGGCATCCTGTCCAGTTCTTCTCTGACCGTTTCTCCAGCTCAATTTTAGAGTATAAATACATCCTTGTTTTGATATTGTTCGTTATAATCACCATAGGGTCAACAGACTCCTTAGACTTAGTTTTGTCTTTGATCTGTGTACTGGTCCCTTGCAGGAACCGTTGGGAGTTTCCCCAAATCCTGAGGGTCGTAGAGTTGTTGAAAAAGTTAGTGTTGATGTTGATTTGAATGTTCTTACCCCTTGACCACATTTCTGCATAATGACATGGGTTAGGAGAGGACTCCACCCATGGTTGCTTCATGTGGGGCATGGGGTTGGCCAGCCTGAATGAACTTCCCCACTTCGAGCCATGCCCATTTTCAGTGGTGTGTTGCTTCTGAGAGGTGTTGCTTATGTTTTTCCCAGGAATCTCTGAAAAACTAACATTACTTGACTGATGGTTCAGAAGGGACCCAGCTCTCCATGAAGCATTCCACTGTTTCTCAGGATATCTTTCCCTGAAAATCTGGTCATCAAAAGTCTGACTAAATTTAGTGTTGGCTCTCTTCTCTCTCTGGGATTGGATCTCCAATGCATCCATATCGTTTTCCATATCGTTGTCTCTAGGCTGTTGCTCAGCCCAGTGTGCTGTGTGGAAGACAGACACCCTCCAGGCTTCCCTCCACTGGGTTAAGGAGGGCCTGTCATGGTGGAACGGAGTCTCTGAGACCATCCAGGCTGCCTGCCAATCGGATGTCAACCTTGAACTGCAAGGATGGTGGGAAGCCACACTTGACCTTACTTGGCTTGCCCTACCCTGCCCAGATTCTGATTGGCCCTGGTTCCTCGAGAATCTCCATGATTCTTCCCAACTGCGCTCTGCGGTTGGCCCATTCTTAGGGAGTTCCACAGGTGCAAAGTGATTCTGGTCCCTTGCACGATCTACCCGGATTTGTGGCATTGTGGACCAACCCTGCTGCCAAGATTCAGGCTCCTGACGCAGGGGAAGACAGGTGAATTTCCATGAGTCTTCCCATTGTGAGACAGTGGGATTCATTTCTCCACCATTCCCAGATGCCCTGAAAGACCTTAACAGGTCAGACCTCGTTCTTCTCTCCGTTCTCATTCTGTGTTTTAGCATCTTCCAGGAGTCCATCCATTCCGACACAGACAAGACATTTTCCAGATGTCTCAGGTGATGCAACTGAGATTGGTATAATTCTCTCTTTGGGTGATAGATCACACTATTTTTTAGCTGCTCATAGCATGTTTCTGCTTTCTCTGATGATAAATGATGCCCCTCTGGATTGCTATCCACCTTCTGAGCCTCTAAAACAGTCTCCATCCTTGGTGACGAGGACTTCAGTACTTTCTCTATTTCTTCACATGGTTTTGAGTTGTTTTTGGTCACTTGCCAAGACTTGCTCCACTCAGATAAAGCCTTGAATTCATTGCATAGCTGCAAGTACAGATCTCTGTGCGTCTGCTCACGAGACACAAGAATGACTTTGTGAATTAGTGACTCTTTCTGCTGACTGCAATCATCATAGGTATCACTTTGATCTTGCCTCAGGGAGGGATCAGAATTCTTAAGGTTGTTGAAGACCACCATGGCTGCTCTCCATGAATTGGCCCACTCTGGATTAGGAGATTTTTTTAATTGAGGCAACTTGGATTGGTTGCCGCCATGGTGGTTGACAAGCTTCCAACATTCTTCCCACTTGGAGCTGTTCTCTCTCACCTTATGCTGTGTTTCAGCAATAGACTCATCCATTAGACAATAATTTGGAACAGTTAAATGTTCCTGTTGACTTTCTGGCTTGTTGGATCTCCACGATTCGCTCCACTCTGATGAGCACAAGGCTTCATTGTGGTGCTGAGTCTCGACCAGGAAGGTGAAGAAACCATATTTGGCTCCATTTTCACCATTAACAGAAGATGCAACTTCCTTTTTATTAATTTTGTCTGATGTTCTCCAGGACATCTGCCACTCCTCATTTGGAAGACTCAAGTTTAGCTCTTTTGATCTCGACCAGTATTCAGGTTTCTTCCAGAGGTGAAGGTTGTTAGGATCCATTAAGTTGGGTCCATTCAGCCAAGGCATGCCTGGCTCCGAGTAAGGCTGCTGGGTAGCAAACTTCCAGCACTGGCCCCAGTTTGATGAAGCATCAGCACCTTCTACTGGTAATGGCAATGATTTGTTGTACCGGTATGACTTCCCCCACACCATAGGACAAGGCTGAGTTTGGGTGATTAACATGAGTAATTGTAGCTTTTTAAAATTCTTGTCCTGACCCTTTTTGTCCTTGTACTTGTTGGCTGGAGTAGAGATGCCATTGCTTGATCTTGCTGGTCTGCTGGTCTGTCCGAGTGGACCTAAACCTGCACCGCAAGGAAGCGTAGGAGGAACCTGAGGCAGCTTGCTCTTCCAGATATCGTTGTCTGTCAGATTCTCGGGAGGATTCATTTTTCTCTCTACCCTTTTGTAGCCTCCCTGTCTGGCAGCCAAACGATTTGCCCAGTCTGCGTTAATACTGTGGGAAAAACATATTAGAAAAATTATAATAACGCCTGCAGAAAATATCAGAACATACAATGACAATATTTCTTTTAATGCACACAAAAATACTTCATGTAAGTTCTTTGTGGAGTTTGTATGTTTGAGTTTATATGTCATTTTTTTTTCACAACAAAGACAAATACAAAGATATGCAGGTAGGTTAAATGTTTGATAGCAGTTAATATGGCCTTCCATCTCAAAAAACTGTTATTTGTGATAAGATATCTCATGGGTTTAGTTAAAAATGACAGTGAAATGTTTCACAAAATGCACCCCTCGTACTTAAAAAATGGTTATATTTGATATAGAGACAAAAATAAAGACTGTAAACATGATTTTTCTTTTTTTAGGCTTTTCACCTATCATTTTACGCCACATTGTTACCATGTAATAGTGTAATAGTTAGGTTGAGGCCACAAAACAACTTAGGTTTATGAATAACATCAAGGTTGGCTTTACAATAAGTATGTTAACTAAGTAAAAAGTAATAAGATGGTGACCTAGTCAATGGCTGAACCGTGTAGGGGCCACAGCCCCATGATTCTCGGATATGACCTCTCAATGAACTGAAGGTGAATTATTCACCCTTAATGGATATGCAGACGGAGGTCCCCATCAAAGTTTACAGATGAGTAAACATTCTCCTTCAGATCACTGGACCACTTGGAGGAAATGTGAGGCCGCTTTATGGCTCAGTTAGAGGATTTACAAACCCTTAAATCAGAGCATCTACAAGTTCTCCACGCACCCCCGAACTAGGAGGACCAGACCTTCAGAGTCACCAGACTTTGAGGCACCTAAACGCAGCTGGAAACTGATTGAAACCTTTGTTTGACAGAGAGCCTCGATTGAAGTATAAGGTAAACACTATATGGGCCCTAGTTTCGTGGCGCAGTGTAGGGCTGCGCAGGGTGGCGGAGCCGGCGTAATGCAAGTTTCGACCCGCACAGCCTTGCACACGGTCAGTTGGGCAGTTTGGTGGATCGCCTGCGCCAAGATGGGTGTGGCGGCGTAGATTCAGCGTGGCGTAGCGGAAGTTTCGTGGCAAAAAGCCTTGCCGAGACTTCGCCGAAAGCCCACCAGCTCCAACCCAGTATACTTTTGGCGTAAGGCGCAAGGTGCAAATAAAGTCCATTCATTTAAGGTGAATTATAGCTGGCTGAGTGGAAGTTTGGCTGACCAGCGCGCAGTGCGCACACGTCACCGAGAGGCAGGCAGGTTTCCACAGTTCCAGGCACATTTAAATGCAATAAATAATCACAACAAACACTATTTAATGCAACTAATTGAATCAACACGTGAATTTATATCTATATAGATTGTCCCGTCACATCTGATGTCAGATCAAAGGCGGACGGCACGCGTAACGGAAACCAAAACATCTCCCTCTCTCTCCTGTTTTTAATAATATTGGCATTGTTATTATTATGATACGCACGCACAGCGCGTGATGCGCGTGGTGGGAGCGGCGGCGCTGCTTCTGTCATTGGGTTGTCAAGTGACGGAACTTGCACTGAACTTTCCCTAACCCATTAAAGGTGAGGAGAGGAGCTCATTTGATTGGTGAAGATCTGAATCGGCTGTATTAATCCCAGTCCACGCCTTGTCTCCTCCTCGTCTCCCACTCATGCCTTCTCTCCTCCCTCTTTCACACTTGTGGGGGTAGGAGTGACGGGAGGTGTGCCTGCGCTAGCCTGCGCGGTGCACGAAACTTGCAAAGTCCAGGCAGACACACCCCGTCGGCGTGGTGCAGGTGCGCTGAGTGCTGACTGCGCCTGGTCTACAAAACTAGGGCCCTAGACCTAAAGACTGTTTGTTGGACAAACCATAATTCCGAAAACAAGTGCCTTTGGCATGCAGAGAGAGGTCAAATGGACTCCGCAGGAAATCATGTTCACATTTTGACCAATCCAAGAAAAGGATGAGATATGTGTTCAACATTAGTTTAAAACTATCCATAATAATCATTGAAGAATTATAAGCATACTGGCGAACTTCCTGTCGTTCTACGCCGAAGCACAGAGAAGTTACCAAAAATGCTAAAAATTAACATTATCATTGCAATGGACTTACTACTGCACTCACGCAGTCAGACTAAAATATGTTTGCTCATTAATCTGCCCGCATCACCAAGGACAAAATGCTTACTAAGTTCCCAAACTTGTTTGGGCTAGCTTGATAGGTTTGCATTGTATGTGTTGGATCAAAGTTCCTTTCAACTCTACCAAAAATGATTTGTACAGAGAAATGTTTACAGTTCCTGTTTCATTTGTTTTGAGCTATCATTCTTTGTGAGAACTATATGCAATGTGACAACTTTGACCATAACGGCGAGATGGTGTTCAAACGTTCTAGTCATAGTCATTGCATTTTGTTTTGTTGAACAGTTTAAATCACAAAGATTTTGGACTGTAACTCGAACAGGTCCCTCCTGGACACGCCCCCTCGGTCAGCATAAAAGCTGCGTGTTACAGACACGCGTTGCTCTGGGCTCCGCGCTCTTGCCTCCCAGGCTCTGCCCTCCCGGCTCTTGCCTCCCCGCTCGTGCCACCAGGCGCTGGCCATCTGGCCTTCGCCTTTCCAATTTTTACTCCTTTCATTAGAATAGTTCGTTCGACGTTAGATTCTTCATTTTTGCATTTTTAGCTTTTCTTTTTCCGCAAGAATTTTTGATCAATGCTAACTCAACCGGCGGCCACAAGATTTGGCATATTGATTAACGCTTATACCTAAGTCACCCAAGGCTGAACTGAAGAAGAAGACAGCTGTTTAACTAAGACGGATTACGGCAAAGACGGACGCCCGCTACGAAACTACCGCAGATCGGCGCTAACGGCTCCCTCGGGCCACGGCAAGGAAGATCCCCTCGGGTCTACGTCACAGACTGAATAGCGACCGCTTGGAGTTTCAGTAAGCCGAGAAGAAGCGTCCCAAAGTTAGACCGAATCTGCATTCAACAGTAATGACTGAGTTGCAGGGTGAAACTAAGTATAGTGTCTGTTAATATCTAAAATCTGTGAGGTCATTTATTCCATTATTCACCTTTTCCTCTTACTTAGGAGTGCAAATTCTTAGTAAGAAAACACTCACCTTTATCGCCAAACGTGCTAGATGAGCTGTTAATCACATTTCAGTTATATTTCCGGCGTTGTATTGTTGTTTTGTTTATCACAGCTGTTATTGTTTTATTTACTTTTGTTTAATCCCTAGTTAATCAATAAATAACCTTATAGCATAAAGTCGTTGTCCGTGGATATTTCTTCTGTGCAGAATACAAAGATCCCTATTTCAAGAACTTATGATCTAAGGAAATGAGACTGATTTATTAAGTGATATTGATTAATTGTTCATTAATTAATAAGTGGTCATTAGAGTCATTAACGTGAATTCTATAAAGTTCTGTCTGACCAACAGATGGTGCCCCTTTTACGAGAGCATGTATTAAAATCCTAGATTAATACACATTGATATACATATTTTAATATCGTCCCTAGTTTCCTTACACAGTTTACGTAGGTGCCATTAGGTATTACCTTGTTTTCCTACAACCGTGTTTGTCAATGTGCTTAATTAAAGGTAAGCTAAACTTTTAAATCTTAACAGTTATTTTGTGAAACCACACAAAATAAAAGCCATCTCTCTTGACTAAAACTGTCTCTACAACCTGCAGCCTGTCAGTCAGTCACCAGGGCAACACTGTTGTTCATGATGCAGATGAAGCATATGATTTCCTTCCTGTTTTGTTATTGTGGCATTAGCAGCTGTTAGGACCGCTGTACCTCATACTGTGATATTTACTTCTTCTACTTACTTTCTTACTTACTTACTTACTTATTTACTTACTCACTCACTCACTCACTCACTCACTCACACACTCACTCATTCACTCTACTCAGCCACAGAGCCACTTATATGGATGTTGCATCCATATCACTAATGTAATATAACTAATAAGTCAACAAGACTTTGGGACACAAACACAGATCTCGAACAATGGTCTCCTGTCTGGTGATTACTTGACCGATCCACGTTCCCCTCCCACCCCACCAAAAGGCATAGCAGAGGCGACTTGTATGTGTGAGAATTTCCCTTTGTCTACTATGAACAATCACTATAAATAAAAAGTTATTACGTAAATTAAAGGAAAACACCACCGCATTTCCATACTGAACTATGTTCTGCTCTGATCTTAGACGAGGTGATACATACCTCCCTCTCCTCTGTGCGTGCACTCAATGGCTCTTGCGCACACTCCGCGCAGCGCTAATTTGCTAGCATGTAGCTTGTCCCAGTATATTCCTGAGGATCCAAAGGGGGTGAAGTTAGAAGTGACCAAGCACTTCCATGTTGTCCCTTTTTAAATACGGTTACGTGAGTAGTTACACGACCCAAGTTTGGTTACACAAAATGAAACATGCCAATTTTTCTAAGCGGATAACAAGGAAGGAAGCACTTCGACGTCGGCGCAGTAATATCATCACTTCGCTCCCCCTCTTACTTCCGTCAATAGAACCTACGTGACCTGCACGCCGTCGCCTGCACTACCTGTAGTAGTTTGTGCACAATTGAGGAAGCATCAGGTTGTAGTAAGATAGTTTGTGAAGAATCAAACATCATGGTTATAACGTGCATCGTACAGGGTTGGGAAAACAAGCAGAAGGTATATAGTCCCGTCATGTTTTGAGTGATGATATTACTGCGCCGACGTCGAAGTGCTTCCAGTTGTTATTCCGCCATACTATATAGTTATCCTTGTTATCCGCTTAAAAAATTGGCATGTTTCATTTTGTGTAACCAAACTTGGGTCGTGTAACTACTCACGTAACCGTATTTAGATACGGATAACGTGGAAGTGCTTGGTCGCTTCTAACTTCACCCAATTTGGATCCTCAGGAATATACTGGGGCAAGCTACATGCTAGCAAATTAGCGCTGCGCGGAGTGTGCGCAAGAGCCATTGAGTGCACGCACAGAGGAGAGGGAGGTATGTATCACCTCGTCTAAGATCAGAGCAGAACATAGTTCAGTATGGAAATGCAGTGGTGTTTTCCTTTAATAAATCAGACAAGGCATAGGCAATTTAGTGATATCCCCGCAGTTGTGGTCTTGAGTAATCTTGAGCACTATAACATGGGTTTACATTGCAGTCTGTACGGTTTATGTGATGTAACATTCTTACCGCACGCTAAATGAATTTGAATTTGTCACATTTCAGAGACCAGGCTGTGGAGCCAGCCTCAAGTGTCGGAATTACAGTTTTTGGCAATCAGGCATTGCCTTCCTTTTCCTGCAGCTGAGGTTACTGCTGGGTTTGAGCTGGACACACCCAATAAACAGTGTTTATGGGGTGGTTATTAGACCCCAGTTTAGCTTCAAGGAGAGGGCTGATCCAATCAGATAGAAAAGTCTATCAGAGAGTTGATCCATTTTATACGTTCTTTACCTTTCAAAGTTCAAATTAAAAAAGCAACGGTGGTGTGAATGCAGTTTTTTGGTGTCAGCTAACATGAGAGCCTGTGTGGCAGTGGGTTGGAGATCCTCTTACTGTGAGACTCCCATGGCCAAATGTGGAAGTCCGCAGTTTCCACAGTGACATTGTATGAAATGTCCCTACATTTGACCTGAAATTATGTATTAAGAAAATTGTAGATACAAGAGCAAATTAAAAAAGTAATCTTTGAGAAGATATTTATATTTAAGGTCCCCTCCACCGCTCTGAATAACAGTCTGATTGTACGAAATATGAAAGTATTAGCCTAAATATATGAATGAGAAAAGTAATGATGTTTGAAGAAAGTTCCTACAATAAAAAATGCGGAAGAATTAGATGCCAAAAAATGTGACAGGTGGATGAAGTAGAAGTGATTCCGTTTTTAACATATCATTTATTTTTTTAATTTATTTTTTGATAGAGACTAGAACTTGACTGGTTTGTATTCATCTCTGCAGTGACAGCATCACAGGCCAGTAAAAAGAGACCTGGCTCCATCCGTATAATGATCAGAATCATGTTCAGCTGGTGAGAATTAATTCTGAAGCACAATATAACTATGAATACATTTTTTTTTTTTAAGTTGAGATAAATATTGAAATAAATAAAACTTGAGTCACAAACTACGTAACATGGATTTCTTGCTCAACTACCAGTGGTAACTCTCTGGCAAAACAATCTGTGAGTATTTCATAATGAATTGATGTTGAGGACGTGCAGACATTAATTCGATCCTTACGATTGCAGCGCGCTTTTCTCTACTCGTTGCTGCTCCAACTGCAGCTTCTGGCCGTGGTCTCTCTCTCTGATCTGCCAGACGTTCTTCATGATGGAGGCGTTGCAGCCGACCACCTCGGGGTTCTCAGACATCTTCAAACTTTCTTCGGACTCCTTGCACACACACACACACACACACACACAAGAGAGACAGAGAGAGAGAGAGAGAGAGAGAGAGAGAGAGAGAGAGAAATACGGTGAAACCTCTCAAGAATTTGTATTTTGTCCACCTTGTTCGGATGGCGGTAATATTGGTCATATCCTGGACCCTGCAGAGGCGGAGGGTTAGTACCTTATAATGATGGTGCTCTGTATGATCTGTGTGCTCGTCTGCAGGCAGCTCTACTCCTTTATACTGTCACTCCAAGAGTCATTAATCTGGTGTTGGATGTTTGAGGGGCTGTCCTAACTAAAAATATAACACCCTCCAACACACACATGTGGTGGAGAGAGAGAGAGAGAGAGAGAGGAGAGAGAGAGAGAGAGAGAGAGAGAGAGAAAGAGGAAGCTCTACTGCCTTCATTAGAAACGCATTCCTGTAACATAACAGTCTGTGATGTAGGTTTGATCAGTAAAGTTTTTTTCCAAATATTTTTAATTTATTACAAAATACAGACTAAGAAGGAAAGAGAAGATCCTTTGTTTTATCTACTATATATTTGTAATTCATGATTGCTCTCACAATAAATAAAGATTTCTTCTAAACTTCACTTTAGCCAAATGAGGATAAAGTTGTTTGCAGTGGTTTGTCATTTACCATGAGGTAGTCATCAGGATTTTATTTTTTAAATACTATTTTGATTGGAAACTCTCTCCCATCAGACATTTACACTTCCGACTCTGTCTCCATCTTTAAATCCCGCCTGAAAACACACTTATTCTGAGTGGCATACTCCGTCACACACTGACTCTTATTCAATGCATCGACAATTCCACTTAGTAGCCACATTTCTTTATTCTTACTGTTTGATGTATTTACTTTTTGATGTACTGTTGTTTTTATGAAAGTCATGTATGGTGTCCTTGAGTGCTTTGAAAGGTGCCTTTAAAAAAATAAAATGCATTATTAATATTAATATTAATAATATTATTATGAACACAGCACCCACGTCACATAATGATCCATAATTCTTATTTATAGCAAAAATAAAGAAATATTAAATAAAATAAATGCAAGGAGGTTCACACATAAATATGTGTGTGTGTGTGTGTGTGTGTGTGTGTATATATATATATATATATATATATATATATATATATATATATATATATATATATATATATATATATATACATACTGTATACACAAATGCATCTTTAATCACAAACTGCTTTATTGAGAAGGGATGTAAGTGTTTTAGCAAATCTAATCATTGAATTCCATCTGTTAGAGAAGTGCCTCTTAAAGTGTAATTTAACATTTTCTAATTTAAGAAAAGGCAACAAATCATGAAGCTGAGAAAAGGCAGACGGTGGGCTTGGACACCTCCACTGTAAGAGTATCCCTCTGCAGGCAATGAGGGAGGCAAACGCAGAAATATCCTTGTCCCTCCCAGTGACACCATCCAGTGGCACCCGAAAATAGCAGTCAGAGGGCTGGGCTTCAGTGCTTTGTTGAGAGTCCTGGACAGTATCAAAGATCAAAACCAGGCGAAACATGTGCGGGTATGATCATAGACTGAAGTGGATGTAGTCATCGTGATGTCACCCATTGGTTTGTGGACTACGGTACTGAAGCCTCAAGTTTGGCATTTTGGCGTCTTTATTTTCATGTTTACAATGTTTAGTGAGGTAATAAATCTAGTGAGAAGTAGGATCATTTTCTCATAGACCTCCATGCAATCAGACCATGTAGGATATGAAACGTATCAGATTCAAGAGAGCACATGGAGAGGTAGAAAGGTCAGCTTCCTCCCAGTTGGTCCGGGAAGTTTAGTCTTCACCGGGTGTAGTTTTTAGTATTCTTATTTATTATTGTACTATTATATTATTAACATTATATTATAGTTTCTGGGATCTCTCCTTTGTATGCCCCTTAAATCCAAAAAAGTCTGTCAACACAACAACAAGCAAGCCGGCCACAGTGACAAGAGGGAAGTGGTGGTGGAGCAATTCAAGTTTTTTTTCCCCACAAGGGGGCAACAAAACATGCAGAAAACACCTGTACCTGTATCTCCCTCTGACAGAAACAGTGACAACTGACAACTTTATTCTGAGGCTTCACTGCTCCAAGCTCTAAAACATCGTCAGAGTTTCTTTCCTGTTGTAGTTTGCTGCTGGTCCCGAAGCCTGAATTTGATCTGGTTTTAGTTTTTATGGTGGACACGCTCGGCTCACACTGAAACATCCTGCTGTCAATGTAGAGTGAATGTGCATGGGTATTGTGTTTTATGTTCAGACTGCGTGAAGTGACCTCTGACCCCTTACTGCTCGGAGTGTTTGTCAGCATTTAGGTGTGACTCATTGTGGATTGTGCAGCTCTGTCACGAGAACGGGGAATTTATTGATGCTGGTCCCACATGTTGTTCAGCAGTGTGGACATGATAAAGCATGGGTGTGATGCACCTGTCATAGTTTCTGTTTATCTTCTGCAGCCAAACATAGTTTTACCCTTCTTTTGTTTTTAGTCACATAAGAATTCAGTGATACAGTTTGAAGACTTGTTGTCTCTTCCAGCACACATGGAAATCCAAACCATCAAATAGTAAGTCATGTAAAATTGTGATTTACCAGATGAAAATGATCTGACTATAAAAAATGATGACTATAAATTAAAATTAAATTCAAAACCCACATGAGGATATTAGGCCTTTCGTACATCATTTTACGACACACTGTAACCATGAAGTCGCAACAAAACACTTCCTTGGGTTGAGGAAAGGCGCAAAGTAAAATGTAAACAATGTAATATAAGAAAACATGTCACAAACATCACTATGTAGCTTAGAAATAACTAAAAAACACCGTGAAAGCCCTGTCTCAGACCATAAGTAGTCACTTTTTATACTACATGCTGTAAGTGTAGCATATTCATGTGTATGCGTTTACATTCAAAACCTGATTAAGCCCGTGGCAAAAGTACATTTTATGAATTTAGGTCAAATGTTTCCGTTTTGCACAAACGTTTTTTACACGTTGTATTCAAACAAGCTGTGACACCTACTTTGACAAACATCAGCACCTCTTTGCCGCCCCACTTATGCTTCAAGGAGGGGGGGCAGAAACATAAAAAGAGCCTGGACAGTATGTACAAATGTATGACCCATATTCTCATATGTACATCCTCAGCCCTGACCGGTTTACAGCGAGCCATGTATGTGATGGACAGTTATAGTGGCAGCACATGCTGGAGCTGGTAAAAATAGAACTGTACAGTTTGTGCCCCCATTTCATCTGTGACACCTTTGTGCTCCATAAGAGCATGCTACTCATTCTGGCAAACAAAATATTTACTTCCTAAATATTAGTTAATTGCTAATAACATTTTCATCAGGCACCATTTAAATCATTGTTATTTTACTATTACACTAAATACAACAGTGATTCTTTTTAGGTGTAGGAGTAAAAACAGAAGCTCCTTTTTGGAAACTGTGGTTCTGGTAAATGAAGCCAATGCTGAAGTGCCTTAAACATTTCATCCTCTCTGCTGGCCATCAGGGGGCGACTCCTCTGGTTGAAAAAATGTCCAATTCAATGGAAGTCTATGAGAAAATGAACCTACTTCTCACTTGATTTATCATCTCAGTAAACATTGTAAACATGAGTTTATGTCTCAATCTCTAGTTTCAAGTCTTCTACAATCCAGCGTGATGTTCATTTAGTACATTATGGTCCGTTTAGAGTGAAACAGACCAGAAAGCAGGGGATGCTTTAGGGCGGGGCTAACGTTTGATTGACAGGTAACTAACACGCAGTGCAATTAGCTACTAAGATTACTTAAACACTGTAAAGTTTATCTTGAATTATGAAGCTAACTTTTTTAGCAGCTTCACACCAGAATCCAGATGGATCCAGATCCAGTACGGATGCTGCTTGTGTTCATCAGATCCACCTGTCGCTCTTCTGCAGTCCAAATATGGTCACTTCTGTTCAATAGTTGCAAAAATGTCCAAAATCCAAGATGGCGACGGAAAAAATGTCATACTCGAACCTTCAAAACCAGACTTCACAAACAAATGGATGACCTCACATTTCTTATATACAGTCTATGATTTGTAAAGGCTTATTTTCACACATTTTACTCAAGTGAAGGATCTGAACACTTTTTTCACCACAGCATTATGGTTGGAAAATGTCTGAGAAATACGTAATGCAATACCATGTGGTAGAAGTTGAATGTGATGTTTATTTCAACTGTGACCTGGTTGTCAGTTTACATGTAACCTCCTCCCTCTGCTCAGAAGAGGAAGGCCTCTGAATGTTTATTCCTACGGGGATAAACAAGCTGCTCAGCAGGATGTTTCACATTGTTCAGCGCTTGTTCAGATGAAACCAACTTCACATGAAAATCAACACGGCAAAAAAAGTCCAGGAGTTGTCCCTCACGCTTATCCCTCCCCCGTACCTTGTAGACATCTGTGCAGTAGCTGGACAGAGACGACCAAAATCACTTTCTGATTCAGTGCTCAAAGTGGGAGGTTATTCATCAGTGCTCTCCTGATATTTTACTCTTTGGTGCACATTGACTTTTTCTTGCACACTGGCCCATCTCAAAGGCTTCCAGTAATCCATTAGTAATTTGTCAGTGTCAAATTACCTGGATGATTGATAATTGTGATTCATAATGCTGCAGCGCCAGTGTTTTGACGTCAAAACCCGTATGAACATGTAACCCAGTGACAAGTTAAGGGTTAAAATAAAATGAAATAATGTAATGTCCTGTAACCAAGCTGATGATAGGATCATTAGAATATATTATACTATTTTATTATTTATTTTATTTCCACTAATCTTATTCGCTAATGTGGTGTGTCAATCAATGTCAATCTTGCATTGAGACGTTCATTGGTTAGGCTAAGGATTTGCGATTCCTGATTGGATGGGAAAAATGAAGTTCCGCCTCCACGGGGCAAAAAAAGTATAGTTCGACACTTGATTGAGTGAGATAAAAACACACGGAGTGAATTGATAAAAAAAAAAAAACTAGTTTTACTACAAGCGGGAGTGAAACAACAATTCATGTTTGGAAATCTTTGGCAGATTATTGAAGGACAACCTGTGTACCGGAGATTAATCGCTTCTGATACTGTTTCGGCTAGGTTTTTTTTCCTGGGATCACTTGATTTAGATGAAGATTTGGATTCTGAATTCTCCTTGACGAAGGAGATGGCGAGCCACACTTGGACCTGACCAATTTCTCATCAGAGGAGTTGGAGCTGATACAGTGGTTATCCTGCAGGCAGGATCACCTATCCTTTCTTTCACACTTGGAGTTCACCGGTGCGGTAGGACTTCTGAAAGACTAAACTTGACTATTTTCTTTTTGTTGACTAAATTACTTACTAAAGGACCTTGCATTCTGGATTGAAGACACTTGACATTACAGTCTGGACTGAGACAGCACAGACAAGCTGAACTTAAAAAGGACCACAAACATTAAGGGCCCTAGTTTCTTGGCGCAGCCCAGGGCGGCGGAGGGTGGCGGAGCCGGCATAATGCAAGTTTCGACCCGCGCAGCCTTGCACACGGTCAGTTTGGCAGTTTGGTGGATCGCCTGCGCCAAGATGGGTGTGGCGACGCAGCAGTGAGAGGCGTCACAGATTTAGCTTGGCGTAGCGGAAGTTTCGTGGCAAAAAGCCTCGCCTCGCCAGCTCCAACCTGGTCTACTTTTGGCGTAAGGCGCAAGGCGCAAATAAAGTCCGTTCATTCAAGGCGAATCACAGCTGGCGGAGTGGAAGTTTGGCTGACGGCGCGCAGTGCGCACACGTCACTGAGACCTCACAGGCAGGTTTCCACAGTTCCAGGCACATTTAAATGCAGTAAATAATCACAACAAACACTATTTAATGCAACTAATTGAATCAACACGTGGATTTATATCTATATAGATTGTCCCGTCACATCTGACGTCAGATCAAAGGCGGATGGCACGCGTAACGGAAACTCACCCTCTCGGACCAAAACATCTCCCTCTCTCTCTCCTGTTTTTTATAATATCGGCATTGTTATTATTATGATACGCACGCACAGCGCGTGATGCGCGTGGTGGGAGCGGCGGCGCTGCTTCTGTCATCGGGTTGTCAAGTGACGGAACTTGCACTTAACCTCCCCTAACGCATTAAAGGAGAGGAGAGGAGCTCATTTGATTGGTGAAGATCTGAATCGGCTGTATTAATCCCAGTCCACGCCTCGTCTCCTCCTCGTCTCCCACTCACGCCTTCTTCTCCTCCCTCTTTCCCACTTGCGCCGGTGGGCGAGACGGGAGGTGTGCCTGCGCGAGCCTGCGCGGTGCACGAAACTTCCAGTCCAGGCGGACAAACCCCGTCGGCGCGGCGCAGGTGCGCTGAAAGCTGACTGCGCCTGGTCTACGAAACTAGGGCCCTAGATCTAAAGACTGTTTGTTGGACAAACCATAATTCCGAAAACAAGTGCCTTTGGTTCCAGCAGGAAAAAGTTATATGATATTTGTATATACAGTATAATATCTTGACCAAGACATAGGGCCCTAGTTTCGCGTGCCATCCGCCTTTGATCTGACGTCAGATGTGACGGGACAATCTATATAGATATAAATTCACGTGTTGATTCAATTAGTTGCATTAAATAGTGTTTGTTGTGATTATTTATTGCATTTAAATGTGCCTTGAACTGTGGAAACCTGCCTGTGAGGTCTCGGTGACGTGTACGCACTGCGCGCCGTCAGCCAAACTTCCGATCCGCCAGCTGTGATTCGCATTGAATGAATGGACTTTATTTGCGCCTTGCGCCTTGCGCTGAAAGTAGACCAGGTCGGAGCTGGCGAGCTTTCAGCGCAGTCTCCGCGAGGCTTTTTGCCACGAAACTTCCACTACGCCAAGCTGAATCTGTGACGCCTCCCCCTGCTGCGCCGTCACACCCATCTTGGCGCAGGCGATCCACCAAACTGCTAAACTGACGTGCGCAAGGCTGCGCGGGTCGAAACTTGCACTGCGCCACCCTGCGCCGACCAGCGCTGGTCTACGAAACTAGGGCCCATAATGTTGCATAGTAATAAGCCATGTGTTTCTGGTCGTGCAAGGAGTTTGTTTTTATATAAGAAATCATGACCAAGACATAATCTGGCTTTCAATCCAAAGGGACATGTATTAGATAGGGCTGTCAGGCAATTAAAAAAAAATAAAAAATCTAATTAATTTGTAATTAATTAATCTAATTAATCGCATTTTAATCTCATACCTGCTAAAGGTACCCAAATAAAAAATTCGAAGACATTACAAAATTGTATTGCATGACTGATCAATTGAATACACTAAGAAGAGAAGATTTGAAATCCACATTTTTATTATTGAAGTGTGTTTCATAAATGAAATTTAAAAGAAAATGGCCAAGCACATCCCAGCAAACCAATTATCAAACCCAAAAGAGGATCTGGGGTTACAGTATCAACTCCTCAAATCAAAAACTCACCCCAAGCTAACGTTAGAGGATCTGACAACAGACAACTTTAACTAACCGTGGAACTTGTACCGACTGTTTAGCATTTAAATGATAAGTCAAGCTGGAGCAGCTTCGGTGATAGGAGAATTCTTTTTTAAAAAAGCTACAAATCACAGCATTCTTGTTGATAGTCCCGTCTTCATTCTTTTTTATAAATAAACTTGTCATTCAAAGGCCCTCGCAACGATGTGCCCCCTCACTCCCGACGCAGTTGTGAAGTGACGAACACGTCCGGACAAGTTCCTCGGTGCAAGTGCTACCTTGACGTGCCACTGCCAAGTAGCCTACGGGTCATTCAATGGGCCAAATTTAAAATGCTCGCGCATTGAATTGCCACTCAGACCCTCAGAATTAATTGCGTTAATTTTTATAACGCGTTAATTTGCAGTGTAATTAATTAATCTAATTAACGCGTTAAACTGACAGCCCTAGTATTAGACTATTGGGGTTTTGGAATAATGGGCAGTTGGAGCAATGGCATGACACAATGTAAAATGTTATCATACTGGTGGGTGATTAAGATAGATAGACTTTATTATTAGACTCAAGGTCCATTAAAAAACAAACAAACACGAATTTACAAATTTGACTGGTATCTCACAGCACTGAGTCCAGGATTGATCAACAGCATTAATACAATATTTTGTGTGTCATTCAGTCGAGAGATGAATTTGTACATCAATTTCCGCAACAGAGCATGAAAAGTATTTACACGCACTTGACAGAATAACTCACTTGCACTGCACCACCTGGGTTTTCCCATCAAAATTCGTAGGCAATCGTTATAGGCAACCTGAAGTTTGCGAATGCTTGCCTTTTTGAACTTAACCCACAAGGGGGCAGTGTAAAGGGGGGTACAGTATGCTCTGAAGAGACTAATTTTAACATCATTAGAACACCAGAAAAATTTACGTTTCAGCACATTGGCTTGTGTATATAAAATACACCGTTGCCTGTACATATCCTCATCATCACAAATCATCAGTGATGATGTGTCCCAAATTCTTAGCAGTATGACAAAAAGGTAACACATTTCCTGACAAATGAAATAATGGGAACACCAGTTCCTTATCACCTTTAGTTTGACAGATCATACAGAGCTCTTTTTGGCATTATAACTGACATTAAATTCTACCCCATATTCTGAACATATGTTGAGCAGCTCCTGAAACCCAGCACTATAGGGAGAAATGATTTCCAGATCATCCGCATACATAAGATGATTAACAATGGTATTTCCTATCACGCATCCTGTTTTACATCTTCTCAACTGGTCTGGTAGATCATCCATATAAACATTAAACAGGCAAGGTGACAGTAGCCCACCCTGACGGACTCCGTTACTCACCCCAAATGGAGCAGAGACTACATTCCCCCATTTTATTTGCATGCACTGATTGGCATACCAATAAACCAAAATCCTTAGGACACTGTCAGGCACGTCCCTCTGACTCAATTTTGAAAACAATTTATGATGGTTTATACGATCAAATGCCTTAGATGCATCTATAAAACCAATTAAAACTGAAGAATTCTGTCTTTTATATCTATCAGCAATTTCCTTTAAAGCATAAATACATAAATCTGTTCCATGTTTAGCCTTAAATCCAAACTGGTTATCAGAGGTGTGTACATAAACAGACACTCTATTTAATAATATGCTCTCCAAGACTTTGGACAGCACACTGGCTAAAGCAATTGGTCGGTAGTTGTCCAGGCTGCCCACCTTGCCGGCTTTATTCTTAATGACAGGGACCAGAGTTACCGATAACATAGAGTCTGGTAGCACTCCATGGGTCATAAAACTAGTAAAACAAATAGCTAGAAGAATTGCTGCTCTTGGGCTAGCATATTTAAGATGTTCTGCTGAAATTTTATCTGACCCACATGCCTTGTTATCAGCTAACTGTGCAATAGCTTGTAGTACTTCGTTGACTGTGATTTGCACAGTATCACCACTGGAAATCTTGCCTAAGATTAAGATTCAAGATTCATAGGGTTTATTGTCATATGCACAGTAAAGAAACGTGTAACCCCTCTACAATGAAATTCTTCATTTGCTGTTCACAGAATGCCAAAAATGTAACATCTAAGTATAAAAAATAGATAAATAGTATTAAAAAAAAGGCAGCATGTGAGACAGATAAAAACAACAATAAAACTGTGTGGGCAAATTTGTATTTTTAGAGCAATGGGCCTTCAGAGCAATGGGTGTTTGTTTTCAGGGTCACAGGCTGTAAAACAAAAAGGCTTTGAGTCATAAGGCGCATTTAAAGGACAATTGAGGGTTTGGAGAAATGGGCAGTCAGAACAATGGCATTGCACCTGTTAAATGTCAACATGCTGAAGGGATGAAGATAATGAAGTAGACAATAAAGAATGAAAAAGAGCTATCCTACAAAATATCCAGGGAACCCAGTCATACGCCTTCTCCAAGTCCACAAAACACATGTAGACTGGATGGGCATATTCCCAGGCCCCCTCCAGGATCCTCGCCAGAGTAAAGCATCTTTGGGTACCTAGAAAAGCGCTATATAAAACCTTTGTATTATTATTATTATTATTATTATTAAAGAGCTGGTCCGTTGTTCCATGGCCAGGATGGAACCCACATTGTTCCTCTTCAATCAGAGGATTGACTATCAGCCGAACCCTCCTTTCCAGCACCTTGGAGTAGACTTTACCAGGGAGGCTGAGTAGTGTGATATCCCTGTAATTGGTACACACTCTTTGGTAGGGTTGGGCATCGAGATCCGGTTCCAAATAGGAACCGGTTCCTAACCTCCGGTTCCGGAACCGTTAAGAAGCTGTTGGAATTGCGATCCTTTTTTTTCGGTTCTTAAACGTCCGCACTAGTTTGTTTGTATTACTCCGCCCGGCTAGCGGAGACTCCGCGATAGAACGATCAGTAACGAGTAGTCTAACGCGCTACTATTGCCAAACCAGTAGTCAGATTAAAGTTACTTATCCAAATACAGGGCGCGTTACTATTTTTGTCAGTAAAAAAAAAGATCTGCTTTCTTCGTGCATCTCGGGGGTGACGTATGTTAGCCGACACCTTCACGGAAGGTTGCGTGTAGTCGCTATACCGGCACAAACGTAAACAATGGAGGGGGAGAGATACGCATTTTCCAGCTGGAAATACAAGCATTATTTCGACTTCATCTCAGCAAAAGATTACAACATAAAGGTTTGTTGTACACTCTGTGTTAACAACAGTGTGTTATCTACTTTCAAGAATACAACGTCAAACTTGAAAAAACATTTAGAGTCACAGCATGGCACAACCAAATTAAACGAGCAGGTCCCACCTGGTGACGGTGAAAAGGCGCAGCGTGTCAATAAACAAGACGAGTTCTCGATTTCACGGAGCTCCTGCTAACTCAGTCTGTGCTGAAATGCGGGCGGAGTCTCTTGAGTGTTTAGTGAGCAAATGTCTTGCTGCTTGCTAGCCCCGCCCCCTCCCTTCGTCATCACGCCGCTCATACTTGAGGACTGTGCTCATTTGTTTCATAAAACCAATCCTTGCTGCTCTAATGCTGGTTCAATATTCATAAAATGTTCATTCATGATGTTACTGCCATTACAATATGCAAACAATTATTTAAGTTAAGTGAAGTCAAGAGTACTACTTTTCAAAGTAACTGTGGCAACACTGGACCTGTTGACCTGCACCTCAAAGAATCGGAATCGAGAATCGTTTAGAACAGGAATTGAAACAGAGGATCGGAATCAAGATTGGAATCGGCAAAATCCAAACGATGCCCAACCCTAGCGTGGGGGACCACCACGCCTGCTTTGTCTCCCTCACGGCAGAGGCTACAGACCTTAAGGCCTGTCGGTACCTTGCAACCGCCTCCGGAGTCTTCCGAGATAACATATCCCGGAATAACTCCTTCTTCAGTCAGACGGCTTCCCTGACCACCGGTGTCCACCACGGTGTTCGAGGGTTACCACCCCTTGAGTCGCCTAAGACCTTTATATATATATATATATATATATACTGTATGTATGTATGTATGTATGTATATATATTAGGGGTGTAACAGTTCACCAAAACCACGGTTCGGTTCAAACCTCGGTTATTAAAAACATACTGAAAAACCTTTTGGAAAACTTCCAGAAAAAATGTCTGGATTTTATTAAAGGATATATCAAGAACATGAACATTAGTTATATTAACAAGTACAACACTTCTCTTTAAACAAGTCCACAACAAAAACTTATTTTTTTAAACACTTCTATTAATCTCTTATGGAATACAAAACATAAACATTTGTCTTAAGACCAGTCTACATTGTCTAAATAAAGTAAAAATGAAAAACTTCTTACACCAGTCTTAGGTATAACAAAAATAAATAAAAAGCACTTCTCTTAAAGTGTAGGTCTGGAGTGAAATGGACCCTAGGTAATTTCCACCAAGACCTCCAGCCAAACACCCCCTCGGAAGCATTTTTAGCGATGGTCAGCAGTGGTCAAGATGGGCGATCAGCCGAACGGCTTCGTAATAGCGAGGTACGGGTACCGATTCCTTACTGGGGCAACAATCAGCCACCTGCTCTACATGGATGACATCAAGCTGTACGCCAGGAGTGAGCGGGAAATAGACTCACTGATCCACACCACCAGGATCTACAGTGATGATATAGGGATGTCATTTGGATTGGACGGAGTGTGGCCGGATGGTCTCCAAGAGAGGCAAGATGATCAGGACTGAGGGGATCAAAAATAGATAAATAGTATTAAAAAAAAGGCAGCATGTGAGACAGATAAAAACAACAATAAAACTGTGTGGGCAAATTTGTATTTTTAGAGCAATGGGCCTTCAGAGCAATGGGTGTTTGTTTTCAGGGTCACAGGCTGTAAAACAAAAAGGCTTTGAGTCATAAGGCGCATTTAAAGGACAATTGAGGGTTTGGAGAAATGGGCAGTCAGAACAATGGCATTGCACCTGTTAAATGTCAACATGCTGAAGGGATGAAGATAATGAAGTAGACAATAAAGAATGAAAAAGAGCTATGCTCCACTTTCTCAACTGCAGACAGCTGGGCCATCATGGCATTAGGTGGATTTTTGTTATCATAAAGCCTCTGAAATTATGAAGAGGTAGTTCTGAAGACATTCGGTCATCTAAAAAGCAGTTCAGCTGAAGCATACTTCAAATCTTGAACCTCGAATGTCAAGCATTGTATTTAAAATCCATTCCCTGGTTCTACTATTAGGACCAGAGAACAACATTTTATGATGTAGGGTCTCCATCCATCCGTCCATTGTCTACCGCTTATCCTGTATTCAGGGTCGCGGGGGGGGGGCTGGAGGCGATCCCAGCTGTCATTGGGCGAAGGCAGGGTACACCCTGGACAGGTTGCCAGTCTATCACAGGGAGACATGTAGAGACAAACAACCATTCACACTCACATTCACACCTACGGGCAATTTAGAGTCATCAATTAACCTATCCCCATCCTGAATGTCTTTGGACTGTGGAAGGAAGCCGGAGAACCCGGAGAGAACCCACGCTTACACAGGGAGAACATGCAAACCCCACACAGAAGGAACCCGGGCCGACACGGGAATCGAACCCAGGACCCTCTTGCTGTGAGGCGAGAGTGCTACCCACTACAGCCCTATGTAGGGTCTCTACATCCTTAAATTTTCATTCAGTTTGCCAATGTTTGTTAGAGCAACAAAGGTCATAGAGCATCAGCAAGCTGTGAGAAAAGTGTAATGTATAAATAAAAGCTGTTTAAAAAAGGAATTGTGTTTATTTAAACAGCAGTATTTATGTTGCATCTTCACAGATTCCTACAGGAGCCGGTCCACCTCACAACATCCCTTCGCTGCACCTGACCGAGCAGCAGCACCTGAACATCACATCGGTACGCCGTAGGAGTTACGATATGCCACATATATCAGAACATAATAAGATAGTCACTGCGAAAAAATGAAAATGTCCATCTGTGTTTTGCAGCATCCCTTTGCTAATAATGCATAATTCAGATGTAAAACAATGCTGAGGTATTAAAACATGTAAGATTATCAGCAAAGTTTACTGTCAGAGCTTCGAATTGTTTGGGAAGTGTTGATGAAATTATTTTGACAAAACACTGAAATCTTAACTGAAATATTATATATTATTATAACTGTATCCTCCAGGTAACAGTACCAGTGATACTTCAGATGACATTTTTAACATCGTTCTGCTGGGACTAAGTGGGACTGGAAAGAGTGCATCAGCAAACACCATCCTGGCTGCTGGGCACTCCAAGCTGGCCTCAAAAGATCTTTTTAAATCCGAGTCAAGCTCCTTGCCCATCACCACCCAGTGTCAGACCACAATAGTGGACAAGCCATTCGGGATGAAGGTCAGACTGGTCGACACTCCAGATTTCCTTCACAGCCAATTCGAAAACCCCCAGAGAGAGGTCGAGGAGTGTAAGAAGTACTGTCAGCGGGGCCGATGCATGGTGTTACTTGTGTTGCAGCTAGGCCGGTTCACTGACGCTGAGAGAGGAATATTGCAAGAGCTGGAAAACAAGATTGGTTGGAATATCAGGGAAAGCACAATTGTCCTGCTTACCCACGGAGAGGACCTGGATGGAAGTCTGGAGCAGTGTATTAACGCAAATTATCACCTCAAAAGCATTATTGAACAGTGCGGCAAGCGTTACCACCTATTTAGCAACCACTCCAAGAATTCAAAGCAAGTCATACAACTCATCAAGAAAATTCAGGATTCTAACAAGACTTTCCCCATAGTTAACAAAAACCAACTAACATGCTGTTTATCATAGCTTGACTAAATGTGAACTACATTTTGTCTGGAGAAAGGAAGGAAGCTGCTTTGTATCTTGTTGGTAAGTCAGAAAGTAATTGTAGATTTGGGTTTGGCATTCTGTGAGTAGAGCTAGTTGTAACATTTAGGGCCCTAGTTTCGTACAACAGGCGCAGTCGTGGCGCAGCGCACCTGCGCGATGCCGACGGGGTGTGTCAGCCTGGACTTTGCAAGTTTCGTGCACGGCGCAGTCGCGCGCAGGCACTCATCCCGTCACTCCTACCCCCGCAAGTGTGAAAGAGGGAGGAGAGAAGGCGTGAGTGGGAGACGAGGAGGAGACAAGGCGTGGACTGGGATTAATACAGCCGATTCAGATCTTCACCAATCAAATGAGCTCCTCTCCTCACCTTTAATGCACCAGGCGAGGTGCAGTGCAAGTTTCGTCACTTGACAACCCGATGACAGAAGCAGCGCCGCCGCTCCCACCACGCGCATCACGCGCTATGCGTGCGTATAGTCATAATAATTATAATGCCGATATTATATCACTATAGAAATTGTAGGCACATTTTAGGCAAAATAAAGTAATAAATAAAGTAAATGGCAATTCACACAGTAGTCAAAATGTGGAATTATAACTTCCGGGTTCATTATGTGATAGACTTTCCCCACAGACTTACATTGGGATATAGACGTCTATGACTCAGCGTATAATTTGTTGGGCTTTTTTGGTAAATCAACTCCCATTACAAACAATTAAATAGCTCTTAAAATTATTAGGTGGTAAAAGTTGTAAAATTCCCTGAAGGCCACATTTACAGTGATTGTCCACTCATGTGGACGAGACTGAGACTCAGTAGACGGGAGGCAGGGTTAAAGTAACCTTAGTGCGCTTGTTCTATGGGCCACCTCCACCGCTGTATCCAGTTCTCTTCATATCATCCATGGCTTCAATGGTAACAGTGCATATAAAAATGGCTGCAGCTCTGACCATTCTGCTACGTTGATTTGAATGGGAATGTCAGTTCTACTCCTATTTCATTTCGATGGTTTACATTTAATACATGTATGGGAAACAAATCAGCCCTAGATAACTCCGCAGTCTGAGACGGAGAAAAACGTTTGAAACCAGTTTTAAAGTCTTTACATTGGCTGCCTGCAAGTTAACGTATTGATTTTAAAATAGTTTTTATTGTTTTTAAAGCACTCCCATGATGTCATCACTTGTTTGACTGCATCAACGCTGACATTTTTTAGTCTATTTTATTATTGTATTATTGTACTCACCACTATTTTATTGTATTTAAGTTGTCTTATTGCATTCCACTTTATTAATATAGTTTCATGTTATGCTGTTTTACTACTATTATCGTCATTATAGCATTTAATTCTATTGTATTTCATTGTATTGTGTGCATTTGTATCATATTTTAATAAAATAATGTGTATTTTCGGTTGTTTTCCCGGCCCACACTTGTTCTTATTTTCAGCTATGAAGGTGAAGCGATTTGAACGACACTAACTTGTGTGAACGCTGCTTCACAAATAAAGCTTGATTGACTGGTTGGTTGTGGTTGGCACGCTATCCTCTGACATGCTAGCCAGGTCCTTCCTGGCACTAGCTAACTCAGCAGGTTAGACTGACTTAGAGTTTGGGCAAAGAATTCAAGTGGGCGTCGACATTCAAAACTTTCCACATTCAACTGTCAGTGGGATTATAACAAAGTAGAAGCGATTGGGAACGACAGCAACTCAGCCAAGAAGTGGTAGACCACGTAAAATGAAGGAGCGGGGTCAGCGGATGCTGAGGCACATAGTGCACAGAGGTCACCAACTTTCTGCAGAGTCAATCGCTACAGACCTCCAAACTTCTAGCATTTAATTCTATTGAATTTCATTGTATTGTGTGCAGTTGTATCATATTTTAATAAAATAATGTGTATTTTCGGTTGTTTTCCCATCCCACACCTGTTCTTATTTTCAGCTATGAAGGTGAAGCGATTTGAACGACACTAACTTGTGTGAACGCTGCTTCACGAATAAGGCTTGATTGACTGGTTGATTGTGGTTGGCACGCTATCCTCTGACATGGTAGCCAGGTCCTTCCTGGCACTAGCTAACTCAACAGGTTAGACTGATTTAATTAGAGTTTGGGGAAAGAATTCAAGTGGGCGTCAACATTCAAAACTTTCCACATACTGCAAATACAACAGAGAGGATAATTGTATAGGGCAGACCGGGGAGAGTCATTTATTTCATTACAATACATTCATTTTAATGTACTGTAAGTTACATATAGCTGGGTACTAAGGTACCAGCTAGGGTACTACGGTACCAGCTAATGGGGATCCTTAATAAACAATAAACATGTGTATGTACGAGCACTGTGTGGACATGCAGAGGTTTATTATAAAATCTGTTGCATTCAGGAGCTACAAAAAAAAACATAACACAGAGACACTGTTAAAGGTAAACATTCCATTTATTAAACGTCAAAATAATAAGAAAGGACCATCTGTAGTTTGACCAAATCTTTCAAAAACTGATTAATTTTACAAACATGGAAGTGAGAAAAGGCAGTAAATCCTTGTGCTGGAAAACCTGGAATCTGCTGTGCTTTTAATGGATGAGTAGTTAACTAGTTAAGGTGTCACTGATTCATGTTTCATGTTCAAGTCAAAGATCATATTTAATAGTTATTGTTTGATTACAAATACAGTCACAGTTTCTGCAATTTTGCATTTAATATAAAGAAGTGCCAGCCGCTGATTTGAAGAGTCATTGAGGTGTTCTGTGAGCTGTTCTTCTTCAGACAGCAGGCCTCATGTTGGAGTAGGAGTTTAGGACGGAGCCGTCCAGGTCGTTGGTGCTGTCCTGCGAGGCAGCAGACAGTATGGCCTGAAACAGAATGACTCTCTGTAGCAGATCAGCCATGAAGGGGAAGTTGTAAACCTGCTCAGTGGTGCGTCTGTCCTCCCCCAGCCCCTTCAGTGTCTGCTCCGCTGCCACGTACATCTCTTCACTGAAGTTTTCTCCTCCATTTGCTGCCACCATCTCGTCAATCTTCTTGATCAGCTGAACCACTTGGCGTCTGTCCCTCCTTTTCTTGTTGTTAAAGACGTGGTACCGGTTCCCGCACCTGTTTATCACCTCCCGAAGTTTCGGGTGGCCAGATTGTACATACTGCATGATGCTTTTGCCCTGCAGCTCGTCGCCCCGCGTGAACAAAACGATCATGTACTTAGACGCCTCGGGCCCAAAGATTTTCTCCAGGGCTTCCACGCAGTTTTGTTCTTCTTTGGTGAACCTGCCGACCTGTATGACCAGCAGGAAGGCGTGAGGGCCAGGGGACGACACCTGGATGCATTTTGCAATCTCTTTCTTTATGCTCTCTGCGCTTTTAGACGTATCCAGAATCCCTGGCGTATCGACCACATATATCTTCCTGTGACCCCTGACCCGTTCTTTCTCGCAGCTCACAGTCACAGACTGTGCACTCGCCGAAGAATAGAAAACATTTCTACCCACGATGGTGTTACCTACGGCACTCTTTCCGACCCCAGTTTTCCCAATCATAACAATCCTCAGTGGAGGACCTGCAAACACAAATACATTTAAACAGAGTAAAAATGTGTTGACAGCAAGATGCTGAAAGGAGATTAATAATGCTGACGAACCTCACCTTCAGGGATGGAGGAGTTAATACCCATCTCTCTATGTCCTGGACTCTATGGAGAATGAACAGAAACTGAACTCACCATTATTTCAGTGTGAAGCACTTTTCAGGACTCCGCCCACAGGGTGGATCAGCCTATATCAGTGTGGGTCAGACGGACAGACTCCAGAGCTGATCAAGAGACTCCAGTGATACCAAGCTGCTTCCTGCTCTCAACTAAGCTGCCAAAATGAATTTTGAAAGACATCCACCACGTAAGTGACGTTTCTTCTTTTCTTTTTTTAGTAGTTTGGGGAATTTGAAGGGGAAATTCATGCTCAGCATCCTAAACCCTGAGGCATCAAATGTGTTATAAAGATGTAACATTCCTCCATAGTGATTCTGACATGTGTTTGTTAATGTATATTAAATGAATGTGGATAGGGGATTTTGACACCGGACTGTATGCTAATAATAATCGTTTGTATTTATATACCTTTTTAGTCCTCCAACCACTCAAAGCACATTAAACTACATGTGTACATTCACCCATTCACACACACACATTCATACACTGATGGCCAAACAAGGTGCCACCTCCCCATCAGGATCGTATCGAATGCATATTCACACACCGACGGAAATTTGTGGTTCGGTATCTTGCCATGTGGGATCAAACCGCCTACCTCTCAATTAGAGGGCGATACACCAATATATGCACGTTAAATTCAAATTCATGATGACCGTCTATGACATTGTGTATTTCGTATTCCACTCTGAGTGGCCAATGAGCAAAGGCAATATTGCAATTATTTTGCTCTGACCTGGCAGGACTGTAAAAACCCTGTCCAATCAAATAAGTCGGGCCAGAGGAAATAATTGAATGGCCTTGCCTGTCTGTCCATGCTTACTTCCCAATTGGGCGCACTTTGCTGATCTCGAGCACTGGTTTGGCATTCTGGGGAGCGGCTTTGAACAGAGGGCTGAACAAAGAGTGCAGGGTTTTTTCTGGTTCGGTGATGCGTTCAAAGTTTTTCAAAATGACCTACTCTGCCTTTAAGTGATTCTAAGAATTTGAAGTTGCATCAAGATAAACAGCAGGTGGTGCTGAATCTCATCAACGAGATGACATAATTAAAGAGAACCTGTTCAACCTCAAACGCATAGAAACGAATATTACAAAAATCATTATCTTTGTATTTTTAGAAAAGTGAAGTCCCATGCCTTCTGGTGTCCCTCATGGACCTTATTTGGGAAAGATATACAGTAGTCAGTGGGAAGAGAAATAAACAAATGTTTTTGATCCTGTTTGAATTGTACCATGAATTAAACATAAGATGTTTGTTAATTGAAAAGAAAATGTAGTAAGTTTGTTGTAGAATAATTTAGTTTTGTGTGAACTACATCTCTTGTGTCACGTCACGTGTAACACAGCTAGACATTAGCTTGTCTTGCTAGCTAGCTAACTTAGATACGTTCCATTACTAATGTAGCCTTATCTTACCTGAAGTACTTTATTGCTCTACATCAAAATCCAATCATCTTCCTGCAAAACATAATATGATGCGTACATACGTAAGCGAGTACCAACCAATCTTAACCAATAATATCATAACATTTCCATCAATCAATCTGCAACTTTTAGCAACTAGAAAGGTGTGTGTAATTGAAAATGGGTCAGCTCATTGGGCAGTCAACTGCAGCACATTACACTGTATAAACATATAACTACGTATATAATTTGAGTCAATTAATATGCTGTTCACGAAACAATGTCTTTGCTTTTTGTCTCTATAGCATATCCGGAAAAGTTAACCGTCGCTCTGTTGGGAAAGAGGGTTCAGTTAAAGAACAGCATCGGAAGGATGATCCTCAGTAGTAACAGTGTTTTTCCTGCAATGTCAAGCAACTTTGTTGTGGAGGCCAACAATACATTCAAAATCATCAATACCCCTGACTTCTTTGAAGAGGAATGTCTGCACCCAGACCAGCTGATTATTGACTTCATGGCACATACTCATCCTGGCCCCAATCTGTTCATACTGGCCATAGACCCAGAAAATATCCAAGAGGAAAAAGTTGTGGCTCAAATCCTGAAACTTCAAGACACATTTGGAGACAAAATCACGGCACACTTGGTCGTCACGTTACCGGACATCGAAAACTTCAATTCCCTCAGCCATCTGAAATACAAGTTCAACACCCGGTTGTCAATCGCCAATGAAAATCTGGCCAGTGAATGTAAGAAGTGGTGTTCGGCCAATCAGCCATTCCTTTACGACTTCAAAAACTACAGTGAAGATGTTGTGATGAGAAGAAAGGCAGCCTTACAGAAGAGAAGGTAGGGAAGTCATTACTACTTAACAGGTAACAGGTTTCCCTTTATCCCTTTTAAGGCTTTCTACATTTACAATTAGTATTGTAAGTTTAATATACAATATAATCCATATTAGGTATTTTCAGCCCATCAGACTAGCAAACTAGCTGCATGAATCAATTTGCAAATTTTAGGCATAAATAATAACTAGAAAAGTAATTTCTGAACAAATTGCAGTGTGAATGCTGAATACTGAAAAACTGACACTACGGTGAATTGCGGGTGTAAATGTATCAGAAAGTGAAGAAGTTGAGATAATTGCAAAAAGCAGTGGGTTTAATTAGTATGAATGTCATTAAGGTGAAGTAGGAATATTTGAGTAGGGGGGAATGGTTAATTCGTATGAATGTTGTTGAAAAATTGAATAATACCAATGTATACAATACATGGAATATTTTAAAGTGTGCACTGTAATCTATGTGAAAATAGTGAAATACATAGTGAACAACTGTCTACTCATTTGAATGGGAAAATGTTGAGATTTGTCAAGATTTCTGGAACTCCACTCTATCTATTTTGTGTGCTCTGCACCTCATCTCAAAGATTTTTGTTGCCGTACTGTGTCAATACAGGAGATTTTTATTGGGTCCTTGACACTAACACTTCACCCAAAATTATCATGTATTGATAATTAGTATGAATGTATTTACTATTGTAAAGTGTTCGCCTTTTTATGTTCCTCCTCCGCCACCATACCTGTCACAGTTGTTGTTTCATATACTATTTGAGACCACCAGATTAGTATTTGAGCACCAGATTAACAGTACTTTAAACGTAAATAGAGATCTATATGCAAATCTATTCTATCTAATTGCCAATTAACACATCTCTATAAATATCCAGTCAGTGTTACATATTTGTTAAAATGACTCCCAATCTATTGCACAATCAAGTAGGAAAACATTAATTAAGGTTAAATTACAGTATTATGCTCAATAATTTTGAAAAGGCCACTTTCATAAAGCCACTGAGAAACTGGGATGAACACAAAGTAGCCCCCAAAGCAGGTGGGACATCTCTCTCCAACTCTCACCTTGTGATTTACAGTCATTATGATAACTTTTTCAGATATGATGTCCATCAGCTGCAGCAGCATCGGAGAGGTAAATATATGCTTTCAATTACCTTCAATTGTACTTGGTTGTAAAATGCAGACAGCCCATTGTTTTCCAACAAGCTTATTATTCCGAAACCCCAAAAACCCAAAAGATGTGACATTAGATCTAAAGACAAGTGCCTTTTGTTCCAGCAGGAAAAAGTCATATGACATTAGTATATACAGTATAATATCATGACCAAGACATAATTTTGCATAGTAATAAGCCATGTGTTTATGGTCATGCAAGGAGTGTCTTTGGGCCCTTCGTGGCGCAGCGCACGGCGGCGCAGGGTGGCGGAGCCGGTGCAATGCAAGTTTCGACCCGCGCAGCCTTGCGCACGGTCACTTTGTCAGTTTGGTGGATCGCCTGCGCCAAGATGGGTGTGGCGGCGCAGCAGCAACCTGATCTACTCTTGGCGTGAGGCACAAGGCGCAAATAAAGTCCATTCATTCAAGGCGAATCACAGCTGGCGCAGTGGAAGTTTGGCTGACGGCTCGCAGTGCGTACACGTCACTGAGACCTCACAGGCAGGTTTCCACAGTTCCAGGCACATTTAAATGCAATACATAATCACAACAAACACTATTTAATGCAACTAATGAATCAACACGTGAATTTATATCTATATAGATTGTCCCGTCACATCTGACGTCAGATCAAAGGCGGATGGCACGAGTAACGGAAACTCAGCCTCTCGGACCAAAACATCTCCCTCTCTCTCTCTGTTTTTTATAATATCTGGCATTGTTATTATTATGATACGCGCGCACAGCGCGTGATGCCGCGTGGTGGGAGCGGCGGCGCTGCTTCTGTCATCGGGTTGTCAAGTGACGGAATCTTGCACTGAACCTCCCCTAACGCATTAAAGGTGAGGAGAGGAGCTCATTTGATTGGTGAAGATCTGAATCGGCTGTATTAATCCCAGTCCACGCCTCGTCTCCTCCTCGTCTTTCACTCACGCCTTCTTCTCCTCCCTCTTTCCCACTTGCGCCGGTGGGCGAGACGGGAGGTGTGCCTGCGCGAGCCTGCGCGGTGCACGAAACTTCTAGTCCAGGCGGACACACCCCGTCGGCGCGGCGCAGGTGCGCTGAAAGCTGACTGCGCCTGGTCTACGAAACTAGGGCCCTAGATCTAAAGACTGTTTGTTGGACAAACCATAATTCCGAAAACAAGTGCCTTTGGTTCCAGCAGGAAAAAGTTATATGACATTTGTATATACAGTATAATATCTTGACCAAGACATAGGGCCCTAGTTTCGCGTGCCATCCGCCTTTGATCTGACGTCAGATGTGACGGGACAATCTATATAGATATAAATTCACGTGTTGATTCATTAGATGCATTAAATAGTGTTTGTTGTGACTATTTATTGCATTTAAATGTGCCTGGAACTGTGGAAACCTGCCTGTGAGGTCTCGGTGACGTGTGCGCACTGCGCGCTGGTCCGCCAAACTTCCACTCCGCCAGCTGTGATTCGCATTGAATGAATGGACTTTATTTGCGCCTTGCGCCTTGCGCTGAAAGTAGACCAGGTCGGAGCTGGCGAGCTTTCAGCGCAGTCTCCGCGAGGCTTTTTGCCACGAAACTTCCACTACGCCAAGCTGAATCTGTGACGCCTCCCCCTGCTGCGCCGTCACACCCATCTTGGCGCAGGCGATCCACCAAACTGCTAAACTGACGTGCGCAAGGCTGCGCGGGTCGAAACTTGCACTGCGCCACCCTGCGCCGACCAGCGCTGGTCTACGAAACTAGGGCCCATAATGTTGCATAGTAATAAGCCATGTGTTTCTGGTCGTGCAAGGAGTTTGTTTTTATATAAGAAATCATGACCAAGACATAATCTGGCTTTCAATCCAAAGGGACATGTATTAGATAGGGCTGTCAGGCAATTAAAAAAAAATAAAAAATCTAATTAATTTGTAATTAATTAATCTAATTAATCGCATTTTAATCTCATACCTGCTAAAGGTACCCAAATAAAAAATTCGAAGACATTACAAAATTGTATTGCATGACTGATCAATTGAATACACTAAGAAGAGAAGATTTGAAATCCACATTTTTATTATTGAAGTGTGTTTCATAAATGAAATTTAAAAGAAAATGGCATTATAACTGACATTAAATTCTACCCCATATTCTGAACATATGTTGAGCAGCTCCTGAAACCCAGCACTAGAGGGAGAAATGATTGCCAGATCATCCGCATACATAAGATGATTAACAATGGTATTTCCTATCACGCATCCCGTTTTACATCTTCTCAACTGGTCTGGTAGATCATCCATATAAACATTAAACAGGCAAGGTGACAGTAGCCCATCCTGACGGACTCCGTTACTCACCCCAAATGGAGCAGAGACTACATTCCCCCATTTTATTTGCATGCACTGATTGGCATACCAATAAACCAAAATCCTTAGGACACTGTCAGGCACGTCCCTCTGACTCAATTTTGAAAACAATTTATGATGGTTTATACGATCAAATGCCTTAGATGCATCTATAAAACCAATTAAAACTGAAGAATTCTGTCTTTTATATCTATCAGCAATTTCCTTTAAAGCATAAATACATAAATCTGTTCCATGTTTAGCCTTAAATCCAAACTGGTTATCAGAGGTGTGTACATAAACAGACACTCTATTTAATAATATGCTCTCCAAGACTTTGGACAGCACACTGGCTAAAGCAATTGGTCGGTAGTTGTCCAGGCTGCCCACCTTGCCGGCTTTATTCTTAATGACAGGGACCAGAGTTACCGATAACATAGAGTCTGGTAGCACTCCATGGGTCATAAAACTAGTAAAACAAATAGCTAGAAGAATTGCTGCTCTTGGGCTAGCATATTTAAGATGTTCTGCTGAAATTTTATCTGACCCACATGCCTTGTTATCAGCTAACTGTGCAATAGCTTGTAGTACTTCGTTGACTGTGATTTGCACAGTATCACCACTGGAAATCTTGCCTAAGATTAAGATTCAAGATTCATAGGGTTTATTGTCATATGCACAGTAAAGAAACGTGTAACCCTCTACAATGAAATTCTTCATTTGCTGTTCACAGAATGCCAAAAATGTAACATCTAAGTATAAAAAATAGATAAATAGTATTAAAAAAAAGGCAGCATGTGAGACAGATAAAAACAACAATAAAACTGTGTGGGCAAATTTGTATTTTTAGAGCAATGGGCCTTCAGAGCAATGGGTGTTTGTTTTCAGGGTCACAGGCTGTAAAACAAAAAGGCTTTGAGTCATAAGGCGCATTTAAAGGACAATTGAGGGTTTGGAGAAATGGGCAGTCAGAACAATGGCATTGCACCTGTTAAATGTCAACATGCTGAAGGGATGAAGATAATGAAGTAGACAATAAAGAATGAAAAAGAGCTATGCTCCACTTTCTCAACTGCAGACAGCTGGGCCATCATGGCATTAGGTGGATTTTTGTTATCATAAAGCCTCTGAAATTATGAAGAGGTAGTTCTGAAGACATTCGGTCATCTAAAAAGCAGTTCAGCTGAAGCATACTTCAAATCTTGAACCTCGAATGTCAAGCATTGTATTTAAAATCCATTCCCTGGTTCTACTATTAGGACCAGAGAACAACATTTTATGATGTAGGGTCTCCATCCATCCGTCCATTGTCTACCGCTTATCCTGTATTCAGGGTCGCGGGGGGGGGCTGGAGGCGATCCCAGCTGTCATTGGGCGAAGGCAGGGTACACCCTGGACAGGTTGCCAGTCTATCACAGGGAGACATGTAGAGACAAACAACCATTCACACTCACATTCACACCTACGGGCAATTTAGAGTCATCAATGAACCTATCCCCATCCTGAATGTCTTTGGACTGTGGAAGGAAGCCGGAGAACCCGGAGAGAACCCACGCTTACACGGGGAGAACATGCAAACCCCACACAGAAGGAACCCGGGCCGACACGGGAATCGAACCCAGGACCCTCTTGCTGTGAGGCGAGAGTGCTACCCACTACAGCCCTATGTAGGGTCTCTACATCCTTAAATTTTCATTCAGTTTGCCAATGTTTGTTAGAGCAACAAAGGTCATAGAGCATCAGCAAGCTGTGAGAAAAGTGTAATGTATAAATAAAAGCTGTTTAAAAAAGGAATTGTGTTTATTTAAACAGCAGTATTTATGTTGCATCTTCACAGATTCCTACAGGAGCCGGTCCACCTCACAACATCCCTTCGCTGCACCTGACCGAGCAGCAGCACCTGAACATCACATCGGTACGCCGTAGGAGTTACGATATGCCACATATATCAGAACATAATAAGATAGTCACTGCGAAAAAATGAAAATGTCCATCTGTGTTTTGCAGCATCCCTTTGCTAATAATGCATAATTCAGATGTAAAACAATGCTGAGGTATTAAAACATGTAAGATTATCAGCAAAGTTTACTGTCAGAGCTTCGAATTGTTTGGGAAGTGTTGATGAAATTATTTTGACAAAACACTGAAATCTTAACTGAAATATTATATATTATTATAACTGTATCCTCCAGGTAACAGTACCAGTGATACTTCAGATGACATTTTTAACATCGTTCTGCTGGGACTAAGTGGGACTGGAAAGAGTGCATCAGCAAACACCATCCTGGCTGCTGGGCACTCCAAGCTGGCCTCAAAAGATCTTTTTAAATCCGAGTCAAGCTCCTTGCCCATCACCACCCAGTGTCAGACCACAATAGTGGACAAGCCATTCGGGATGAAGGTCAGACTGGTCGACACTCCAGATTTCCTTCACAGCCAATTCGAAAACTCCCAGAGAGAGGTCGAGGAGTGTAAGAAGTACTGTCAGCGGGGCCGATGCATGGTGTTACTTGTGTTGCAGCTAGGCCGGTTCACTGACGCTGAGAGAGGAATATTGCAAGAGCTGGAAAACAAGATTGGTTGGAATATCAGGGAAAGCACAATTGTCCTGCTTACCCACGGAGAGGACCTGGATGGAAGTCTGGAGCAGTGTATTAACGCAAATTATCACCTCAAAAGCATTATTGAACAGTGCGGCAAGCGTTACCACCTATTTAGCAACCACTCCAAGAATTCAAAGCAAGTCATACAACTCATCAAGAAAATTCAGGATTCTAACAAGACTTTCCCCATAGTTAACAAAAACAAAGCAACGTGCTGTTTATCATAGCTTGACTAAATGTGCAGATCTACAACCACAAGGGTTGGTTTACGACAGTGGCATCAATCCAAAATCGACAGCTGTAGTAAACGGATAAAAAGGATGCTGAAATAACTCCGGACTATTGAGTTGTAAAAAGTCTGAGGTCATGCTTTGTTGGGTCTTTCTTGGCAGCAAACCACTTTTAAAATGCTGGTATTTCTGAAAGGAGCTCTGATGATCGGTGCTATGCTATGCTAACATAGTCACTGCTACATCAAAAGCCAAAGTAACATATAGTTTCTTCTGGTCTTTGCATTGACTTTGTGTGTAATCATGGCGAAAGTTTGGTGAGAACACACTAACGTGCTTTTTGGAAGAAGTGATTTTTTTTTAATGCAGTACAACAAGAGGAAGAGCACCGCACTGTGAAGCTAAATTTACACAGTAGAAAAAAGGTGGAATTAGAACTTCTGGGTCCATTATGTGATAGACTTTCCCCACAGACTTACATTGGGATATAGACGTCTATGACTCAGCGTATAATTTGTTGGGCTTTTTTGGTAAATCAACTCCCATTACAAACAATTAAATAGCTCTTAAAATTATTAGGTGGTAAAAGTTGTAAAATTCCCTGAAGGCCACATTTACAGTGATTGTCCACTCATGTGGATGAGACTGAGACTCAGTAGACGGGAGGCAGGGTTAAAGTAACCTTAGTGCGCTTGTTCTATGGGCCACCTCCACCGCTGTATCCAGTTCTCTTCATATCATCCATGGCTTCAATGGTAACAGTACATATAAAAATGGCTGCAGCTCTAACCATTCTGCTACATTGATTTGAATGGGAATGTCAGTTCTGCTCCTATTTCATTTTGATGGTTTACATTTAATACATGTATGGGAAACAAATCAGCCCTAGATAACTCCGCAGTCTGAGACGGAGAAAAGGTTTGAAACCAGTTATAAAGTCTTTACATTGGCTGCCTGCAAGTTTACAAATTGATTATAAAATCTTTTTACTTGTTTTTAAAGCACTCCCATGGTGTCATCACTTATTTTACTGCATCCAAGCTGACATTTTTAGTCTATTGTATTACTGTACTCACCACTATTTTATTGTATTTAAGTTGTTTATTAAAGTTATTGAATTCCACTTTATTAATATAGTTTCATTTTATGCTGTTTTACTACTATTATCGTCATTATAGCATTTAATTCTATTGTATTTCATTGTATTGTGTGCATTTGTATCATATTTTAATAAAATAATGTGTATTTTCGGTTGTTTTCCTGGCCCACACTTGTTCTTATTTTCAGCTATGAAGGTGAAGCGATTTGAACGACACTAATTTGTGTGAACGCTGCTTCACAAATAAAGCTTGATTGACTGGTTGATTGTGGTTGGCACGCTATCCTCTGACATGCTAGCCAGGTCCTTCCTGGCACTAGCTAACTCAGCAGGTTAGACTGACTTAGAGTTTGGGCAAAGAATTCAAGTGGGCGTCGACATTCAAAACTTTCCACATACTGCAAATACAACAGAGAGGATACATATATAGGGCAGACTGGGGATGTTTGTAATTTTGTCTGTATGTTTTAGCTCTTTTAAGATGTAAGTGTGTTCAAACAGTGTGACAATGTAGTTACATTTGTCTGCTATTAAATGGTGCAGCTGTTATCCCTGCAACACAAATGCAGGTTTAGTCACAATCACAATCAAGGAGTGAAATCTTACAATCCACCCCATGGTCCACCTTAGTTGTAACATACCCTGGGGTGAAATATAACATGAAAAAAAAATTATGACAAAAACTTGGTATTGAAAAGTGTTTCATTCAGAAATTCAATGTTAACATAATTGACTCCACAGTCAACTGTCAGTGGGATTATAACAAAGTAGAAGCGATTGGGAACAACTGCAACTCAGCCAAGAAGTGGTAGACCACGTAAAATGAAGGAGCGGGGTCAGTGGATGCTGAGGCACATAGTGCACAGAGGTCACCAACTTTCTGCAGAGTCAATCGCTACAGACCTCCAAAACTTCATGTGGCCTTCAGATTAGCTCAATAACAATGTAGAGCTTCATGGAATGGGTTTCCATGGCGATCAGCTGCAAGATCCAAGCCATACATCAGCAAGTGCAATGCAAAGCGTTGGATGCAGTGGTGTAAAGCACGCCGCCACTGGACTCTAGAGCAGTGAAGACACATTCTCTGGAGTGACCAATCACGCTTCTCCATCTGGCAATCTGATGGACGAGTCTGGGTCTGGCGGTTGCCAGGGGAAAGGTACTTGTCTGACTGCATTGTTCCACGTGTAAAGTTTGGTGGAGGGGGATGATGGTATGGGGGTGTTTTCAGGAGCTGGGCTTGGCTTCAGCATACGAAGAGATGTTGGTTTATTCCATGCTCACAACTTTGTGGAACAGTTTGGGGATGGCCCCTTCCTGGTCCACGATGACTGTGCACCAGTGCACAAAGCAACTTCCATAAAGACATGGATGAGAGAGTTTGGTGTGGATGTGTCAAGCCTGGACTAAAAAGAGAACTCAGATGCAGGGCAGAATCAAAATTCAATAGGCCTTTATTCTGTGATTCAAGGCATCAAGACAAAAAAAATCTAAACCTGACTACACTTAATATCAGTGGATAAAAAAAATAAAGAAAACAAGAAAGTACCAGAAAAACTAAAAGGCAGGCACTGGGGAGCGGACCCCCGGAAGGCTGCGTGGAGCAGGCGTCGGACAGTCCCTGTCGGGACTGTTTTCTGGTGACGGACGGGCCTCCGCCTGGACAGGTGATTGACGAGCCTCCTGCTGGACAGGTGATGGACAGGCCTCAGGCTGGACTGGTGACGGATGGGCCTCCACTTGGACTGGTGATGGAGGGGCCTCCGCGTCGACAGGTGAGGGATGGGCCTCCGACTGGACAGGTGACGGACGGGCCTCTGCCTGGACAGGTGACGGACGGGCCTCAGCCTAGACTGGTAATGGACAGACCTCAGTCTGGACTTGTGACGGATGGGCCTCCGCATGGACTGGTGATGGACGGGCCTCCGCCTGGACTGGGGATGGACAGGCCTCCACATGGACAGGTGATGGACGGACCTCTGACTGGACAGGTGATGGACGGGCCTCCGACTGGACAGGTGACAAACGGACCTCCGACTGGACAGGTGATGGACGGGCCTCCGACTGGACAGGTGACGGACGGGCCTCGGCCTGGACTGGTGACGGAAGGACCTCAGCCTAGACTGGTGACGGACGGGCCTCAGCCTGGACTGGTGACGGACGGGCCTGCAATTGGACTGGTGACAAACAGGCCTCCAACTGGACAGGTGATGGACGGGCTCCTGACTGGACTGGTGATGGACGGGCCACCACCTGGACTGGTGGAGGACGGGCCTCCACCTGGACTGGTGACAGTTTGGCCTCCGTCTGGACTGGTGACGGACGGGCCTCCGCATGGACTGGTGACAGACAGGCCTCCGCGTGGGCTGGTGATGGACGGGCCTCCCCCTGGACTGGTGGAGGACGGGCCTCCACCTGGACTGGTGACAGTCTGGCCTCTGTCTGGACTGGTGATGGACGGGCCTCCGCGTGGACTGGTGACGGACAGGCCTGCGCATGGGCTGGTGATGGACGGGCCTCCGCGTGGGCTACTGACGGACGGGCCTCCGCATTGGCTGGTGATGGACAGGCCTCCGCTTGGACCGGTGAAGGACAGGCCTCCACCTGGACTGGTGACGGTCGGGCCTCCGTCTAGACTGGTGATGGACGGGCCTCTGCATGGACTGGTGACAGACAGGCCCCCGCGTGGACTGGTGATGGACGTAACGGAGGGGCTTCTGCCTGGGCTGGTGATGGACAGGCCTCCGCTTGGACTGGTGACATACGTAACGGAGGGGCCTCTGCCTGGACTGTTGCGGGCTGGGCACCCATGAGCAGCATAAGGGAGACTCGCTTCCTTGAGCCGCCCCTTCTCTTCGAGGCCTGTGGCGGACTAGCCAACTGCCGGTTAGCCAGCTGGACGCTCCTTGGCCCTCCCAGGGCCAGGCGAGTACCCCGGGAAAAAAATTGCTGGTTCCTTTTTGGGGCTTGGTCGTTCTGCCTCTGAGGGGGTCTTACTGGCCAGTGCGTACTGTCAGGCCTGGACTAAAAAAAGGACTCAGATGCAGGGCAGAATCAAAATTCAACAGGCTTTTATTCTGTGATCCGAGGCTTCAAGACAGAGACAAACAAATAGGCTGTGAAACCTAAACCTGACTACTACTCCTTGCAGGTCTTCCGAAAAAAACTGTCAGGCAGCTACAGCTTGTTCAGAACGCTGCTGCTAGAGTTCTTACAAAGACCAAAAAATGTGAGCACATTACACCAATTCTTAAATCCTTACATTGGCTCCCTGTATGTCAGAGGATTGATTTCAAAATCCTCCTGCTCACATATAAATCACTACATGGTCTAGGACCGAAGTATATCACTGATATGCTCCCACTACATAAGCCCTCTAGACCACTAAGATCTTCTGAGACCAATCTGTTAGTGATTCCCAGAGTAAACAACAATCACGGGAGAGCATCATTTAGTCACTATGCAACAAATGGCTGGAATAAACTTCCTGAAGATGTAAGACTTGCCCCAACTCTGACCACTTTTAAAACTAGACTGAAAACTTTTATGTTCACCATAGCTTTCTGCTAAATCTTTTAATGTCTGCACTGTTTTTAATTATTGCAAATATGTTTTTATTCTATTTTCTTTCTGTAATGCATTTTTAAAATTTTTATTATTTTCTTTTAATTCTTCTATTTTTCTTTTCTTTTTTCTTCTCACTTTGTTTTATGATGTGAAGCACTTTGAGTCTGCCTTGTGTATGAAATGTGCTATACAAATAAAGTTGCCTTGCCTTGCCTTGCCTACACTCATAAGAAGCAGATAAACAAAATAAAGAAAACAAGGACTAAATTAAAAACCTCACCAATGGTGGGAACTCAACACGACTCGGAAAAACAAACTAAAAGACTAAGTACCAGAAAAACTAAAAAGGCTAAACAAAACTTCTCTCACAAGGGAGGAAAACTCAGGCTATGAAAACAGGCTACTCTAAGATACAAAAGAACAAAGAAATCAAAATCGCTCCAAAATGGAGGAAGGTAAAAAGGCAAACTAATGGGTTGCTAGTTCATTGCACAACTAGCTAGCTAGCTTTAACGTTATATTACCAGTCAAGAAGAAAAGTAGCCACCTCAGCTTTTCAGTCTTTGAAACTCCTTCAGGTGACTCCGACAATCAAATGCTGAACCAATGTTCACTCTGGTGTTGCTCCTCATTTTGTCACTTAGCACTTGGGACTGGTACCCAAAGGCCGCCCACTTACCGTCAAACTGAGCCATTTTCCCGTTTTTTCCACACTAACTGGCAACCCCAAAGACTCTTGAGCCCTGACTACGCAGAGATGCCACGTGATACCAACGTCATTATTCTATTGGCTCACAAGCCTTGCTAGAAGCTGCAGCCACACATCTACAGAGAGGTAAACAAAACATTCATGATGGACTGACAATTTTTTTTTTTTAATGATTAATTCACTATCAAAACATTTTTTTTCCACAAGAAGTGATACTTTGATTCTGCACTTTTCTAAAAGCCCTGTGGATTCTCTGTATTCGTTGAATAAAAATGTTATCAATATGACTTTTAACATTTCAAAATAATTATAAAGCTGAACAAACTATGTAAACCTGTTACATGTGGTTACAACATACCCAGACTCTTGTTGTCATGAACTGACAGCTACCTTACAGCTAACAACTAAAACATTAGCACTAACAACTTGCATGGAAAATAACTCCATAGACAGCTTGATGATTTAAACTACAAAGCAGACGATGCTTTCTAAAAAAAAATTACTTTCTTACCTCAAAATGAGTTTATTCCCTGTAAAACTGTCTGTGTGCCACAGAGTGCACCTTCCTCACATGTTGAGGACTAAACTGAGCATGTGCAGAGTGAATCAGATGATTATCATGTTCTTGATCAGAGATATTAGAAGTGTGACAATTGGCCCGTGTTACAACCATCCCCAGTTTCCCCTACTAATACTAAAAAACAGACACTGGTGTATTGTTACGTGTTGTGGAATATTAAAATAAAATAATAAAAAGAGGAAAACAAAAATGCAACATCTTTTAATGTCTGGAGAAATTGAACTGGTGAAAAACCGGAGAAGGGATTGCTGACTGAACGGTTTGATTTGTTCACAGCTGTCGTTTTTAATGTGCGATCGTTCATCTGCACACATACATCTACCTGATAGCTGTCTCTGAAATGTGTTTCGCAATCAGGAAAGCTGTTCAGCAAGACATTTCACATTGTTCAGCTGTTAGTGTTGCAAAGCACCACCATGTCACTTCATACAGCCGTCTTAGGGTCAACCTGTATGTCCTCTATGTAGACAGGGTTTAGCAGTGTTTTACTACACTGTACCCACGGCTTCAGTGGAATTAACCGATTTTTTAAAATCAGTTTTTGCATTTCTGGATCGCAGCTGATAACAATCTTAAAGCCTTAAAGACTTTCAGCTTAAAACTGATTTCTCATTATTATGAGTCATGGGATCCTACACAAGCATACTGTTTTCTGCCAAAGTTTGAACAGCTTTGGTTATTTCACATGAGAGTTTTATATATTTTGTTTCTCTGTGCTTTTTTCCCACCCAAAACGTGTATGCTTATAAAGTATAGTATTTAATGTTATAGAGTAGGCTAATGATTAAGATTCCAAAACACATATTCAGAGGTTGGAACATTTAGGGGATATCAATCTTAGTATTTTTCTCTTTTCAGAACGTGTGGCTGTTTTTGTGTTTTCTGTTATTGTCCACCAGGTGTCGCCATTGACCGATTTACTGACCTGCCGTCTCCCTCAGGTCTGTGAAGGGTAGATGCCGGCCGCAACATCCGGTCCTTAAAAAAAAAAAATGAAATCCTGAAAACATTTAATTGGGTCAACATTTAAATTAAAATGTAATAATGTAACATTTTCGCTACTAGCATGGGCATTCTCTGACAATATTAAAAAACATGGAAAACCTGTATCCTGTATATAATTTAAATTCAAATACAGTATAATTAATTATATTGTAATTATATTGTTGCCAAAAAAGAAAGAAAGAAATTAAACCAAACAACGGGAATTACATGATGGACATGTAAAGATAATACAATAATGAAACAACAAAAAGGAAGTTACAGAAGCAAAAAAAAAAAAAAAAAAAAAAAACTACATGTGAACCAGGAATAACACGTTGTTCTGTGTGTGTTTTTATTATTTTAATTGCACAATCAAAAACGGTATACGTCATATTCAAGGGAATACATTTTACAATAATAAAACAAACTAAAGGTAAAACAACAAACGTGGTCAATCAAGAATCAATATTTTATTCATAAAGGTGATGGCCTTTTGAGTTGTATTACACTTTAAATATACAGTAACTTGTATGGTATTATCTTGTTTAAGTATACAGCAAAAGCTGGCAAAGTTTTAAAGAAATTACATTTGGAGTGAAATACTAAAAAAAAGAAGGATTTCTTTTATATATATATATATATATATATATATATATATATATATATATATATATATATATATATTATATATATATATATATTTATTTACTTTTACAGTACAACAAAGTTGACAAACAGAAACAAAAACAACAACAGCAACAACAACAACTGCAAAAGTTGAGTGGAAGTTCATGAATACATTCATAAAACACCCCTCCTACACACACACACATACACACACACACACACACACAAACACAGAGTGGTCCCGTTCTGAGACTGGCAGGGCTGGGGACATAGTCCACCAAGACCGGGCACCACACAGAGAGTGCTTAAAAGGGAAAATTGAGGCTATCATTCTGCCCGTTCACAATAAAATGCAACATTTTAACATTTGGAAACATTTAATCCTGTTCTCTTCCACCTGTAGAGTGGGAAGAGAGAGTCAACAAGCCTGGTCCAGTGACCACCTTTCTTTCAGGAGTGACATGATTTGACTCGGGGGATCTGTGTGGTAATGCCCAGATCTTGCAGAGCAGAGGCTGCTTGTTCCATAGAAGCAAGTTCCAGAAAATCCTTCTGCCAGTTATCTATATCAAAACAATTTGGTTTCTTCACTTTCCAGTTCATAAGAATTAGTCGTTTAGCTGAAAGGAAGGCTAGGTTTAACAAATGTTGACGTTTTTTTGTGGTTGCTCCCTCTATCTGTTTTCCCAGAAGGCCCACTGCTGGTTCCAATGGGAAGTTGATTTTAAATAATTTACATAAATAATCTCTGATTTTTAACCAAAATGTCCGTGTTTCTGGGCAATGCCACAACAAGTGGATGAGGGTTCCATTCGTTCCACACCCATGCCAACACTTATCTGTAACACCATTATTCATTTTCTTAAGTTTATGTGGGGTGATATAGGATCTGAACAGAATCTTAATTTGTATGATTTTATACCTGACACATTTTGAAAGATTGTTTGAGCGGTTCAGAATAGTTTCCCATTGTTCTGTTGTTAAGTGTATGCCCAAATCTTTCTCCCATTGTGCTTTTATAACTTTAAAACTGATGCAAGAAGAAGTGTAACATAACAGCCTATAGATTTTGGATACCTTTCCACTGCCAGAGACTGCATCCCTGAAATTAATATCTAAGAATTCATTATCTGCTAACATATTTGCGAAGCTTTGCATGATGGGCTTGATTTGAAGATACTGGAATATATCCGAGTTATCTAAACCAAATTTCTTCTTGAGTTCCTTAGAGGAGAGCATTTCTCCATTGTTTCCCAGGATTTGACCGAGGTTGGTGATGTTTTTTTCTTGCCATGAGTCATTGCTAATAGGTTTCCCACCGGCCTTAAATACTGGGTTGTCCCATATGGGGCATGAAGGTAAAGCTAGACCATTCATTTTGAGTTGTTTGTGTATTTCAATGAAAATTTTACACGAGAATTAAATTAAGGGATTTTTTATGATTTTATTAGATTTGGTGAGGTACAAAAGTGAGGCTAAGGAGATATTCTTACAGTTCACAGTGACAAGTTTCTGTTCGAGCCATCTCCAGCTACCCGGGACTGCCTGCTCCTTCTCGTAGGCCCAGGATAAGGGATATACACCATTATACGCCAAATAATAAGTATGAATATCTGGTATCCCTAGTCCACCCTTTTTCGTGGGGATGGATAGTTTTTTTCAGACTAATTCTAGGTTTTTTACCTTTCCATACAAATAAAGAAAATAATGTATTGATTTCTCTGAACCATCTCTGGGGGACTTCTAATGGGATGGCGGAGAAGAGAAATGCTATTCGTGGGAGCACATTCATTTTGAGTACTTCTGCCCTCCCCCACAATGATAATGGTAAATTTGTCCATCTGTTCAAATCGTCCCTCACAGTTTTTAATAATTTAGGGCCGTTTAGCTCGAAAACGTTATCAATCGGGGATGTAATATTGATACCAAGATATCGCATACTATCGGATTTCCAGACAATAGCTGTTGAAATCAAATGACCTGAGTGTGTGAGACGATTCAAAGAGATGGCCTCGCTCTTTGACCAGTTGATCTTGTAACCACTAAACGCACCAAAATTACTGATGAGTTTAAGCAGATGGGGCACAGAAAGAGCAGGTCTAGACAATGTCAGTAAAATATCGTCCGCGTAAAGATTAGCTTTAAAGTCATAATCAAAAAGTGTGATACCTGTTATACTCTGATTTTTCCTGATAGCACAGGCAAGGGGCTCAAGTGCTAGGGTGAAGATAGCTGGGGAGGCTGGGCAACCCTGTCTGGTGGATCTAAAAAGCTGAAAAGGGGGTGAGATTAAACCATTAGTTTTGACACATGCGACCGGATTGTGATAGAGGGCCTTGATCCATTGTATGCATACTGGTCTGAAACCATACTTGGTCAAAATATAGAACAGATAAGACCACTCTATCCGGTCGAATGCTTTCTCAGCATCAAGAGAAATTGCAACCGCAGGATGTTGAAGAGATGCAGCCTCTGACATTACATGAAACAGTCTTCGCATATTATGGGCAGAATAACGACCAGCAATAAAACCAGCTTGGTCCAAATGGATTAGTGATGAGATGACTTTCGCTAGGCGCATTGCACGAGTTTTTGCGAAGATTTTATAATCACTATTTTAAAGGAGGATTTCTTAATATTCCCAAATGCTTTGTATTTCCAAATGACAGCATGGGAGTAGTTCACGGTACACTGTTGGACAGCAACAGGAAGTCTTCATTTCGCACCGCTCTACAGGCGATCTTTGATGCGTCGTCATCTTTACGTCGCGACTCACTCTGATGACGTAGACAGAGCGCGACAAGGCAGCCCTGTGGCTCCGGAGTTGGCAGCAACGGCAGGAACCCAGAGATGGCTGCGCCCACGGAGCGGTGCCTCGGCGGTGGCGGGGCGTTTGCTGGGGGTCCGCGGACGGTGAAGCCTTGGTGGCGGCTCGCGGTGCTCCTGTTCTCGCTGACCTCCCTCCCGGCGGTCACCGCGCTGGTGGAGGGCCTCTACTGCGGCACCGAGGTCTGCTACGATGTGCTTGGCGTCACCCGGGAGGCCGCCAAGGTGGAGATCGCCCGTGCTTACCGGCAGCTGGCCCGCCGATACCACCCGGACCGGTTCAGGCCGGGAGATCCCAGCTTGGAGGGGGAGACCCAGGAGTCCGCCCACAAGAAGTTCCTGCTCATCGCGACCGCGTATGAGACGTTAAAGGTCCGAGACTCTGTCCAAGTTTTCATTAGGGTTTTCGTGTGTGTGTGTGTGTGTGTGTGTGTGTGTGTGTGTGTGTGTGTGTGTGTGTGTGTGTGTGTGTGTGTGTGTGTGCGTGTGTGTGTGTGTGATACTCTGTCCATTAACGTTGGATTGTATTTGGTGGTGATCATCGTTTGCTCACCAAGGTACGCTCAGGAGACAGCTGTTTGTGTCCCTGGTGTGAACCAATATAATATATTTATATATATATATATATATATATATTTATATATATATGCCTTCAATAAACCTTTCCCTTCTCTCTAAATACTTGTTAGCATTCCTTTGTCCTTACAATATATATATATATATATATATATATATATATATATATATATATATATATATATATATATATATATATAAATATCCCTTCCTTAATAATTTGTATATTTAACTGCAATACTACCATTATTACATACATATTGTGATGTTTTACATTTATCTCCAGGTGTTTTAACATCTCAGGTCACATCCTTGTTTTTTTACGATTAGTGGTATTACTGCATGACTGTAACAGGATCTGAGTGGTATCCTGTTTGTTTTGAACGCAGCATTAGACATAAAATACAGATCGCTTTGTTAACAGCGTGATGAAATCGAAAAATGATGTTGGAACCAGGTTTGTCTGAACTCCTCCTGCAGGTCCTCACAACGGAGACCTTCAGGTAAATTAATGTCTCTGTACCTGTGTGCAGGATGAGGAGACTCGGCGGGACTACGACTACATGCTGGACCATCCCGAGGAGTACTACCAGCACTACTACACTTACTACCGCCGGCAGCTCACTCCCAAAGTGGACGTCAGGATCGTCATCCTGGTCACCATCTGTGCCATCTCCATCTTCCAGGTATGAATGCTGCCAGCAGCAAACTGTTTTTAATTTATTTATTTTTTAGACAAAATAACACAGTAACCAAACATAAGTCACAATAACCAACACACACTTAACAATTAAGCATACTACAACAAACATAAACACAACACAACAAAAACATCCATGTCAGCACAAATATCATCAGAGACCATCTGTTCCAAAAATCAAACTAGCTTCTTACCAGCCTTCCTCTTCAATAAACCTTTCCCTTCTCTCTAAATACTTGTTAGCATTCCTTTGTCCTTACAATATATCCCTCCAAAGTAAAGTAACGTTTGATAAACGTTCTACAATGACTGATATGCAAGGAATCCACATCGACAGTGGTGATCATCGTTATTTAACCCTGATACACTCCTCACGGAAGGAAGACTCCTCAATTTGCTGCGATCGCACCGTTTATACCATGGATGCCACGACACCGCTTTTTCATGTCTGATACCTTGACCTTGAGCATCTGCAGATACCGATACTAGTCCGACACCATCTTTTTCTTAAAACGACTAAGCTGTTAAAAATACATTTGTCTGGATGCACATTGCTTAACTCACCATCTACAAAGCATCATGCAGAGATTGTGAAACAAATATTCTCAGAGCAGATGCACATGTCCAGGCGGACATACGTTCTCATTATTATTATTATTATTATTTGTGATCACATTTTTTTTATTGATTATATTATTATGATTGAATCTATTATTATTATATTGGGAATTATTTTAAAAAGCCGCTGGTGCTCAGGAAAAGGTGCTATGTGGACACAGCTCCTAATGACGTTGTCACTCATCGGGCCATAGCTGTGTACTTTCCAGTACTGAGACAAGAGTGTGTGGATGAAGCATTAAGGTGTTAAATGATTACTATTTTATACTTTTAATTTGTCTCTACTTCAGTGAGTCGATTTAGTCTCCACAGCAACGGTACACATAAAAACGTCCCGTTTCGACCGTCATTCGACGATTTGAATTTGTACTCCCGTTTCTATGGGCGACACATAAACAGGTGTGAACACGGTCAGGTAAAGCTCTCACCTCCCTGTCCCTCCTTCAGTTCTACAGCTGGCACAGCAGCTACAACGAGGCCATCAACTACCTGGTGACGGTCCCCAAGTACCGAATCCAGGCCACCGAGATTGCCAAGCAACAGGGTCTCCTCAACCGCACCAAGGAGAAGGGCAAGAACCGCCGCTCCAAAGAGGAGATCCGGGAGCAGGAGGAGGAGGTGATCCGTGACATCATCAAGAACAAAATAGACATCCAAGGAGGCTATCAGAAGCCCAACCTGTCGGACATCCTGCTGTGCCAGATCGTGCTCTTCCCCTACTACCTGACCAACTACGTCACCTGGTACGTCTCTTGGATTTACCGCTTCACCATCTGCAGGGAGGAGTACGGAGAGGAGGAGAAGTTCTACCTCATCAGGTCAGTTCTTACAGAACGTTTATTAGCGGGACGAGTCGGCATCATGATCAGCATCTTCTGTGCCGGGAATTTCACCACACTCTGTTTTCACTCTCAGGAGAAACATGAAAATGTCTCAGTCTCAGTTTGACAGTCTGGAAGAGAACAACAAACAGTCTTTCATGGAAAAACGACTCTGGATCAAAGAAAACTATGAGGTGTGTCACTTCTCTCTGTAGAGCCTTTGCCTCCCCTCTCCCTCATTCCCTTCATTTATCTTTTGGACCTCTTCCTTTATTTCTTTTTCTCCTCCTCCTTTTAATTCATCCTTACAGGTTTCCATTTATCCCTCTTTACTTTCTTCTTCTTCTTTGTTCCTCCCGTTTCCCTCCATCTATCTGCTAAGAGTTGTATTTATCCATAGATATACGTACTGGGTCATTCCGTGTCATTTCACCAAATTTCTGAAAATCTTCCCACCTGACCATCTCAGAATGTCCTGAAAAAATTCAAGTACAAAGAGACACTTGTTAATGTGAATTGCCCTCCTGTGATGTTTACTGGTAGGCTATTAGGACATGCAGTACCAAAACCAGCCACAAAAACCCCACCAATATCAGGATTTTAAATAATCACTGCGACAAAATGAGGCAAAACACCCTCCTGATTTTTTAATATGATTTTAACAAGAATATGATCTTTCAAATAAAGTAAGTTTGGACCTGATACTTGTTGTCAGTTTTTTGGAATATGCCTCTGAAGTTGGGCAAAGATGTGTTAACTTCCATTTTTGAGCTTTAATATCTGTGAAACTAATAATCTAAGAGAAACCATATTTTGTAGAATGTTTAAGCCAACACCAGAGATAGAGGCAGAAGTGATAGAAGTCTTTTATCTGCAAAAATGGGAGCTCAGCCACTCCTCAAATGTACTACTTTATTTCAACAAGCCTCATTTTAAATACCTACCACACTACCATACTAGGTTAACATTGAGCTACACCCCTGATATTCCATGTCTGGAGGCTATTAGTAACAGATATACACTGTAGAAATTTTGAAGGCCACAGGTGAGATAGTTTTCCAGATAATGCCGTTTAAAAATGGCTTTTCAGAGCATGATGTCAAAAACCGTCTAAACTACCCTTCATTCAATGACGTTCCATGAGAAAACTGTTGACAGTAGAGACCTAATATTTTGGATTAGTCCTATTAACAAGTGTGTCTTTGTACTCAAATTTTTTCAGGACATTCTGAGATGGTCAGGTGGGAGGCATTTGATGAAATGACACGGAATGACCCTACTGTTAACTAGGGCATGCCCCATGCATGAAATGTGCATTATACTAACTTGATGACTAAGAACTGAGCCGAGTCTTCCAGCCTCAGTTGCAGCACTGTAAACTGTAGAATCTGGGAGTGTAACAGTTGCTGGTGTGTGTCTGTCAGGTGCACAAAAAGGAGCAGGAGGAGGAGATGAAGGTGAAGATGGCGACCGACCCCAGGATGAAGAGGTACCGGCGCTGGATGAAGAACGAGGGGCCGGGCCGGCTGACGTTCATCGACGACTGACAGCCCGAGCTCCATCTGTAACATACAAACCTGCCTCAGTGCCAACATCCATGGACAGCACACAACGTGCCGAGTGGAGATATAACTGTACAGAAAGATGAATTATGCCTGTTTATAGGGTGAGAGATATTTTCATAGCGATTGGCCTCATAAAGGGGATGACAAAGTGGAATAAACTATGTGCTGGGGCTTCAGATTTTTGAGTTTTTTTTGTTTTTTTAAACAAAAGTTTATTGCCATTTTCTCCAGCTGTTTTTTTTTTTTTTTTTTTTAGTTTGTGCTGGTAAAAATGAAACATTGGTGAAGGAGTTTTTGTGTCTGAGTGTTTGTGAAACGAGTATCTGTTGGATAAGTGACATCAGAATGCTACCAGTTTGACCCCTATAAAAACCAACACTGAGGTCAAAGGTTATGAGAGGAAGTCTCTGAATGTTGGTTTTGGTTATGCACCAATCAGCAGCTCAGAGTATCCGGCCTTCTTGGGTCTGCAGCTGTATGTCTTGAGCACTCGGGTGAACTGAGAAGCTGAGCTGTCAACTGATGGGTTGGATCAGAAAGACCTGGTAAACCCAAATGTGTAGTGTGAACTTGTGGCTGAGACCCCTGTATGCGAGGTCTTTAACTCCCACCTCTGGAAGAATTTTTCCTGCATCCGGCTGAGGCATCTTGAGTGGGCCATGTTCAAAAACTCCATTGTGGAAGCGGCTGCTAGGAGTTTTGGTCAGAAGGTCATGGATGGCTGTCATGACGGCAACCTAAGAACCCCCTGGTGGACACCAGCGGTGATGGAGGACTTAGAAAACAGTATTTGGTTAAAACGATTTAAAGGATTTATTGAGTTGCGTTAGCAGGGTTTCTGGGCTCGGCCTTGGGGATAGGGTGTGAAGCTTAGACATCAAGAGGGAATCTGAGTAGAGCCGCTGCTCCATCAACTGAGGTGGTTCAGGTGTCTGATCAGGATGCATCCTGGAGGTTTTCCAGGCACGTCCAACTGATGAGAGGCCAGGGTAGACTCCGAACACACTGGAGGGATCATATAAGCTGTCTGGTTAACATGTTATTTCCTTGTTTATTGAACAGGGATAGAGATGTAAAAAGAAGACATTTGATGATTAGTTTGCTGGCAACCAAGATAGAAGAAGTACGCTGTGAAGAGATAAAACTCATCCAACTTTTCATCTGGTAAGACGACGTCCTTTGTTGACCTGAACATGTCAGTTGTACAAACAGATAGTTGCACCAACAGAAGATGCTGGTAAGCCTTTTGGTCCTTCTGTCTCTATTGATCCAATGTTTCTTATTGTGGAAATGGAAGACAAAGTCACAGCTGAAAGTGTCTGTACATTGTGTAACAGAAAGGTGTCTTCTCCGTTTCGTCATAAGTTCAGCTGAACACAACAGTTTACCGCATCGATATCACCTGTTTTTACTTATTTATTGTTTATTTCACTGGTCTTTTTGTCGTCAGTCTATGGTATGAACACAACTAAACAGCTTTTTAATAAATATATTTGAAAGTCAACTCTTTCCTAGGTTTATTTCCAGTTGCTGAACACATCCACCGTACAGCGATTGTGCAGTCATCACCTAGCATGTGTAACATGGAAGGCCTGATGAGTTTTACTAATCCCAACTCACCATATATGGACACGTGGCCAAGACCACTAGGCGTGACTTTGTTAATGCACTGGATTCCCTGTGGCGTTACTTAGATTGAAAACAATTTTAACATCTGAATGAGAATGGGCTGGTTCCCCAGCTCTAAGGAACATCGCAAGAATCAGACCATAGTTGAATTTCTTTCAAGAAAAAAAATCAGCACAATTTAATGTTGTAGAACAACTCATACCCCTATTTGGTTTTTATCAATCACTAGTTTTTTTAAGCTTTCTGGAAAACCTCACGCTGGTCAGATGAAGATCTTCATCAGAATCATTAAGAACCGACTCCATGAAGATATTCTTGTTAACGTATTTGTGCCCAATCAAATCTCTCGTTTTGAACACTCACAATAATATCACTTTATACAGTGAATTAAAGTCAAATTAATGTTGTATGTAATGTTAATCCCAGGCAAGATAAATATATATAGTCAAGTCTGAATGTCATCTGGCAGGACAGTCGGTTACCATGGGCAACGAAAGGACCCAGCGCTCCTCCAATAATCACAGCGCTCCCACATCCCATCCTTGGATGTACAGTCATTTGACTTCATAATTCTAGCTTCAATCCATGACAATGCATGTTGCTGAAGTGCCCTTGAGCAAACTCGAAAACCCCGCCTACTTCTGAGATGTCAAATATCTGAAAAAGAACCACACAGGAAAGAAAACAAAGCACGCCGTGTCAGGTTTGCCATCAAATTATTAACATACATTTTTAAAACATACAAAAACAAAACAATACAAGGCAAAAGGCTGAACGAAGGCCCATATCAATCCAACACTGACAACAATAAATTGAAATGAAGTGACAGAACTGGACATAACCTCGAATCAAATCTTACTGATGATGCCTTTTCCTCCTTAAATTAAAATAGTGCCTGTTGAGATGATCACATGTCCTTAATGAAAAACAAGAGATATACAAGTGCAGAAATCTACAGATCTCTGGGAGAGTCTGACTTCTTCTTCTTTTTTTAGTGCGGTTATAACAAGAGCTGTAATCTGCCTCGGCAACTAGCTACATCACAGGAAGTACACGGGCTGAAGCTTTTTCAAACATGACCGTTCTGTCCGTCTGACTGATTCCTCCTTTACTGGTTTCTTTTCTCAGTTTCAGGAGAAAAATAAATTGACAGTAAACTAAAATTCACTGTTAACGGACTTGAGTCTTAATTATTGTACAGGAAATGGAAAACTAACACCTAGTGTAATTGAAAATAGTGGCCTGCTTTGCTTTGTTTACCAATTCACACTTGAAGATGGAGTCAGCAATTATGGAGAAATATTGTTGATTAAAATAAAGTACTCATACTGGATTCACTGCATTTGTCTTTACACAGTAATGTCCTGTGCACGCGCACCAGCGCCGCCTGTTGCTTATTGGCTGGAAAAGTGTTTTGTGGTTCAGTCAGTCACTTTGATTATTTCCTATTTCCAGAGGTATAGCATCTACGCAAATGACACGTGAATATATGGAAAAGTATAATACTATTGTTAATTACATTTTCAAGTTTACATCATTTTATTAAAGTCACCTCTGGGCTTCCATAGTTTTTTCCCGGCACAATGGTCTTAAGGGCTTAAGGAGATATTCACTGAATTCACTCAAAGGTATATTGGATAAGAAAAGCTGCACCTTTAAAACCATCGTAATATTAACAATTCAGATTTAGTTTGAAGTTCTGCTGTAATAAAGCAGAATGATCCTTTTTAAGGAACAAACAAACTCTCAAACTGCTTGCTTTGATAAACGTTCTGCCAGGATCCTTTTCTCGTCTAAAAAACGCAGCTGGCCCACAAAACACTGAAAGTGGCAACTTTGTTTGGGATATCAGGAAAAAAAACAGCTTTTAGCATTCGAACCTTCGAATTGCAAATTAGAACAGAACAAATCATTTTTGGAAAACCTTCAGTCTTGTGTAAATCCAAATTAAATGAAATGTACATCTGTGTAAAAGGAAAATGTCACCCTTCACTGGTTGTGTCTCTCTTCATAATATACCGAAAACCCGACAGTCCTCTCTTACTGCAAACATGCTGGGGAACAGACCGGACCGTCTCGTGGACTTCAACTAGAAACTCTTGTTTTCTTCAGACGGCCAGGAGAGCATCTGATCTGCACCGCCAAGAGTCCAGAATCATTTGTGTTTAAATACAAACTGGGATACTTCAGTTCAGTAATCATCTCATAAACCGAGACATGGACGTGGACTGGATCCACTGATGCCTTAGAAACTGACAACTTCACTGTAAAACATCAACTGTCCAGGGAATAATCTTCTCATCTCTTAAGATTTAAGGTGCATTTAATCAGGTTTTCCAGTCCTTAAATCCACAAAATGTGACACTTAGAATCCACCACGAGTTCAAGTGGAGGAAAAAGAGCCCAAAGAAAATCACATCCAGGTGTTTGTCCGTCCATAACAAAGTCTAAAACAAACCGCCAAGGACAGAAAAGGCTTTGGCCAAGATTTAGTTTGTTTCTCCGTCCTTTGACTCTGTAGAAAAGACAACACGAGAGCAAATCCAAAGGCTTTTAGTGAATCACTAAGATGTCCGATTGTCTTTAACATCAAACAACACAACAGGGAGGGCTTTTGGCAATGATAAAAGCAAAAAGAACAAAAAACATCTTCTTTTTCTTGGAGCCTGTGTGAGTAAAACACTGATGGAGAAATCTGTCTCGTTGGTTCTGTACAACAGCTGGAACAGAAGTATCTCACTTCAATCAAGCTTCGCTGAGACTAAAGGGGCTTCATTTAAGTTTGGGGGTATTTATATATAAATGTGTCCCTTTGTGTGTGACCAAACTAACCAGTCTGGATACTGGGTTTGTTTTTCCCTCTAGGTTTCCAAGCCTTTATAAAGTATCTCACATGGAGGTTATACTGGGACCAGTGTATGGATCTCAGTTATATGGAATCCCATTTTAGCCAAGAAAAACATCGATGACATGTTTGGAACAGCAAACATTAAAATCCTCTTGGTGAATCAGAACGATGAGGTAATAATAATAATAAAAGAATACTTTACAAACTAATGCAAAATTATGATTTTTTTTTAAAGGAGAAAGAAAAGTGTACCAAGTGAAACTTTTTTAGTCAAATATTTAAAAACTATGAAATAATAAATCAAAGTTAGTAAAAATCCAATTATGCTCAACATGATTAAAAATAATGAACAATTTTGATCTGCACAGCAGAATTTGAAATTAAATTTGTTAGCTTAGGGCCAAATTCAAATACATTTGAAACTGAATGTAATATCATGACATTGAACTCAGTCAGCACAAATACAGTTTCTGAGCAGCTTTTAAAATTTTGTTTCATCTAATTCTGAGACACGCGTCCGGTCGTTGAGGAAGAGCAGTCTAGTGCAGATTGGCAGAACTATGGTCTGTGCATGTTTTTGTGTATTTGATTAAATCTAAAGTGTCAAAAACAAGAAAACTCGTCTTTTTGTTGCATCGCCGCGTCGCCAGCATACTAATTCACTGAGTGGTCAGCAGCTCCAGAGACAGACCTTCAGTTAGTGGCTGCAGTGACTCAAATTCAGTCGGCATGGAGATCCCGGAGGTCTAAGAGGCGTTTGCTGACCAGCCGGGGAGTCGACGCGGTCCAGGTTCACGCTCTTTATTTTGTGGCCAGATGTGTTAGCTGATGCAGGAAACAGGACAAGAAATCTCTGAGAACTTTTGATTCGTCATGTTTCCACTCTGCCAACAACTCAAGACCACATTTCGGAGGCCACGCTCCCTTTGTGGCTCCTCACACAGAAAATCGGCTACGGAATAAAATTTGACAGTTTCTTAAGGCTTCCTGGGAAATCAAGAAAAGATTTTAAGGGGTCAGCTAATTTTTCTACGGAAAGTCAAATGCTACATAGACTCTGTCTCACTTGCTGTATCCTTTTGAAATCTATTTCTGGAGTAAAATTATTTTTTAAGAGTAATATAAAACCATGGCCAATGTTTTCATCGTCCCCAGAAAAAGACGATTCTGGAGGAGTATCTATACCGTCTTTATCCGTTGTGAGAATTGTTATTTTTTGAGTCTTCATTTTTTGGAACATGTACGAGATCAAATGCGTCAGATGTTTCAACATGTGCTGCATTTTTTTTCTGTCATGTGGGAAGGGCTCGGGTCTCCCGCAAAGTCTTACGAAGTTTTGACCAGGTCATAAACGTAGATGAGGAAGTCGTCGTCAAACTTGATGAAGTAGACGGAGGGCTTGGCCTCCACCTGGTGGATGACCATGCCCGTTCGTTTGCCGCCGTCCTCTTTGGCGTACTCGACCTGTTTACCCACCAGGCTGTCCACCACCTCGCCGGGTTCCCTCTCTGTCGGGACACTGTCGTCTTCAGGGAGGTGGAGAGAGAGAGGGATGTTAATACTTAGTATATGTATTATATTTCATTACTCTTAATATAGTTACTCTGTAACTGTTTTACTCTTCTGGGAAAACAGAAAAACAGACGTTTCTGAACAATTTCAAGGAAGACAAATAAGATCTCTATCACATAAGAAATAACTGAACAGTCAAGTATTTATCAATGTCATATAAGGAGTCTGTGAAAAATACTACTGAACACATTAAATAAATGTATTAAATAAAACAAAAAAAGTAATTACAAAAAGAAACAATTGACAAAAATACAATCAAAACAATTAAAATAATACAAAAATATTACAATTTAATAAAAACTCCTTAATAAATATAACATTTAAAAATCTATGAATAAAAATGAAGATAATAATTTTTAATGAATAAAGTCATTTAAAATGAAAAATAAAAAGGAAAAAAAATAGTCCCCTGCCCTTGCTGCTACTTTCCAATCACAGGGCTGGGCAATATGGCTAAAAAAAAATAATATATTGTTTGGCATTACATCAGATAAAACCGTAAATTAATTTGGGTACTGTTATTTGCAATTATCAGAATTTTCAATAAAACAAATTAATAATGATATTGCTGCGCATTCCAATAATAAGGGAGTACCACAGAGCCTTGCCTGGGAGCGTTTACACCTGCCTATTAAAGTGGATGGAACTGAGATATCATACAAAAACTTAACACACATGGAGGACCAGCTGAGTTCAGGTAGGTTCCTTAGTAAAATCGCCAGCTGTTTAAACAAATGTGGAATGAGATGACTCACTGGAGTCAGGCATGATGCGGAGGTCGCCCTCTTTGTAGTCGTCCAGCAGCTGGTACATGTAGAGGACCGGGTCTTTCTCGTAGGTGATGTAGAACCAGGTGGTCATGATGGGAGCCCGGGCCAGCACCATCCCCCTCCACTCCTCCTTTGGACCCTCCTCCGTCTCAAACATATGCTCCACTGCTTTACCTATCATGGTGTCGGCTAGGTTCACGTCTGTGAGACGGGATTTCGCTGCAGGAGTAAAACTTAACGTCAGCGGTTTGATTCTGGCTGGGGAGCTTGTTGCATGCCAAACCTCAAAGTCTCTCAGGTTGTACTCGAATGCTCCTTCTATGCAGACTGAATAAAGACAAAACGTCTTTAAAAACTACAACGACTAAACAATTACACAACAGAAAACAAAAGAATGGATCAAACATGGAGAGACTGTGTGTCTGTTCCTCCTTACCATGGGATTATACTCTCTAAAGTGGCCTTTTCAACTTCCACTGGTCTAAGATAGACTTTGAGCTAAATGCTAATCTTAGCATGCTAAAGTGCTACCATTAGTATGCTAACCTGCATGCAAACAGTCACATGGTAACATGCATGTTAACATCTAGTTAATGTTGATAGTGACTTTTAGCTACTCGCTTAGTCTGTTAGGATGTTATGATGAAAATGATAATGTTACAATAAGAAGCCTGATGCGAGCATGTTCTGCCAAAATTAGCACTTAACTAAACATTAGCATGTTAGTGTAACATGCTAAATATTAGCACATTAAGTTGTGCTGAAATTTAAACTCTACTTCATTAAACATTAGCATGATACGCCGATCCTGATGTTACTTTATATTGTTATATTGTTTTATTACTATTGTTATTCAAATTATCATTATTGTTTTATTTGATCTTGTTGGTTTACATTTTATTTATTTTATTTTAAAGCACTTTGAATGACAACAGTGTATGATATTGTGCTATATAAATAAATTTGACCTCAGTGTGATCCGGTCCACAGTTCAGTCTTACCCAGTCTGTCAGGGAGAACTTCCAGTCCCTGAACCCTCTCATCTTTATGAAGCTCCAGACCATAAACGCAGTCGAAACCATCGTACTTTATCAGATAGAGAGACGGGTTCACTGGCACCTGGTGGACACAAACATTTTAAACTCTTTTTGGACTCAGGTAACAGTCTAGCAGTGAGGATGCATACACACTTGATTAGGATGTCCGGATCAAGTATTTTAAGCCCCCTGATCACAGTCTGCCAAAACACTTCTATCCAACACTTCTATTTTGCTAGATAATACAGCTGCACAGTGCACTTACATTCAAAGTTTATAAATCAAACTTATGTACTGTATATGCTTGACAACTGAATAGTTCTGCATTGTATTCAGAAAAATAACAGACTAATCTTTTCGTCCCTGTCGCTGTCTCGAGAGAAAGTTCCCTGGGAAGATATCCTCCAGTGTTGCATCGTGAAACCTTTGCGTGAGTTACACAGTCTCCGGCCGTCACCACCTCGGGAGTGACGAGGCAGCCAAACCTCCTGGCTAATCCAAAAATGGGCAAAGAGTTTGGATGAAGGTGGAGCCGAGGCGGCCCGAGTGACGGATCAGATTTTAACAACTAGCGACCTGAGAATGGGACCACCTGTCACTCATAACAGCCACACCTTTAATTATGTATTTAAGCATTAATATAATTTAACCTCCCATTTGAAAAACTGCCATTTTTGACACTTCTGCATTGGCTTCATTTTTCAGCACCGGATGCAACATGGAGTTAACCTAAATGAAATACTACTACAAACACCAAACGCAGATGGAACACAAGATCCTGGTCTGCCCCAGATTTCTGCCAAAAAGTCTGTTGAGGTGAGGTATTTTCTCGACATGGTCACACTGTTAGACCGCGTTCACACTACACCTTTCCGTTGACGGATCTCATTGACTTTGCATGGGCTTGCGTCACAATATGCCGAAATGAATTCTCCGTTGCATCGCTCGCATGAAAAAAAAAAAAAAAAAAAGTTGAGAAAAGCTCAACTTTTCAGGCGCCGAAGGATCCGTCAACCGATCAGATCGCGTCATGCAAATATATGTAATTAAACTACTCTGACACTGGCCATTTTGGTACGACCGGGGAAAGCATGCTTAAAAAGCCGATGTAAACCGATTCTTTATGATCAGTCCCTGTGTTTATATACAGAACAGAAGATATACTGAACTACTGGTGGGCTCGGTTAATCGCTCCCTCAGTCAGTAATTACTCTGCTTACCTGGTCGAGCACCGCCCCCTTCCAGACCACGTGTCCTCCTCCTTCCTTCCAGACGTGTTGGATCCTGCAGCCGACGATGTTGCGTCGTGGCTGCGGCAGAACTTTGGTGGTCGGACTCAGACTGCTCTTGTGTTTCCTTCCAGGAGACATGAAACAACGCGGCCATGATTATTGCATATTATCTTCACTTTATCAGGATATTTGATCCCAATTATTTAGGCATCAATTAAATCACGATAATGCCAACCAAAATCCTAACTCACTTGTGGGGATTCTTTTTCTTCATCATATTTGCAGAAACACCTGGATGTCCTGAGGAGAAAAATAAATCACATCAATTCAGATTACAACTTCCTGCTGAGATAAAACAGTCGTGGTTATGTGTGTTCGAGCCAATTTACTCCAGATCCTGCAAATCCCACGGACACTGTGTCACATTCTGCTGCTGTGTACATCCATACATCTATAGCCGTCAGTCATAGATAAGTTACCATCATGTAGCAAAGGCTGTAACGACAACTAGACATGGATGTCTTGTGTACACTGACACAATATAGTCAGAAGGACAATGCTTCCGGGATGTTGAATCTTTAATGTTATGATGTCGGCCATGTTATGTGCCCACATAATTGTTTTTGTTGCAGCTGTTTACATTCCTTTTGATGCAAATTAAAAAAATGTTGTCTTGTTTTTTTCTTGTGCATCAAATGGACAACAACCGCATTTCGTTGTGTTGCAATATGACAATAAATGATCCTTAAATCCTTGAATACAGCTCGTTTCAAATCTCTGCAAGTTGATTTTCATAGAAATGAACCAAATCCAATTGAAATCCGTTTTTAAACCAATACTTTGTGTGTGCTTGTTAAAATGTGCATAAGTGTGTGTCACCTCTGACCTGCATCAGCTGTGTCTCTGTGGCCCGGAGTGCTCTTCATTCATCTGGAGGCAGGGAGGCAGCCAGGCTGCCCGGCCGCACAGCTACAACCCAAACCTGCCCAGAGCTTCAACAACAAGAGGAGAAACACTTCTGTGAGGAAGAACAAAACACATGGAGCCATGTGCTCTCTGTCAGAGCTGAACTCAATCAGTTTAGAACATTCCTGACATCTAGTGGGGAAACAACAACAACAACAACAACAGAACTTGTTGAACACGATATCTTCACATAGCAGATAGTTGTTTGCTATGTGAATGCTCTTTCCTGCTCAAATGAACATGCTAATTTCAATCACATTAACGCATTACTCAGATGCTTAAAAAAGTCAGGGATCTAAAAATCTGTAATTCCTAATGAAACCCAGCATCAGTCTATCCACGGATTAGAAAATGACAGAAAGTGAAATTAATGCAGATTCAGCAGTATTTACTCAGTTGCCAGTGCTCAGAAGTGCTGCTGAGATGTTTAGCAGTTTTCTGGGTTTTCAGGGTTCAGGCTCATCTGCAGAACCAGACCTGTGATACAAAGTCATTAAAAAAAGGGCTGTGGCTTTCAGTGAATGGTATCATAGCAGCCATGATTTCAAAGCTAATCTTAAGACTCATCTGTTCCTCTCTACCTTCCCCTCTTGAATGCTCATAATGCTTTTCCTTTTAAAACACTATCCTGTCTCTTCTATTGAAACTCGGTCGTGACATGTTTTGTTGATGGTTTATTCATCCTACTTCAATCCTTAAAAGGCATTGTTCTTTTGTGTAAACAGTTTCGTTTTAATGCTGTAGTTGCATTAACCCTGTATGTGAAGGCGTCTGATGAATTTACATTCTGCAGCCTCTGGTGACCCAGCTGCATTCTGCCCTGAACTCTGACTGCAGGCTGCATTATTCATCAGCAGGAGTCAGACCCTCCATATTTTATTTATCACAGCAGCATTTTGAAGCTTCACTCAGCTCAGTTTATCTTTCAGATGTACTTCCACAACAACAAAAACGGACAGCTTACAGGTTGTACGTCTCCGCCAACTAACTAAGTCACAGTTTACATCCATGTCTGTCCAAAATGTCATCAGTTCAGCATTTTATCCGCATAAACATTTGTGTGATATTGTCATAATTCTTAATAATTCTTCCTTGACCTTTGACCACCAAATTCTAATGAGTTCATTTTGAGTCCGGGTGGATGTTTGTGTTAAATTTGAATTAATAAAAATCCGGGCTTCCTCAGATATTGCTAAAGTATGAACCAGACAGACTGACGGACAGCAACGGCCGACGTTTATTACACCTTATTAACTTCTCACAACACAAAATTAATAGACTTCATGAGCAATCCAAAAAAGGTTACACACATGTACATATTAGGAATGGAAATTAAAATGTTGTGTCACGATTATGCTGACCATAATAAATGCAATTCACAATATTATCTCAATAATCACCAAAATGTTTTAAATGCTTAAAATGTCACTTAAACATGCTGCTATAAATTTGCACTTTATTGCAAACATTTTTTTTAATTCATTAAAGATGAGATCTTTCTTTAGTCCCTTTGAGTGAAAATTAATCAAATAATCTTGAATAAGATGACCATAAATCATAAATTCTCCCTGCATAAATACATATAAAACTTTTTTTTTTTAAATCAGGCTTTATTTTGTATTTCGCGACCACAATAGCTACATTCTAACCAAAATTGTATAGGTTATTGGGGAAAAAATTAAAAAGGATCCGATCTATTAACCTAATCATGTTAAACTTGGAGCGAAGCCATCTTCTGAGCAAAATATGCAACGTTCCGAGAATGTAACTCAATCAAAATCAAAAAACGTTGCTTAAACCTAAATTCTGTGTGAAAAGGTTTAAATAAAAAGAAGAAGCAGTATTGCATAACTGAGTTGTGGGCCATGTATTTCTTCCGTTAGGGGAGTAGAATATTTGTTTCACAGTTTGAGGATGATATTTTGTAGAGGATATCTTGAAGCAAAGTGCCTCCAGACAAATGTTTTATAAAGAACTTAGTTGTTTTAAGAAAAAGACAGACTTGTATCAGTGTCGGCAGATTCTCAAGGTCAAGGTCAGGGTATCCTATTGGACATGAAAGAGCGGTATCGTGCCATCCATAGAGGAGACCTGGAGCAGTGCAACTCCTGATCATGATACTTCAATTATTGAGGAAGTCTGCAGTGTATTATTTATGTGCAGGCAGGGTGTAACACATCTGACTCTGTTCACTGTCCCCTTCACGGTCCGCTCAAGTCCTTTCCCCCAAGGAATCTTCCAAACACTGTTATTCATGTAAAGCAAAGCTGAGAATATTCCAAATGAAAACGAGTTTGTGGAAAGAAATTACTTTAGAGTGAGCCTGACTGAACCCGACTGGTATGCAGACAAATTTGACTTCCCAATCAGCTAGCAAAGTAATGACTCAACAAACTACATTTTTAACTCAATCTGCAACGTGGCCTCATGACTTTTCGTAAATAAACACGCCACTTTCTAAAGCCAAGTGGTGTTTCATCCGTACGCATTTTGCACTATCCGTGGGTATGACACGTATGTATGACACGCCAACTCGTATCAGACTGATCTCATGAAGTGGTGTATGTATGACAAGCAAACTCATATTCCATTATGGCATTTTATAACCACGCATAATCGCCGGTGAGGGTTAGGTTAAGGGTTATAATGTCACAATTTACAGGACAGGAAAATTGTCATTTAAGTCAATGGAGGCCAAACGGCAAAGATAAACACAAGAAAAGGCAATTATGTGTAGTGGTAACACACCATAATGGCTTACGAGTTGGCGTGTCATACGCCACTTCATGAGATCAGTCTGCAAGCTGGACAAAAGAAAATTTGTACAAAACAAAACAACCGCCAGAAAGCTGATACTCTGTTGGGACCAAAGTCGAGTACCAAACTCTAAATCAGATGTTGATAGTGACACGGTGGCCGGACCCCCTATACCATATCATCTAAATTGTGTTACTTATTAATCCGGGCCAACAATAATAATAATAATATATAGTATAATACTAAGCCATTTAAATAATAAGTGTTGACAGTTGGAAGAAAAAAGTTTGGGATTAAATCATTTCGGGGACCCCCCTGGACTAACTCTGCAGAGTGTGTGTGTGTGTGTGTGTGTGTGTGTGTGTGTGTGTGTGTGTGTGTGTGTGTGTGTGTATCTCTTCTCTCAGTTTTCATACTTCCTCACAAAGATGAAGCCATGTGCTGAGCTGGTCATCCTGCATTGAGACAAGTGCCAAATATTCACTGGTTCCAGGTTCTCCAATGTGAATATTGCTCATTTACTTTCTCTTCTATGATAGTAAAGTGTTTCTGCATAAACTGTTGGTCAGACAAAATGACCTATGAGAGGGCCCAAAGGCTTTGGCAAATTATGATCAATTACCATACTACCACAGTGTTTAGATGCTGCTCCTTCTATGATGCTGATATGATGTGATGTGTTGTAGTGACCAGCAGACGCCACCAGAGGTCATCTCTATAGTACAATGGGCAGTTGAACTCAGAAAGATGGAAACTCAGTATTGCCTGAAAAAACGTAATAGTTGTGGTGTCAGTTTTGCTTGAAAAAAACGACACAAATTGACACCTTTTCAGTAGTCATTTGTTTGCTTTCAAGCATGCTTTTAAATTGGCTCTGAGAGCGACACCAATTGTTTCGCAGACACCGGTCCAGCACCACGGAGCATTTATGTATGTGTCCAGCTGTGTAACGCCGTGGGCACCGTGGGGGTCAGCATCACAGAGATCAAAAATTGGTTCATATATAGTCATAAATTAACCTATAGACTGACTCATGTAACCGATCAAAGACATCCTTATTAACCATCAACATCCGTAGTTTATAGTGACCTGATCTTATTCAACTCCCAGTCTACCACCACCATCGGCCCCGTTCAGCCCACTGATCTGTTAATACCCCTGGTACCTGCTGTGTCGAGAGAGTGGGAGGGAAAATGATCAGCAACGTTATGTGTAACAGTGTTATAGTGGGCTGGCTGGTGTGTGCCTGACATAATATTATTAATTTTATTCTTCTACATTTATTCTTGTACATTTTATTATTGTACTGCTACTGTGTGCCTCTAATTGCCCCCCGTGGACAAATAAATGTTTTTGTATTAATACATTATTCTGCCATATACCGTAGAGCCGGATGAAATGTCAGGAAGTTACTGTGTTAGCACAATTTAAATTCCCACCTATAAAGACACATCAACTATTTCAATAGTACAACAACTGTATGTGTTCATCTGATCATCATCACAGCTTCTAACCAACAGTTTTATCACAGCTGACATTGAAAACTAAAACCAGAAAAAAAAAAGACATTTTACAGCATTTGGCTGCAGCTGGTGGTAATTTCCCTCCTGTTGCCCCAGGCAACACGTGATTAGCCTGTTGCCATGAGGGGCAGAGTGATGCTGGACAGCCAAGACTCATTCTGTCCACGACTTAACTTAAATGTAGTGAAACCAGAGAGGTGCAGCTCAGTCTTTGCACACTGAAAAGTCCATATCGAACACTGAATGTTTCCCTCTGGTCTCCCCTTAAACATCTGGACTATATCAAGTCCCAGCCCTGCACAACCTGATACTGCAGCTCCATGATTCAGCAAGAGTTTTTATATATTATTTTCTTTCCACTATCAGTCAGCCTGTATGTTTTAGGTGACTTTCATGCACACATTTGACCTGTAGCAGACTCAATGTTAGCAGGTCTTGTAGCTAGGAGAGCCTTCCTCCCTCCAGTTACACATTTCTGTCAGTGAGGACTGCTAAGTGCAAAGTGCATATACATTGTAAAGACTTGCCAAAACAAAAACAACAATGGTTACTGTTCACTTTATGACATCAGACATGATGTTTTGGAACAGTTCAACTTTGGCTGTAACTTTGGAAACAGTTTTGGCTAGCATCCGTGCTACAATGTAGCAGAGCTCTAACCGTGGAAACATTTTTGGCTAGCATCCATGCTAAACTTTAACAGAGCTGTAACGATGGACACATTTTTGGCTAACTTCCATGCTACACTGTAGCAGAGATGTAACAGTAGAAACTGTTTTGGCTAGCATCCGTGCTACAATGTAGCAGAGCTCTAACCGTGGAAACATTTTTGGCTAGCATCCATGCTAAACTTTAACAGAGCTGTAACGATGGACACATGTTTGGCTAACTTCCATGCTACACTGTAGCAGAGATGGAACAGTAGAAACTGTTTTGGCTAGCATCCATGCTACAATGTAGCAGAGATGCAACAGTAGAAACTGCTTTGGCTAGCATCCATGCTAATCTGTAACAGGGCTGTGACTGTGGAAACCCCCAGGTCTGAGTCACACACTACATAGTTTTGACAAAGATGCAACCACGCCCACAATAAAACTTGACAAAGCATCTACACAAGACAGCTACAGTAGCCTGGAAAAGAGCGATGTGGCACGGGGCACTGAATTTGATGCGTTCACCTTTTATCAGACCACAAATGAGACAAGAGTTACACCCTGAAGTCAGTCCGCCTCACTGTCCCTGGGAAACTACTTTAACAGGAGCTGGTGCCAGCTTTGAAGATGGACTAGCAACGAGTAGCAACACAAATTCAGCGCAAATCCTAGCCCCTCCATCTCTGGAGCGGCCAGAGATCTTCTGCCTGTAATCTTCTAGCGGCCGAGGCAGGAACCCAACGCTAACTGGCCACCAGCCCACTGTCCCACTCATTTTCTGTAACCAATGTAATATCAGCATGAAAACACTGTGGAATTAGCGAACGTTTGCACGCTAACTAGCGAGCAACTAAATTAACAAAATCAAATGTCATACTTCATCTACGCAGCACGTCACAGCGTAGGAAAGCACATAGTTATGAACTGATAATCAGACATTACACTGATTCACCAGACTTTGTCATTTGCTATGATCGTAATTGTACATAGTGGTTATGAAAAAAGTCAAAAGATAGAGAGAAGCAAGGAGGGCGGTCTGATTAGAGATTGTTAACACTCTTTTATGTCATGACGTAAATTAACCCAGTCAGACATCTCAGAGATGGCCTTGCAAGATAAGGGCTCATTTTAAACAGTGGATGGTGTTTTGAGCCATTTTCAACAGTGACATACTGTTTTTTTTAATATATAAATCTGTAAAATATGTCAATATTAACACCAGTGTTGGTAGGTTTCATGACATTTACAGTCATATGATTTAGGTTATAGCTTTGAAAGAATGTTTAAATGTGCAGTTACTCTGCTGTCATTTTTCAATGCTGTGCTCACCACAAACAAAAATCATTTAAATAAAAACTATACCCGTGTACGAGGGATAGCATGCTTTAATGTGATTGGGTGAATTTAAAGTTCCTGATTGCTATCTTCACCATGCTGGAAGACGGATGTGCTGCAGATATGCAGCAATAATGCAGTTTTGGGTGCCACGAGTAAACCCAGTGTAATCTTTTATTAGTCTTAGAATTAGTTGTTCAGTGGGAGATGAGCTTCAGCATTTCGGTCGGTGGGTTGGAGTTGTACCAGCAGCATCACACTGCAGTTGACCTTTGCTTTGATTTGGTTATAAGTTGGTAAAGGGGGCGTGGCCTTCAACACACTGAGGCGTTCAAATCAGCATTCAACAGAAAACAACCCAGCGCTGCGCACGCTTTTTAAAACATTTTATAAATGCATTACAGGAAATGCAGTAAATGTATATGAAAGGCCATGCTAAAAGCCACAAACAGCCCCTGTGTTCAAATAAAGGTTTTTACTGCGTTCAGTCTCCACTGACAGCTGCATTAGCCACGTGTATTTCCCTTTTTTTCCATCTGTCAGTATGAATGAGGTGGCTAGCTTAACCGCTGGCTATATTAAAAAATAATAATCATAAATATACAGTCATCATCTGTCCTGACAGACCAAGCAGGTCCTGCAGGGCCAGTGTCAGCCATGTTGCTCGGTTTTTTTTACTGTTATTTACAGCCCCGGATCAGGGGGAGTGAGGGGTCTCAGATAGGGCGCCCACGGAGGGACTGTACGACAGCATTTCTGCGGCAAAGGCAGAAATATCCCAGACAGAGAGACAGTAGCAGACCGGGTCCGGTCTCCTGCTGTCTGCTGCTTCTTCCCCCGCCCCTCCCCCGCCAGACCAACCGTCGGCGGGAGACCGCCAGCGACAAATCGAGCGCTCAGTGTGTGTTGCTTTGGCCGTTTACCTGAGGGCTGACTAGCTAGCTGAGAGACAGGTGCATAGTTGTTTCTGTCTTACCGTTGTTATTTTAAAAAATGGAGTTCGGTGCGAACTGCGGCAGTTTTTCTCGCCTCCTGCTGTTTGTCCACAGAGTCCGTTTCGACTTCGCAGGAACCAGCAGAGACTCCACAGCCATCTCACCGCGGCACGTTAAGATACATAAGGTGAAACACAAGACTTCCGGTTACGCCTTCCACAATAAAAGCGCTTCTGCCTGAGAAAGGGCAACGATGAGATGATAGCGTATATTACAAACAGGCCTATATTTAATAAAATTTAGATAAAAAGGGGTAGCTGGAACCGCATGTTCCCCAAATTAAGCTTCATTTTGGAACAGGTATATTATCGAAAATCATCCTCTCAACCATCTACTTATAACATACAGGTTATTCATATATGAAATGGTTGTTGAATGGTGTGTTGATTGTGCTTGGTTCCAGGGGCCTTTATGGGATGATAGCCCCCACACTCGAAATGCCAAGTGTGCGTGTTATGTGGGAAAGCAACAATACAATACGCATGTAGCAATGAAAGTGGATGGCACACATTTGATGTCAAGTGGAGCTGATTGCAGAAGTTTTGAAAGAGATAATAGGCCTAACTCTTTACCACAAATTATGTGGATTGTCATATAATATAGGCTGAGGTGATATGGGCATCCTCTAAGGATGCCCCCTGGGCGCCTCCCAGCTGGGAGGAGGCCACGGGGAAGACCCAGGACTAGGTGGAGAGATTATATCTCCACACTGGCCTGGGAACACCCCGGGACCCCCCAGTCGAACGGCTTGTGAACATAATCAGCTTCTGCATGAATTGGCGCTTCTTCTGCAGGAGTTGACACCTAGCTTGTCAGAGAATGCACTGCTGTGTCTGTTATAATTGGTCAAGGTCTGATTTTCAGGATGACCAAACATGAGAGAGCAGCAGGACAGCAGGTATAAAATGCTCTGCAGAGGAAACACAGAATGTTGGCAGCTGATACAACCTGGGAATTTACCAGTATAACAGTTAATTGAGGAGAACAAGTCTTATCAGATAAGATCATCATTTCATCACCCATGTTAAACTCTTGGTAATGGTAACATATGTTAAATTACAGTGTTGTGTATTTATTTAGTTTTTGGTTTCAACTGTTGATCCCCACCCAAAATGTAATTCGAGAGGGGAGTTGTTTGGGGTCAAAAAGCCAAAGCTCTTATTTTTCTTCACCTCTTCACTTCCGGTCGTAATGCTGCTAGTGACGCTCTTCACTCTCTCTCCCCGCCCCTGCCTCGCTCTGCCAAATAGTGCAACCGAGAGGAAAGACAAGGACACCGACTGGTGCATTAGGCTGTGTTTCCTTGCTTAATAGTGACCCCTCCTGCTGTTGAATGCGACAGTGGAGGAGACAGGCAGGGAGAGTGAGAGACAGACAGGTAATATAGAGACAGACATACAGACAGGTAGCTAGACAGAGGGACAGGTAAGATAGAAACAGACAGAGATAGATAGACAGACAGACAGGGAGATGGATAGAGAGACAGGTAGAAATGACAATGAATATAAATAAGTTGTGTCTTAAAGTAAAACGTCTAATTTGTCTCCTGTCCCATCTGTGCTATTAAATGACTGATTCACACCATCAGAGTTTGTAATTCAGTGTTACTTATCAATCAATAAAAGAGTCAAATTATGCTTATTACAGTCTTACGATCAGCTGTTGCCCTCAACAACACAAAAAACAACACAACAAACTTTTAACATTGTTTTTGTGCAACATATTTTATTCAAGGAAAGTGTGATACATAAATAGTAATTAAGTACACTAACTAAGGCATCCCTGTCAAGATCTGAACATCACAACAAAAAACAATGGCAGAGAGACAAGACCATCTGTCTGTCTGTCTGCCTGTCTGTCTGTCTGCCTATCTGTCTGTCTCACATTCCTTTGAACTGCTGCATGATGGATAGAAGATGTTCGCTGCGTTTCTGAATGTTGTTCTGCTCCTCCTTCAGCCTCTCCTGCTCCTGCAACACCTCCTCCTGAGGACCAATCAGACAGACAGACAGAGGAGAGAGATTATTTTGAATTTGTTTCACCTGCATGCTATCATCATGTGTTGTGTTTGTTCCCCCAATGAAGTTCAAAATCAGAATGGATGCATGTTGGCTTTGGACAGAACAAATATGAATATGGTGCAATGAATAGAAACGCTTCAGCAGTTCCATCAGGCCGAAAACAAATGTGTGGGATGTGGTACGCAGTTTCTCCCAATAAAGAAACCTTCCTGAGGACCTTTGTGTACAGACCAGCAACCAGACAGAAAGTCTGTATAACAGGAAATGGAAAAGAAGCTGTGAAGTGGCGCGGACGTGCGCGTGTGTGTGTGTGTGTGTGTGTGTGTGTGTGTGTGTTTACTGACTCTGAGTCTGCAGAGCTCCCTCCTCTCTCGGTCGTTCTCCTCAGCTCTCGCTCGGAGCCACGCCTCATTTTGAGAGCGATGTCTGTCCAGCATCTCCTGCAGCTCCTGACACACACACACAGATTATTATTAATCTGGTTAATATGTTAATATGTTTTACAGTGTTTTCCAGTTGATTAGATCACATTAAATCAGAGTTAACTAGTTAGATCAAATGGATTCAATTAGATTCATTAGACTATGTTCAATTGGTTGAGAATCAACTGGAGGAAATGATGAACCTGTTGCTGCTGATGTCTGTTGACTTCATGAGCTTCTTTCTCTCTTTGCAGAGCAGCAGCAGCTTGAGACAACTCTGACTTCTCTCTGGAAAAAAAAATATTCCGATTCAATTCAGTGAAGAAATCAATAATACCGTTAGGTAGTTATGGATATTGTCAGAGAGTTTCCCAATCAATCAGCTAAAGAGATGATATTTCCAACGTCACCCCACCTGTATCAGTTTTCTACTGAAGTAATGTTTGTGGTTAACTTTTGTTTGAACCTTTATGGACATATATGGTAAATCTTCAAAACAAAGGGAACAATGCTGAACAATCATGTACCGATCCAGTTTCTGGAATTCCTGGTCTAGCAGAGTGAAGGCGGTCTGGATCATTTTCATGGCCTGATCTCGAACCGTACTGAAGTTCCTTTGGACAAACACCTGCAGAAGGAACAATACATGACCTGTGATATTATTAGTGTGAATATCAACAGCTACTACTGCCACAACTACCACTACTCCCTCTGTAAATACTGCTGCTACTATTGCCACTGCTACCGTTGCTAATACAGTTACAACTGCTATAACCGGTCCTGCTACTACTTCTACTGTTAATGCTACAATGCTACATCTACTACTGCAACTGAACAAAGAAATGCTACTACTTTTGGTACTACGGCTACTAGTGTCACAAGTAATACTAATACTGCCGCAAGTGGGCTACTGCTGCTACCACTGCTACTACTAGGCCTACTATGACCTGTACCAGTACTACTGCTGCCACCACAAGTACAACTACTACTGCTGCCACCACAAGTACAACTACTACTGCTGCCACCACAAGTACAACTACTACTGCTGCCACCACAAGTACAACTACTACTGCTGCCACCACAAGTACAACTACTACTGCTGCCACCACAAGTACAACTACTACTGCTGCCACAAGTACAACTACTACTGCTGCCAAAAGTACCACTACTATCTCTGCAATATATACTGTTGAAATATAGGAAGTGCTCCAATCACTGTTGTGACTTGAGTCTTTTAAAGGCACAGGAGATGATGCGTCACTGACAGTTAACCTTCATGTAGAACAAGACATCATGACTACCAGGCCTCTGATAACATTTAGGTCAGCCATGGGGATACTAAAGTCATAAACAGTTCAACACATAAAGCTGTAACCTGAACAAAGAAAACTTTAAGACATGAGGTTATAAAAAATTCTTATAACATATACCTATACTATTCTTACTGCTGCGACTCCTACCACTGCTACAAGCTACTACTATACTACTACTACTACTACTACTACTACTACTTCTGCTAGTACTGCTGCTACTGTATTACTACTGCAAGAAGAGCAAGGATGGCTAAAACCAGAACACTTGATTTAGGTTATCATTTATCGAAACATGCCACAACATCACATGATTTACTGTTCCCTGTATAATTTGGCCTGTGTAGTTCGGTGATGAGATTACAACACAGCTTTTTGGACCCTAAAATGAGTTTTAAGGCTGATTCTCATCTTATCCACCACCACACTTCTTCCCCCTCAACAATAGATGGTGGTGGTTTCAAAACACAACATCTTTATAATGAATCAGATATTGTGTGTGTGTGTGTGTGTGTGTGTGTGTTCACCTGAGCATTAGCTGCTGCGTTCCTGGACTGGTTGAACGGAGCAGACTCGCTCAGCTCGTAGCGAACGTTGGGGACCTTCGTGGGAGTGAAGCTGGTAACGGTCAAAACCAGAATGAAACCAAAGTTTTAAAACTGAGAGGTGAGACTGAAGTAGAGCATAACATGAGGGTGAAACTGCTCTCACACACACACACACACATACACACAGCATGAAACACAAACACAGGTGTGTGCAGCAGCTGCTGACCTGTGACTGACTCCCTGCAGACCAAACTCTGACAGAATCTCCTTCATCACTGGAGAGAAAAAAAATGCTGTTTTCTCATTTTTCACACGAATACTTCAAC